>OX465281.1:161389943-161714590 GCA_949987705.1 Thereva unica | reverse complement strand
AAAAACATGATTAACAATTTGGCAACAGAAAGTAGTCCAGCAGGCTTAAGGCTAAATCCAACTAAAACTAAAGAAATGAGGATAAATGCAAACACCATTGAACGGACTGCGCTGAATAACCGTGACGTGGAACTGGTCGATAAATTCTGCTACCTCGGTATGTAGTTTTATTACCGAAAATGGCGGTGCAGAAGAAGATGTCAGTTCCAGAATAAATAAAGCACGTGGCGCATATGCATGCCTGTTCCGCATATGGAGATCAACGGAGATCTCAACTAACACCAAATTGCGGCTGTTCAACTCCAACGTGAAGGCAGTACTTTTGTACGGTTGCGAAACATGGAAAGTCACCCAATTCATCACAGGGCGCCTACAAGTCTTCATCAACAGATGGCTTCGTCGTATCCTAAAAATCCGCTGGCAAGATAGAATTTCAAACAAAGAACTATGGCGCCGTGCCGGCCAAGAAAGGATAGACGACCAAATCAGGCGAAGGAAATGAAATTGGGCTGGCCACACCTTGCGACGCGAAAACGAAAATCTAGCCAAACAGGCCCTTGACTGGAATCCGCAAGGATCCCGTCGAGTAGGACGACCTAGAACAACGTGGAGGAGAACCCTACTAGCAGAAGCCGCAACAACTGGGAGATCCTGGTCGGAGCTGAGAGCTGTCGCGCAAAACAGAGTCCGCTGGAGGACAACTGTTTCCGCCCTATGTCCCATGAGGGATTAAAGGAGCGCAATGAAAAAAAAAATGAATACGTTACCGAACTCTTTAGCCCTTCTCTTTATAAAGCCAAGAAGCTTATTGGCCCTGGCAGTAATATTATCATAGTGCATATTGCAATTTAGTTTCTTGTCTAGGACAACACCTAAATCCGCAATAAGATCGACATGATTCAATATCTTGTCATTGAGATAATAGTTATGCAGCTGAGTCGTTTTCTTTCGAGAGAAAGTAATTGCATGGCACTTGTCAGTGTTGAGATGTTAATTTATTGGCTATGCACCAATCTTGCAATACTATGAATTTCAACTTGAGAAATGATACGTCAGCTTGGGACTTGATGGTGCTATATATTTCGAGGTCATCTGTGTAGAAGAGATGAGGAATATGACCTATGTTTTTAGATAAGTCAGAGATGAATCGTATTTGTTTTTGTTCAAAGAAAAAAACTGCTTTAAAACAAGTGAAAATTAATTGACACCAGTTGGCCTCCAGTTACAGGACACACTGATAAAAGGAACAAAAGAGCAAAGTTCACTTTGTAATTATAATTCACTTTTATTTTAATAATTCAATTTTATATTTTAGGTACACAATTCAAAATAAAAATATATAAATAATCAATATAATTCACTGAATCAATGTCATTAAATTTGAAGAACTTTTAAACTTTTAAGAGCTTTGCAGTTATTAAAGAAAATAATAAATAAGAATTATAGAAAGGATTAATTCTAGTTTATAAGATTGAGTTAAAGTTTACTAGATTCACTCGATGTGAACATCCACTCAAAAAATATATATATATAATTAATCACCCTCATCAACGATGTTAGCTAAAATAAACAATCCACTTAATCACCTCAACAACGATGGAAACTAAAATATCAAATTAATTAAATTCCTCATCCACGTTGATCACTAAATTCACTTCAAGTCCAAAGCAGAGAAACAAATTAAAAATATTATTGTAACGAATCAAGGAAATCGTAAAAAAAATCGTTCACCATATCAAATATTATTTATTTAAAGACGAAAACGAAAATTATGAAATATGAATATTGTATTGTGGTAATTAAGTACTCACCTGACCTTGAAAGTTGGCCTTGAACTTTAATTTGGTTGCGGACAAAGGGATTGTTAAAATCAAGGTCAAAGGAAAGAGGAATTAGAAATTACTGTTCATAGTCTGTTCCCATGAACAGGGAAAAGGAAAGTTGTTAATATTAATTCTCGGTCTATTACCGAGAACTAAGGAAGAAATTAGTAATAATAGTAGTTCTCGGTCTATTCCCGAGAACTAAGGAAAATTAGTAAATAGTTGTAATCCTCGGTCTATTCCCGAGAACTAAGGAAAATTAGTAATAGTTCTCGGTCTATTCCCGAGAACTAAGAGAAAAATTAGTAATAGTAGTTCTCGGTCTATTCCCGAGAACTAAGGAAAAATTTAGGAATAGTTCTTGGTCTATTCCCAAGAACTTTAAAATGGAGGAAAATAAAAGTTCAAGTCAACTTACCTTCCAAGCGTCCGGTATCCAAAGAGAGAGATTCATGGGTGCAACGATTTTTGTTAACTCACTTGAATTCGATTCAAGTGGGGATAGAAATGTACAACGGGATGACTTTGAAGTGATTTTTGTTTGAATAATGCAAGTGGGAATGAAAATTTTAATTGTGCATGTGTTGAAGTGAAAAGTGTTACCAGAGTAAATATTTATTCGAGTGAATGTATGAATTTTTGAGTGAATGTTCTTAAGAAAAATTTGGTTTCTTAAAGTTAAATTAGTATCAATGATCATGATGTCAAATGATGCTACTCAATGTCCATGTTATCCAAAGATGATGTTATTGTTGATAAGTTCTTGATGTTCACTTGTTAGAGCTGAATGACCGTGATTGTTTCTACATAATTGCCCAGGAGTATATGTAGCTGCACCTGTTTTCCTAATGCGGCTTTATTTTTCTGAAATAAACAGTATTAACGTGCCCTAAGGTGATATGGTGAACGAAGAAGGAAAAGAAAACATGAAAGATAAACTAGGGAGATTTATATTATGTTGTGAAGAATTGAACAATATTAAAAAGTAGAGGGCCTAGATGGCTGCCTTGAGGAACGCCGGAAGTGACGTCAATTTCGATAGCTTTTGAAGACAACCGGAGACTCCCGCGACTGGATTAGAAATTTATTTGTTATCTTGTTTGCATTTGTTCCTTCCGCAATGAGCTTAATTTTCTTAACTGTGTTACGTGCTAATTTTACACGCAAGGCTCGGCCGCGCTCAGCGTAGGGTGTGGTCCTAAAGAAAACTTTTGAGGGAAAATTTGCTTATACTAAAAATGGGCGCCACGTAGTTTTCAGGTCTACGAACCTATCTTACCAATCGTGGGGCTTGAACCCACAATATTCTTCGATACTTATATAAATTAAAATATAAAAAAAACAAAGATTCGCCGTGATCGCTTTATTAATACATAAAAAAAACAGGGTATCCTTCACCTGATGCACGGATATATTCAATATCTTCAATATAACTTTCTTCTTCTTCTTCTTTAACGGCTCTACAACCGGGATCCGGTCCTGGCCTCGCGCAACTGTTCTCTCCACCGGTCCCGATTCTGAGCCGATGTCATCCAGTTTGGCATCCCTAAACTCTGAGCGTCCTGGTCCACGCCATCCTTCCAGCGAAGGTTGGGCCTCCCTCGCTGTCGCACCCCATAGGTCTTACCGCAGAGAACTTTACGAGCAGGCTCATCTTCACTCATACGAGCTAGATGCCCTGCCCACCGGAGCCTACCGAGCTTTATTTTCTTCACAACATCTATGTCGCGATAGCGCTCGTAGATCTCGTCATTGTAGAGTCTCCGGAATCGTCCTTCCTCACATACGGGGCCAACAATCCTCCGAAGTATTTTCCTCTCAAACACGCCCAAGAGGTTTGAGTGCTTTTTGCTAAGCACCCACGTTTCGGATGCATATGTGAGAACGGGTAAGACCATCGTCTTATATAGTAAAAGTTTAGACGTTATGGTTAGATATTTGGATTTGAAGAGCCTTGACAGACTATAGTAGGCTTTGTTGGCTTTTAGCAGTCGTGCGCGTATTTCTGGTTCCATGCTATTGTCGGCTGCTACTATTGACCCAAGGTAGGTAAATGATTTTACCACGTCAAATTCGTGTTCCGCTACCTTGATTGTGGGACCAATGTTAGGTGTTCTTCCAGACGAGGCCACCATGTACTTTGTTTTGCTTTCGTTAATGTGCAGTCCCAGATTTCCTGCCGCTTGCTCAATCTGAGTGAAAGCTTCTTGTACAGCTGTTGTTGTTCTTCCAATGATGTCAATGTCGTCTGCGTAAGCCAGTAGTTGGGTGGACTTGTGGAGGATTGTACCCCTTGATGTCACGCCCGAATCGCGGATCACTTTCTCCAACGCCAGGTTGAAAAGGAGGCAGGCCAGACCGTCCCCTTGTCGGAGTCCATTATAGATGTTGATTGGTCTGGACAGTGTCAATATAACTTTATATATATAAAAAAAAGGTACTCAGTGTGGTATATTATTAATATATATCAACAATATATTTTTATATATATGACAAAAAAGGTACTCAACTCTAGTTAACACTCCGCGCAGGCAAGGACCTCTCCAGCTTCAGTACTTTCCACAGGAAAAAGAAAAAAAAATCCTCCACTAATTTTTACGCAAACTTTGGCACACTTTCACTTTTCACTTCTATTGTCTTTCCAGTAACTAAGAGACTGACCGCTTCAGGGGCCCTGTTTATAAGGAGAAATGCCCACTATTTTAGGGATTTCCAGTGCGCCTTCCAACGGTTTAACCCGGTTCGAATCGGGAATATAATATTCATGCCGATTATACAACTCGCCGGATTTTCTACATCCGATTCACATCCGATCCGCATTTGAAAATATTTGCATTATAGAACCCGACGGAATTCTGCATTATCGATCCGCACTGAAACTGCTATTTCACCACTAGCTGTCAAATTTTCCACGATTTTTTCGCATATCCTTAGATAAATAAATTTTTAAGTGCCTAAAACTAAGTGTTTTTAGTACGTAATTATGGATTTCATTGGGGTTTATTTAAATTTAGACGAGGGGAATAACAGGAAAGAAACTCGGAAAACAATCCGAAATATGTGCCAAGACATTTTCCAGTTACCAAACGTCCAGTGAGTATAGGTTAGATATCGCTGAGCTGTTGGCCCATTGTGATGCCATAGTGATCCCACTTTAAACCTGATGTTAAAATGTCGTTTCTTCGCTAAAACCATCTCGAGGAAGTAATAAATCTTCTAAGTTGCGGGATCCCAATCTTCGAGATTTCCGCGAGGGTGCTTAGAAAGGGTTCGCCAAATGTGGTTTACCTTATTCTGCTTAGGGCCGGGCAGTGTCAGACAAGATGTAGTACACTTTCTGCCTCGTCCAGATTCTTACAGCTTCTGTAGAAATCGTAGGTCTCAAGGCCTAAACGGGGCGAATGTGTCCCTATCAGACAGTGTCCGGTCAGCACTCTCACTATAACTGAGAGGTCTTGTCTCCCGAGGCTCAGTAGTGAGGTTGTCCGCCTGAGATCGTAAGAGGGCCAGGTTAATTTGGCCAAAGTGCATTTGTTAAGATCCCTCCAATGCTTTTTTGCTTGTCGCATTGTGTGTTGCTGGCATCGGAGTTTAAAGGTGGCCCAAGGCATACCACCGGGGCCGGGGGTGTTAACGAAGAGATCTTTTACCTCCTTGTGAAGAGAACCAGCTCCGATTTGACTGGGTTAACGCTGAGTCCGCGGGTCCAGTCCAGTTTGAGAGGGCTTGTAACGCCGCCTCCATGAGATCACAGAGAATTGAGGAAATTTTCCTTTTTTGATGATAACAACGTCATGCGCGTACGCCAGGACATGATGCCCCTCTGCCTCCATGCGTCGCAACAGCTGGTTCATAGTTACGACCCATAGCAGCGGGGAAAGTACTCCTCCTTGCGGAGTGCCTCTATTTACGGCCTTTCGGACCGAGCTGTCGGCCAAGATCGAAGTCATCATCCTGCCAGTAAGCATTTGGTGGATAAGAGACACCAACGAGAGCAGTGTCAGTAGAATTGCCCTTTGTATAGGCGTGTTGTACGCCAGTGTTCCGAGGTTAGTATGGTCTGCCTCAGATATATTTCGATTTGCCTTTCTAGAGTCTTTAATAGAAAGGATGATAGGCTGATTGGCCTGAAGTCTTTGGGCGTTGTGTGGGAGGCTTTTCCGGCCTTAGGTATAAGAACTACTTTAACCTTTTTCCAACTAGAAGGAATGCAGTTATTTTGAAGGCACCCAGTAAACATAGTCTGCAACCAGGGCATGATATAACCAAGGAAGTGCTGCAGTTGTGCTGGCACTATGCCGTCAGGGCCTGGTGATTTATAGGGCTGGAAGGTGTTTATAGCCCATTTTGTTTTTGCTCTACTTATGATAGATTTGATCAGCTGTTGTGAGGCTGAAGAGTTTATCGTGATAGCTGTCTCAACTGTAGTACTACTAGGGAAGTGGGTGTCCATAAGTTGTTTCAGGGATTCTCTGCTTGAGTCAGTCCATTCGCCGTCTTCTTTGCGTAAATAACTAAGCCAGTGAGTATAATTAAATTAAAAACATAGACCGAAATTTTTCACATCCGCAGTAAATTTGATGCTGATTTGTAATGACAATTTTTGTATGGAATGCGTTTCACGAGCGGATTCTATAATAACAATTTTTCACACTGCATTACCGTCATTCGGTCATTTTTCATCCGGCGTATTCTATAATACGCCAAACGTCAAATCTAAATAAAATTCCATCCGCGGTTAATCCGGCGAGTTGTATAATCGGCATGATTATTATTAAAATTTAATTTTTGGTTCCGGGAGACGCACTGGGTCCTGGACATTCCCTTTTCCATCCCCGGAAAAAATCTAGAGGCCGGGCTAGCCTGGGTTTCGAGTATTATAGTGGGGCTTGACAGCCCCCGGCCACATTTCTAGAGTTCCTGAGGTGGACAATTAATTTACAAAACATAACCGTTGGAGCTTCGCCCTGCCTGCTGGTCAGCCCCTTCACCGACAACAATTTGCCAAGACACTGGATTTCCTGGAGGAAACCGTGGTGAGCCATAAGGAGGTTAGGGTCGTTGGGGAAGCCCTTTGTCGCGCTTACAACTTCATTGTTTACTTAATACTAGTTGGGATCCCCGTTACCGAAATTCGGTCACAAAAACAATAAATATATAAAATTCACGATTTGTTCGAATTTAAATTCAATTTAAAAAATTTTATTTAAAAAAAAAATTATACGCAATGGCGAATTTTTAATTACTATGAAACATTTCCATTGTCGCTCCAGAGCATCTAAAATTTCCCAGGATTTTTTTAATCGCATCCATGACGTCTTGCTGGGCTATGTAGTGGAAAATAGCAGCAACATCAGTAACTACAGCATCATTGAAACGATACAATACAACTCAATAATACTATACACAAAAGAGTATAAAAAAAATGCACGCACAAAGTGACCGAGTTTTTTTAAGTCAGTTTATGCCGCCAAAAATCTACACAAACGCTTGTTTTTCTCTGTTTCTCATTGGCTTCACTGAAACGGCATTTGTGTCAATCGTAGGCTACTCAGGTCTACGTTGATGCTCACAAAAAATTCAAATTTTTCAACGGCTTTTTAAAATTCGAAAAATTAAAATCGCTATAACTTTTTTATTCGTGAATCGATTTCGTTGAAATTCCTTATTACAAAACTATGCCATAAAAAGAACATTTTCTGAAAATTTGAACGAAATCGGTCCACGAACAAAAAAGCCTTAGCGTGTACAAACTTTTTGTTTGCCTATTAATATATAAGATTCCTACGCAATTTGATCAAGCTATAAACATTTAGTAATTTAATAGTAGCTTCCTCCACTGCGGAGACTTCCAGGACTAACGCCAATATGCACTATACGGCCACTGTAGGTGCTGCTAGGGGACTAAAGTTGTTGCCTTTTCTCGTCCTCACGGCCTTCCAGGTTTCTTCTATCCCAGGGCTTGCTCGTCATCTAAAAAGAATTTGGATCAGCAGCCTCAGTTTTCTTTTTAACAACACACAGGGGACATAGACGACAAGGTAACATCACATATAATTCTTTATTTTTTTATTATTAACTTCTTTTTATTTTAGTGCATCCAACAAACCTAACACCTCCCCTTCTTTCGAGAGATTTTATTTTCCCAAAATAAAATCTTGTCTTAGGGGTCAATACCTTGTCCTAACTAATACCCGAGGAATTCAATTGTCCCGTTCTGAGCTCTATGGTCCAAATTCAAAACTAATATACTAACTTATCTTATACCTACGAATCCTATAATTCACTACATCAATCCGAATCCATTAACTTAATCATAACTTCCGATAGCTTTTAACTTATTCAACTAGTTTTAGATCTCTAATCTTATAGACTCAATTCTACTTCAATATATGGTCCCCTCCTAGATATCCTTAACCTAACTTTGTTAAATTCTACTTTAATTTCCCCTTTTCATTCAAGACAATAAGAGTTATTCCCATCTGCCAGCTTCAAGTCTTTAGAATGCCAAACCCCTGCGTCTTTACCGGTACAGTCCTTTAACTGGTAAGTCCACGGGGACAACACTTTTTCTACTGTAAATGGGCCGACATACTTTGGAGCTAACTTCGCGCTGAAGTATTGCGCGGCGTTGGATAAATCGTAATTCTTGCGCAAAACCGAATCATTAGCGTAGAATCTTTGGTCCCTTCTTCTTAGGTTGTATGTGTGTTTGGACGTTTCTGCCGCTTTCATTAACCTGGCCTTGACGTCTCTTCGCACATCTTGCAACCCTCTTGCCCGTGCCTCGGGTTGGTCTTCTCCCTGGCTGTCGCCTTGCGCCTCGCGGCCATACAATACCATTTCCCTACCAAAGTTAATGAAATACGGTGTTAACTTTGTTGCTTCATGAGTAGCGGTTCGGATAGCACAACCAATCTTTGCCAAGTAAGAATCCCACGTTCGGTGGTTGTCAGATACATACGCGCGTAACATTGTCTTGACATTTTGGTTCATTCTCTCCGTCGGATTAGCTTGGGGGTGGTACGATGCGGTATAACTGATTGTCGTGCCGTATTCTGTGATGAGTTCCTTGAACTCCTTAGCTTTAAATTGCTGCCCATTATCGCAAACTAAAGTTTTTGGCACTCCAAAGAGCAGGAACACGGATTCCTCCAAGATACGGCAGATAGGCGGAGCTGTCGCGGAACGCAAAGGAAAAAGAAGGGGGAATTTGCTAAAATAATCCACTACCGTCAATATGTACTTATAACCACGTGTTGAACGAGGTAAGGGCCCTATCAAATCGATACACACGCACTCCCAAGGGCAACTACTGACTACGCGGGAAGACATCAAGCCTGCTGGCCTCTTCCGCTCCGGCTTAGTCATCTGGCACGTTCTACATCGCCTTACATACGATGCGACGTCGCTCTTCATTTTCGGCCAGTAGAATCGCTGAGAAAGTCGGTCGTACGTCTTCTTAAGCCCACCATGGCCTGCGGTTGGAAGGTCATGGGCTTCCCGCAAGGCGTTCTTCCGTTCCGCCCTTGGCAACACCCTTTTCCAGTCGGACTCTTCGCAAGCCAATTCCGGATATTTAGGTCGTACGTGCCTCCAGAGACTGCCGAGGCTAAGCTTCCAATCAGGAAAACATTCAGAGCTCTTCCGTACCTGTTCCATCATGCGCTCGTACCAAGGATCCTTGAGTGATGTCGGTGTGTCGTCGTGGAGACAATCTACAACTGGGACTGATCGTGATAACAAATCAGGGAGTAGGTGTTCTTTACCTTTCCGGTGTACAATATTAAAGTCATATTGCTGTAGCCTGATGGCCCATCGTGCCAGCCGGCCTGTGGGATCCTTCAGGTTATGCAGCCAGACTAAAGATGAGTGGTCCGTAACGACGGTGAAGCTCGTTCCTTCAATATATGGCCGCAGCTTTTTGATCGCCCACAATACTGCAAGACACTCGCGTTCCGTGGTTGAATAATTCCGCTCTGCCCGATTCAACGACCTACTGAGATAGGCGATCACTTTATCTTGCTCCTCGATGTGTTGTGTGAGAACGGCTCCTAGGCCGTAGCCAGAAGCATCTGTATGGATCACAAACGGGTATTCAAAGTTCGGGCAAGTAAGGATGGGTGCACTAACTAAACACTCTTTCGCTCTACGAAAGGCTTCCTCGCATTGCGATGACCAGATGAACTTAGTCCTCTTCTTTAACAAGGCTGTTATCGGAGCAATAATTGTCGCGAAATTAGGGACAAACCGTCGGTACCACGATATGGTGCCTATAAATTTTCTTACATCAGATACTGACCTTGGAGTTGCGATATTTAGGATACTCTCTACCTTCTCCGGGTCAACATGCAGCCCATTCTCTCCCACAACGTACCCTAAATATTTTAATTCCGCTCTGCAAAATTCACATTTATCAAAGTTGATGACGAGCCCTGCTCTCCCAAGTTTGTCCAAAACTTCCTTCAGTACTTCCTTATGTTCTTCAAAGGTCTGGGTCACAATAATTACATCATCCAGGTAAACAAATATTTTATCGTCCAGGGTTCCGGACAGCACTCGATCAATCAGACGTTGCCATGTTGCAGGTGAATTGGTCAGCCCAAAGGGCATCCTATTGAAATGAAACAACCCCTTGCCCGGAATGGTGAAGGCGGTAAATTGCTTGGACTTCTCCTCCATTGGAACTTGCCAAAAAGCCGACTTAATGTGTAAAGACGATAAGTACTTGGCGTCCCGCAACTTATCTAAAGTGGCTGAGACGAATGGCAAAGGGTACGCGTCCTTCTTGGTTACTTTATTCAGTTTCCTGAAGTCGACGCAGAAGCGATATTTCCCGTCTTTCTTCTTTACTAGCACCACTGGCGAAGACCATGCGCTGTTGGAGGGTTCCACTACTCCAGCTTGCAACATTTCTTCTAACTGTTCGTTTACAATCTTCTGCATTGCTGGAGACATGGGGTAATACCGTTGTTTGATGGGTGGCGATTCCGCTTCAATCGCATGCTCCACAATATTTGTGCATCCCAGTTTCGTCCCCATTTTCTTTTTGGCCTCCTCGACAACCTCTCCCAATTCCATTTGCTGTCCTTCCGGAAGTTTCGATCTACTCTCCAGAGCGTGTAGTCGAACCTCGGCCTCATGCTCTTTAAACCACCAACTGTCATCCTCGAAGTCTGTCACAATTTTCATCTTTTTGCAAAAGTCTACCCCCAGAATGAGCGTGTGCGGTAAATCCGGAGCTACCAGCACCTCCTTGACCTTCACTCTCCCTTCTACCGCGATGGGGATGTCCACTTTTCCTAATACCTTAACTACCCTTCCATCGGCTACATTAATTACCTTCCTCGGTGTGTTCTTAATCTTCACTTTCATTTTCTCCAACTTCTCCCAACCTGGCCCGCCGAGGACGGTTGTTGTTGAACCAGAATCGAGTAACGCGCAAAACTTCACACCAAGAATCTCCACCAAAAGGTGAGGTCGCTCGTCGTTTTCTTTACTAAAGAAAATATAATCCACGTTCGCGTGCTGTGCTACCTCTACTCTCGGGGACGGACTTGATTGCCGAAGCTCTGTTGGTTTCCCGATGATTACGGCGTTCTGTGGATTACCCGGCTCGCCGTCTAGGCTCGGGCTCCTTGATCGTTTCCCGATCCTTGTGCCTCCTGTTGTTCCCTTGAACTCGATAGCCTTTCGTTGCATCTAGTACACTGCGAGCGAACCGTCCCTGGAGCCCCACAACCAAAACAACGTAAAACTCGACAATTCCTAGCGAAATGTCCCATACGTCCACATCGGAAGCACCTCCACTCATTCCCTGTCGTACTCGCCCTCCTGTGTTGGTTTGAGGTTTCTACTGCTGCTATCGCTTGAGGTTCGCATCCAATGTAGGCTAAATCAGGTTCCAGCAAGGAGTGGTTTCGTCTTGAAGGGGGAGGAATGAAAGCCTCGGCCGCCGACCTTATTGTCTCGAGCTTGCGACCTAGCTCCACCATTTCGGTTATTGACTCTATTTCGCGCAACCCCAGTTGCGTTTGGTAGAAAGGGTGGACTGTCCTCCTTAGGATTTTTAGTTGCTCCTTTTCCGAAAGGGGCTCGTCCAGTCGTGCGAACATATTCTTCATAATGGATACATAGATGGCCATGGATTCGTCTTTTCCTTGCGTCCTTCTCCGTATCTCTTCCAGCAGTCGCTCATCGTAGTCCGGTGGCAGGAACTCTTTCCTCAACTCCTTGACCAAGTCATTCCAAGAGTGCAAGGAGCCTTTGCTGGCCCGATACCAAATTAGTGCGCGTCCTCCAAATAAGTCCAGGGCTGACCGATATAGCTGTCCTCGGTTTATACCTCTCGCCTCTGCCATTTCGTTCACTCGCTCCAGGAAAGAACTTACCGATTGTCCGTGCTCGCCGGTGAATTTAATTCCCCATTTGTGTATCTGGGCCTGAGCCCTATTTGTCGTCATTACCGCGGCGGGGAGGGATAATTCGGCGGCCACTTCGGAGGATTCGTCATCAGGGTCATCCCCTTCCGCCATCGTATACAAAGTACCCAAAGACACGATCAATTCGCCCCTAATGCGAGCTTTTTCCTTCTTCTCCGCGTCATCAGCCACCTTCATGCGGTTCACCCTGGCTAAGGACCACTCAATTTTTGTGATTAGCTTCCTGTACTCACTTGACTCTGAGTCGCCTTGAAAGGTTTCCTGCAAGGTGTTGATTTCGCTTAACTTCCTATGTAAAGCTTGGGTGTCTTCCTCGTAGGAATAGGGGTAAGGCTCGACCAATATTATTTTGCCCTCCTTTTCCACTTTTAAGGCCGAACGGAGCGCAGCTCTCATCTCCTCCACCTTACCCGTCGGCAAACCCCTAATTGTCATCTCATAGGACAGCTCGTCCTGATTAAGCCTATTTACTTCCATTTCAATGCCTCAAACAGAAAAACAACCACCGAATCGGACTGAGGTTCAGTCCTCAAAAGTAAAATGTCGCAAACTACCACAAGGAAGTATCTCAACCGCAAAAAAAACCGACCAAAACAACGAATGCGCAAGTGCCGCAGGCTAGTACCCCAGAAATAGTCGACAAGAAAAAAAACACTATCTTTAACCCAAAAAAAAAAAAATCTTCAACCAGAGTCAAGGTGTCAAGGGATAGAACGATACTCAACCAAAACAAAATCAAAACAAAACGAAAGAGGAGAGAAAACAATACAAACCAAGCAAGGGTGTCGAGCAATTGTAATAATAACGATAGAAGTAGGTCACTGGATCATAGCTGAAATAACCTAGGAGAGAGAGAAAAAACAATTAGAAGCTTGGCTCTCAATTTCCAACCACTCAATTTATATTTCCTTTAAACTCCTTCCCAAAAAATAACAATTTCTCTTATACTCGATGGTCATTCATAATTCCTAGTGGTGCATGGGGTATTCTCCGAGTAGTACCTACTTCAGTGCTTGGTGACGCGGGCGCGTGAAAGTGTCGGAAAATTTAAGTGTCGGTTTGAGTTATGGCCGTAAAAAAAATAAATTAAAATAAAATAAATTCAAAATAAAATAAATTCAATGATGAAATCTGTGTTTGTGAAGTCTGTGCATCCAAAAAAATTATTGTCTGTGGAACAGAAGAAAAAAAAACCAATTAATTAAGGCTACCGCAACGTCCCGCAAATCAGCCTAGTCTTGCACGTTGCCCCTTGGACTTAGACTCGGTAAGTAATAAAAAAAATTAAAACAATTCGCAAACCTCAAACAATTGAGTCCCCAGAGAACCACGCGGTTGGGTGGCGTGATCTGTGAATGTTGCACAACTTGTTGCCAGGTTGCGCCGCTCGACCTAATTTTGCTCAACCTTTCGATGCTATGCGACTTGATGCTTCTCGTTACTCTCGCTCTCCTATCACTCGTTTTCCCCTTATATCGCTCTCAACTGATTAATTGTCCAGCTGTTTGACTAATCCTGACTAACTGATTATGACTGATGGTAATGTCAGTAAGCTGAAACTTCTATGGACTTTCGTAGAAAATAATTTTGGGTCTATTACACCCAACAAAACATACAACGAAGGAGAAAATATCACTATAATACTAGTAGTTAATATTATTTATTAATTCCCTCCGCCACACGTTGTTTACGAAAAAAAAAAAATTTTCAATTTCCCTAATATAGCATCCGCCTTATAAAATGGCGGCTGTTAAAGCTAATTACCTTACCCGGTTCCAATGCCGGTAAAAATTTCTTGGAAGAAATCTGACGGCTTAGTTTATTCGCCTTATAATTTTCTTCCTTTTCCAAATGCTTTTCAGCAACGATCTCTGACACTTGTCACTTCACACGTATAAATTTATTTAATTTCCCTCCTTTATTGCAATTTTAAATCACTTTTAAGACACGTTGGGCGCCATTTGTTACGTGCTAATTTTACACGCAAGGCTCGGCCGCGCTCAGCGTAGGATGTGGTCCTAAAGAAAACTTTTGAGGGAAAATTTGCTTATACTAAAAATGGGCGCCACGTAGTTTTCAGGTCTACGAACCTATCTTACCAATCGTGGGGCTTGAACCCACAATATTAACCTTCGATACTTATATAAATTAAAATATAAAAAAAAACAAAGATTCGCCGTGATCGCTTTATTAATACATAAAAAAAAACAGGGTATCCTTCACCTGATGCACGGATATATTCAATATCTTCAATATAACTTTATATATATAAAAAAAAGGTACTCAATGTGGTATATCTATAATATAAAAATGAATCGCTAAATGTGTTGCTAAGCGCAAAACTCGAGAACGGCTGGACCTATTGGACTAATTTTTTTTTTCGAATATTCGTTGAAGTACGAGGATGGTTCTTACGGAGAGAAAAATTTAAAAAATTGCCTGAAAAAACAAAAAAATGGTACTTTTAGGAATTTTCACTTCATTTTAGTTTCAATAGCTTCATGGCCTACCTATTGTTTGACAAATGTAAAATTGTCATTAAATTGAATCATTACATTTAATGAAAATTTCAAATTTACGCAGCTGTCAAACAATAGGTAGGCCATGACGCTATTGAAACTAAAATGATCCACAGCGGCCGTCTCAAGAGGGCGGTGTACCACTTTCTTCACAACCACCTCGACATGGGTATCAAATGAGAGGGTATGATAAGTAGAATACAATAAGCAATGTAGTATACAAAATATATCTTTACATCCATGGCGCCCGTCTCAAGAGGGCGGGGTACCACTTTCTTCACAACCACCTCGACATGGGTATCAAATGAAAGGGTATGTTAAGTAGAATATAATAAGCAATGTAGTCTACAAAATATATCTTTCGATCCATGGCGGCCGTCTCAAGAGGGCGGGGTACCACTTTCTTCACAACCACCTCGATATGGGTATCAAATGAAAGGGTATGATAAGTAGAATACAATAAGCAATGTAGTATACAAAATATATCTTTAGATCCATGGCGGCCGTCTCAAGAGGCCGGATTACCACTTTCTTCACAACCACCTCAACATGGGTATCAAATGAAAACGTATGTTAAGGAGAATACAATAAGCAATGTAGTATACAAAATATATCTTTAGATCCATGGCGGCCGTCTCAAGAGGGCGGGGTACCACTTTCTTCACAACCACCTCGACATGGGTATCAAATGAAAGGGTATGATAAGTAGAATACAATAAGCAATGTAGTATGCAAGATATATCTTTAGATCCATGGCGGCCGTCTCAAGAGGCCGAATTACCACTTTCTTCA
Source organism: Thereva unica (assembly GCA_949987705.1). Lineage (NCBI taxonomy): Eukaryota > Metazoa > Arthropoda > Insecta > Diptera > Therevidae > Thereva > Thereva unica. Next base: position 161,699,014 of record OX465281.1, on the reverse strand, counting down.
CAACCACCTCGACATGGGTATCAAATGAAAGGGTATGATAAGTAGAATACAATAAGCAATGTAGTATACAAAATATATCTTTAGATCCATGGCGGCCGTCTAAAGAGGCCGGATTACCACTTTCTTCACAATCCCCTCAACATGGGTATCAAATGAAAGGGTATGATAAGTAGAATACAATAAGCAATGTAGTAGACTCAATATACCGATTCATGGCGGCCGACGCAAGACCCAGGCATGAGGCATTTCATCTGTGAGGCATTTCATCTGTGTAAAATTCTTTGAGGCATTTCATCTGTGTAAAATTCATATCTCGAAAAATATTAAGTCAATGGATGGTTTTTATTGTTTACTATTGACTTATGGGTGCAGCGTAGGCGCACCGGGTCCCAGCTAGTTATTAATATATATCAACAATATATTTTTATATATATGAAAAAAAAGGTACTCAACTCTAGTTAACACTCCGCGCAGGCAAGGACTCCTCCAGCGACCCTCCGTCTTCAGTACTTTCCACAGGAAAAAGAAAAAAAAATCCTCCACTAATTTTTACGCAAACTTTGGCACACTTTCACTTTTCACTTCTATTGTCTTTCCAGTAACTAAGAGACTGACCGCTTCAGGGGCCCTGTTTATAAGGAGAAATGCCCACTATTTTAGGGATTTCCAGTGCGCCTTCCAACGGTTTAACCCGGTTCGAATCGGGAATATAATATTATTATTAAAATTTAATTTTTGGTTCCGGGAGACGCACTGAGTCCTGGACATTCCCTTTTCCATCCCCGGAAAAAATCTAGAGGCCGGGCTAGCCTGGGTTTCGAGTATTATAGTGGGGCTTGACAGCCCCCGGCCACATTTCTAGAGTTCCTGAGGTGGACAATTAATTTACAAAACATACCCGTTGGAGCTTCGCCCTGCCTGCTGGTCAGCCCCTTCACCGACAACAATTTGCCAAGACACTGGATTTCCTGGAGGAAACCGTGGTGAGCCATAAGGAGGTTAGGGTCGTTGGGGAAGCCCTTTGTCGCGCTTACAACTTCATTGTTTACTTAATATTCCTACGCAATTTGATCAAGTTATAAACATTTAGTAATTTAATAGTAGCTTCCTCCACTGCGGAGACTTCCAGGACTAACGCCAATATGCACTATACGGCCACTGTAGGTGCTGCTAGGGGACTAAAGTTGTTGCCTTTTCTCGCCCTCACGGCCTTCCAGGTTTCTTCTATCCCAGGGCTTGCTCGTCATCTAAAAAGAATTTGAATCAGCAGCCTCAGTTTTCTTTTTAACAACACACAGGGGACATAGACGACAAGGTAACATCACATATAATTCTTTATTTTTTTATTATTAACTTCTTTTTATTTTAGTGCATCCAACAAACCTAACAACTGTAGAATTAATCGAGTTAAGCTCGAATTTAATAAATTTATATAAATCGTTAATAGTGGCATTATCATTAGAAATTGATAACTTTTCCAGTTTCGATTTGATGTAGTCAAAATTTTCAGAATCATTCAGGTTTGTTATACTGTGGCTATTTGATTTAATTGCTAGCAATATGTGCGAGAGGTTTACCGACTTGCACTCTGAACAATAAAATTTAAACGCTTTTTTGTACTCACTCACATACTTTAGCGAAGACCGAGAAAGCCCAATGCATGTAATGTGGAATGAGTTGCACATGCTCATGTTGGAAGTATTAGTAAAGCACTGTTATGTTGTATCCCACCAAAAAAACATTAAAAATGTGAATTAGAAGTTCGTGGGCGCGGAAATTATTTATTGGGACAGTTTAAAACACACTTATAACAAAAAGAAGTGATATGGATTAGTCAAGATGAATCGTTAATAGCATGAAATAATTAAACACGTACATTTACGAACGAATTCAAAGGAATTATACAACTGCCAATTTTTATTTAAAACTCAATAAAGTATTATCAACCGCGAAAAAGTTGGCTGGCGCGTTCGTTGTATACCTAGCATGAATCTTTGCTGAATTCAGTGTGGCTCAGTCTATAGTGTTTCTAATAAAATTTGTTACATTTCGAAGGACAGCTAAGATTCATGCTCTAAAATTGTTGTATAATTCCTTTGAATTCGTTCGTAAATGCACGTGTTTAATTATTTCATGCTATTAATGATTCATCTTGACTAATCCATATCACTTCTTTTTGTTATAAGTGTGTTTTAAACTGTCCCAATAAATAATTTCCGCGCCCACGAACTTCTAATTCACATTTTTAATGTTTTTTTGGTGGGATATCACTCTTTTTTGTTTTAATACATTCTAAAATAAAAAATAAATAATCTTCTGTATAAAGAAACATTATGTATTTAATTGTTCATTATATTTTTTTTATTTATTTTATAAGTATGTAGGTAATAACAAAATAACAAAATGCAGGAATTCAAATTAATATTATTGCCTTTGTAAAAAAACAAAAATAAGCTCCTTTCGAGTTTCTCGGCCAAGATTTTTTCTGTACTATGGAATTATTGATCCATAACCAGCTCCATTTTTCTTTCAACATGCTGATCTAATGACCTTGTTCGAGTGTTCCTTTGAATTCGTTCGTAAATGCACGTGTTTAATTATTTCATGCTAGTGGTTCTAGTTATGATACCCTTTCATTTGATACTCATGTCGCTGGGCTATGTAAAGAAAATGGGTATCCGCTTTCTTGACATAACCGCCGTGGATCTAAATATATTTTGAGTATACTAAATCGCTTATTGTGTTCTACTTATCATTCCCTTTCATTTGATACCCATGTCGAGGGGGTTGTGAAGAAAATGGTAATCCGTCCTCTTGAGATGACCGCCATGGATTTAACCAGATATTGAGTATACTATATAGCTTATTATGTTCTACTTATCATTCCCTTTCATTTGATACCCATGTCGTGGGGTTTGCGAAGAAAATGGTAATACGTCCTCTTGAGGTGGCCTCGGATCTAACTATTTATTGAGTATACTATATTGCTTATTGTATTCTACTTATCATACCCTTTAATTTGATAACCATGTCGAGGGAGTTGTGAAGAAAATGATAATCCGCCCTCTTGAGATGACAGCCATGGATCTAACCAGATATTGAGTATATTATATCGCTTATGGTATTCTACTTATGATACCCTTTCAATTGATACCTAGTTCGAGGTGGTGGTGAAGAAATGGTAGTCCGCCCTCTTGAGACGGCCGCCATGGATATAAAGACAAAGCTTATTGTATTCTACTTATCATACCCTTTCATTTGATACCCATGTCAAGGAGGTTGTGAAGAAAATGGTAATGCGTCCTCTGGAGGTGGCCTCGGTGGATCTAACTATTTATTGAGTATAACTATATTGCTTATTGTATTCTACTTATCATACCCTTTCATTTGTTACCCATGTCCAGGGGGTTGTGAAGAAAATGGTAATCCGCCCTCATGAGATGATCGCCGTGGATCTAACCAGATATTGAGTATATTATATCGCTTATGGTATTCTACTTATGATACCCTTTCAATTGGTACCTATGTCGAGGTGGTGGTGAAGAAATGGTGGTCCGCCCTCTTGAGACAGCCGCCATGGATATAAAGACATAGCTTACTGTATTCTACTTATCATACCCTTTCATTTGATATCCATGTCGTGGGTGTTGTGAAGAAAATGGCAATACGTCCTCTTGAGGTGGCCTCGGTGGATCTGACTATTTATTGAGTATACTTGCTTATTGTATTCTACTTATCATACCCTTTCATTTGATACCCATGTCGAGGGGGTTGTGAAGATAATGGTAATCCGCCCTCTTGAAATGAAAGCCATGGATCTAACCAGATATTGAGTATAATGTATCGCTTATGGTATTCTACTTATGATACCCTTTCAATTGATACCTATGTCGAGGTGGTGGTGAAGAAATGGTAGTCCGCCCTCTTGAGGCGGCCGCCATGGATATAAAGACATTGCTTATTGTATTCTACTTATCATACCCTTTCATTTGATACCCATGTCGAGGGGGTTGTGAAGAAAATGGTAATCCGCCCTCTTGAGACGTGTACCATGCGTACCCTTTTTGTTAATCATCGAAATAATAGGGAATGCTATTTGACATCAACAGTGCTGGATTTGACTAACTTGTAAGGAATATGTCATATTTTTAGAAATAAATTACGATTACGAACTCGGCATTCGGTATTTCAAAATTTTACTGTACATTTGTACTGTGAACTACATGTTTTTGAAGTAAAACTTCTTTAGGGACGTTTGCTTAAAAAAATTTACATGAGAGTGAATCAATTTCATTCGTGTAACGCTCTCACACATGAAAAATCGTCAGAACTTTCGTATAACGATGGGAAAGGGTACGAGAGACGAAGAAACTAGGGGCTGTGTATGCAACAGCTAAAATACACTCTGCCTTACTGCATAGATTTTCTGGCATGTTAGCTACGGTGTCGCCCAGACTTTGGGTGTGTTTCAAGTTCCATCAATGATTGCAATCACTCCATCTTGGCAACATCACATATGTCCCATTTTCCATCATTTTTTGTGGGATCCGAACAATTGTCCATCAATGATTAGGTTTTTTTCCATCACTGATGTTTGATGACTGATTGTGATGGAACTTGAAACACACCCTTTGCTTTATCTCATTATAGGAATACAAATTCACCATTCTGTAGAGGTGAATTATTTCAGATTTTTCTTGTGGTTTGGTCACTGGCCGGGCTTATGCCGCGGACACTTTGGAGTTGACTGACATGTTGGAAGCGGCATATACGAGAAGAATTTTCGGGGGTGGTTTGGGTGCTTAGAATACCAAAAGGGAGTGGTGAATTAAATGTGTGAGGAGCTGTTGTTTAAAATTGGCACCCACTTCTCCTTTGGTGAGATGTGCTGGACCTTTCCCCTTTTTAAATTACAATTTTTTTAACTTGCATAAATCGACGAATCGTTTATGTCAAAACATTACACTGTTGTGAAAATCGTTCCTGATATGTTTTTTGGGTCGCTGATTACGAAAATCGGGGTCCCACAGTCTTAAAATATACATGTCACCTTTAAATATGCTTAAAAACTCCCTTTTTTAAGGATTTTTGCGATAATTTTAATTAAAATCAAAAACAATCCAATAAAATACATTTTTTGCAAATATTTATATTCAAAAGTGGTTGATTTATAACAAAGCAAATTTTATGATAAGGGATAATAGTAAAGGGCTGAAACTATCCCTACATCGACTGAAAATATAAAGGTTTGTAAAAAATGTTTTTTTAACTTTATGCTTCGAATTCGGTTTAATCAGCCAAAATAAATTATTTTCAACTACGCATAGAAAGAAGAATTTGAAAAAAGGTTGATTGCATATCTTTTTGCTCCCTTTAAAATTAATTGGCTCCCTAAAAGATTGTATGGGACGAAGTAATCAGGTAATTGGCTAGGTGGCCATAAAGGGTGCCAATACCATACTCAAGTAGACTGGCTCCCGTTCGCGTAGGTAAAGCGGCTCGCGTAGGTAAAGCTTCATTGTATGTGGTTGGCGGACTGCTTGGTAAAACAATACCTGGGTTTGGAATAGTCTATGCCGATGCGGATGCAATTATTAATGATCATGAATGTAGCGGGAGCGGAGCATGCATACAGCTGGTGACATATCCAAGCAATTCGTTGATAAATAATATAGAAGTGTGTATTCAAATGCGACCTGACGGAATGTTCCATGAATGGAATGCATGCCACGCAAAGGTCGGACTACTTTTAACTTTTTCTATAATGCCGCATTCGAAATAGCACACACAAGTATGCACAACAAACACATGCACCTTGCATGCACTCGTTACTTAGATTTTCGGGCTATGTGTGAAAGCCGGGACGGAAAAACCATGCAATTTTATGAACCTCTGGATGCAATGCATGTACGCTTGCATATGTCACCAGCTTACTTTCATGAGGCGAATGTTTAGATTTTCGTGCCTCTGGCGGTAGTATCCATGCCTGTGGCGGAAGCGTGCATACTCGTTTGGATGCGCACTTATATGCTATACGTACTAGGTGCACCGCGCTTTTAAGAAAATTAGCCAATAAAAATTATTTTTACTCGGTTACTTTTAGGTTTTAATGTAAATAGGAATTCATAAATATTTTCAAATAGTATTTGTATCAAGTCCGTCAGTAGATTCGCATTATTCTTCCTGCATCTGTCGTTGGCCTGAATTTTCTCAAGCGTACTATAGATCCGACAGACTTTCTACTATATCTATTGCATATTACTAGCCGTTGGGCCCAAAAGTTTTACTTCTAAAGTGTGGTCTTAAGCACACTCATATTTTTTTTTATAGTACCTAACGCAATCTGATACCATAGTTGCGACTAACCACTTTAAATGAATACATTTTGTTAATCATCTAATGCCATCTGGCATCAACAGTTCGAGCAAACACTTTTCGACTAACTAGTAGCACCATCTCCTTTATTGAGCAATTGAAATAACTTAGAGCGCCATCTGACAGAATAATTTTGAGTACCCACTTTTTTAGACTGAAGGAGAAGAAAAAAGTTCGATTCGAAATGTAAACTAGTTGGGATGTGGGTTCGACCCTTTCGGTCCACACGATCAACGTCCCAGTATGATGGATGTTGAGTATTATGATTGGATATTTTAATAATAAATGAACAATAGGCAATATAGAATATATGCATAATACTGAGAATTTGTCACAATTGTTTATCAATATTTTCGCTAAAATGTCAACCTTAATGTGCGCACTTACAAGATTAGGATGACGAAAATGTATATAAAATTGATGTATGAATGTTTTTCGGCACCTCAATGAAGTCGATATAGTTTTTAGTTCGCGCGGTATCGTGCAGGTACAAAAATCACTTAAGTCAGTTAAACCAAAAACCCGCTGGACCGAATATTATAAAAATATTTTCAGATTATATGTCGCTAATACGCTTCGAACGGCACCTCAAGTAAGTCAACATCTTTTGTGGTTCGGGCCATATCGTGCAGGTACAAAAATCACTTACGCCGCTTAAACAAAAAAACGGCTCGACCGAATTTTATGAAAATCTTTTCAGATCATATTTTGGTTAATACTCTTCGAACGGCACGTCAACTAAGCCGATATCTTTTATAGTTCGCGCGATATCGTGCAGGTACAAAAATCACTTAAGTCATTTAAACCAAAAAACCGGTGGACCGAATATTATAAACATCTTTTCAGAAAATATTGTCGCTAATACGCTTCGAATGGCACCTCAAGTAAGTCAATATCTTTCGTGGTTCGGGCGATATCGTGCAGGTACAAAAATCACTTACGTCGCTCAAACAAAAAAACGGCTGGACCGATTTTCATGAAAATCTTTTCAGATCATATTTCGGTTAATACGCTTCGAACAACACCTCAACGAAGCCGATATCAGTTTTGGTTCGCGCGATATCGTGCAGGAAAAAATGACCACATCCGTACGCACATACACACACACACATACTTCCTCCCAATTTTTTGCTTAAAATGCTCCTGGGACCTTGAAAGATGAAAATACGTTGAAATTTTCGATTTCGATTTTCGGACCGATTACAATAACTTCCTATACTGGGAAGTTAAAAATGTAAAAATAAAGAAAACGAAGAATGATAGGAAAAAAAACTCATGGAATAATAAATTATTTATATTTTGGGTATCGGTTACAAATGAAAAATTACTTATATTGCTTATAAAAAGGTGATAAAACGCATAATTTTATAAAAAAAAACACCTTGTTAACTTCCCAGTATAGGAAGTTATTGTAATCGGTCCGAAAATCGAAATCGAAAATTTCAACGTATTTTCATCTTTCAAGGTCCCAGGAGCATTTTAAGCAAAAAATTGGGAGGAAGTATGTGTGTGTGTGTGTATGTGCGTACGGATGTGGTCATTTTTTCCTGCACGATATCGCGCCAACCAAAACTGACATCGACTTCGTTGAGGTGTCGTTCGAAGCGTATCAACCGAAATATGATCTGAAAAGATTTTCATGAAATTCGGTCCAGCCGTTTTTTTGTTTAAGCGACGTAAGTGATTTTTGTACCTGCACGATATCGCCCGAACCACGACAGATATTGACTTACTTGAGGTGCCGTTCGAAGCGTATTAGCGACAATATAATCTGAAAAGATTTTTATAATATTCGGTCCAGCGGTTTTTTAATTTAAATGATTTAAGTGATTTTTGTACCTGCACGATATCCCGCGAACTATAAAAGATATCGACTTAATTGACGTGCCGTTCGAAGAGTATTAACCAAAATATGATCTGAAAAGATTTTCATAAAATTCGGTCGAGCCGTTTTTTTGTTTAAGCGATTTTTTGTTTAAGTGATTTTTGTACCTGCACGATATGGCCCGAACCACAAAAGATATTGACTTACTTGAGGTGCCGTTCGAAGCGTATTAGCGACAATATAATCTGATAAGATTTTTATAATAATCCGTCCAGCGGTTTTTTGGTTTAAATGACTAAGTGATTTTTGTACCTGCACGATACCGCGCGAACTAAAAACTATATCGACTTCATTGAGGTGCCGAAAAACATTAACACATCAATTTTATATACATTTTCGTCATCCTAATCTTGTAAGTGCGCACATTTAGTTTGACATTTTAGCGAAAATATTGATAAACAATTGTGAAAAATTCTCGGTATTATACATATATTTTATATTGCCTATTGCTCATTTATTATTAAAATATCCAATCATAATATTCAACGTCCATCATACTGGGAAGTTGATCGTGTGGACCGAACGGGTCGAACCCACATCCCTACTAGTTTTCTATGTTTAGGCGTAAATAAGGCATTAGCTGTTTGCCCTTACGAACTCGGCAAACTACCGCTTGCCTTGATTATGATGACAAGAGTCCAAAGTCCAAACCGATTACAAAGTTATTGATATTATGGGGGTGGAAAACACTATTACTGGGCACTGGTATATTATTTTTATTGCCACAAAGTCACTTTGTCACAATATGTTTTTATTAGGAAGTATTGATGGATTAATCAGCGGAATCCCTTTTCAACAGGTTAACTCCTGTCTGTACCGTTTATTGATATATTTAACTAAACTTATAGGAAAACTTAGTGCTCGAAACTTATGGAGCACTAGCTATAATAGTTTACGTTTCATTCGGGGGAGAAAAGGGCGAAAGAATTTAAATTACTCTGAGCTCACGACAACACGACCGGTGTAGCAGTCGCTACGCATTACTTTAGTTTTTCTCTTGTTACGAGTTTTTGTTATTAACTATCGAATTCAAATATACATATGTACTTACAATTTTGGAGTACAGTGTGCGTTACGTCATCGTTTTGGATTTTCACTACTACTTTGAAAATACACTTTATAGCCCAGTGAATAAGCCGGAAAAAAACTGTAAAATGTGGAAAAGTTGTGGAACAGCACCGATTTCAAAAATTATTTTTTTCCCGTATTCTGTAGACGTTTAGAAACATTCATCACCACTATCCCTTACATTACCTCGAAAAATGAATAAATTAGGGTGGTTTTAGCCCTCCAAAGCACCCCCATGGATTGCATTACGGAAAATCTTTGTAAAATTTATATATTTGGCCTCGAAAATCGTCTCCTGGGGGGGTTTGGGGGTCGCTGATTACGAATCCGAGGTCCATTTGTATGCAGGGGTGGTTTCAACCCCTAAAAGTACCCTTGGTTTGAGGGAATATTAAAAATGCATTATTTTGCCTCGGAAATCGTTTCTCGGGGATTTTCGGGGTCGCTGATTACGAATCCGAGGTTCATATACACGTAAGGGTGATTTCAACCCCTAAAAATAACAGAAAAAATTATTATTTTGCCACGGAAATCGTATTCCCGGGGGTTTAAGGGTCGCTGATCACGAATCCGAGGTTCATACATGTAGGGGTGGTTTCAACCCCTTAAAACCCCTCCACCCCCAGTGAAAAATTTATTATTTTGCCTCGAAAATCGTCTCTCGGGGGGTTTGGTGGTCGCTGACGGAGTGTATTGCTCACAAACGTGTAAATTTTGTTGTGGATCAGACTGTAACAACTGCGAAGCACCTGGGACAGCGAAGGGCGAATCTGTTGAAATACCGGAACAGGAAGAAGTACAAGTGACTAATTCTACATCGGTAGTTCTTGAATGTGATTCAGATTACGAATAGTGCTTAAAAATTTATCTTGTTTAACCGTCAACGTGAGTAGACGCGTTTCCCATAGTTTTCACCTTCTAGTCTTGTTTCTGTGCAATTCTATTCATCATAAAAGAAAACTAACTTCCCTGTTGTCCTCTTGATTTCTACTAACACTTTAGACCTAGATCTTTGTTTAATATCAAACACTCGCAATGTTCCTTTTAAGTTAAAGTTATTACATTCTTTGTATCTAATGTGTAATCCATTTTTTTAAGTGCCTTGCTTGGCAAATAAATAAATAAATAAATAAATTTTGATAGTTAGAAATCACAAAACTTCAAAGAATATTTTTGTACTGAACAGAATAAACGTTTCATTTTGATAAAAAAATGTTGACTCTACCTCTTTCTGCAAGCAAATCTGTATATGTATAATGCAGACGGAAACATGAAATCTTCATAGAAACGTGTTTCATCTCGGCAAATTGATTTTTTTTTTCAACCTCAGATTCATGATCAGCGACCCCGAAAACCCCCGAGAAACAATTTCCGAGCCAAAATAAGAAATTTTTCAATATTTTCTGTCGGGGGGGGGGGGGATTTTGAGGGGTTGAAACCATCCCCACATGCATATGAACCTTAGATTCGTGATCAGCGACCCCGAAAACCCCCGGGATATGATTTCCGTGGCAAAATAATAAATTTTTCAATATTTTCTGTAACTGGGGGGATTTTAAGGGGTTGAAACCACCCCTACATGTATATGAACCTCGGATTCGTAATCAGCGACTCCGAAACCCCCGAGAAACGACTTCCGAGGCAAAATAATGCATTTTTAATATTCCCTCACACCAAGGGTACTTTTAGGGGTTGAAACCACCCCTGCATACAAATGGACCTTGGATTCGCGATCAGCGACCACCAAACCCCCCGAGAGACGATTTTCGAGGCAAAATAATAAATTTTTCAATATTTTGTACCACTGGGGGTGGAGGGGTTTTAAGGGGTTGAAACCACCCCTACATGTATGAACCTCGGATTCGTGATCAGCGACCCTTAAACCCCCGGGAATACGATTTCCGTGGCAAAATAATAATTTTTTCTGTTTTTTGGGGGGGGGAGGGGTGGTGGGGGATTTTTAGGGGTTGAAATCACCCTTACGTGTATATGAACCTCGGATTCGTAATCAGGGATCCCGAAAATCCCCGAGAAACGATTTCCGAGGCAAAATAATGCATTTTTAATATTCCCTCAAACCAAGGGTACTTTTAGGGGTTGAAACCACCCCTGCATACAAATGGACCTCGGATTCGTGATCAGCGACCCCCAAACCCCCCCAGGAGACGATTTTCGAGGCCAAATATATAAATTTTACAAAGATTTTCCGTAATGCAATCCATGGGGGTGCTTTGGAGGGCTAAATCCACCCTAATTTATTCATTTTTCGAGGTAATGTAAGGGATAGTGGTGATGAATGTTCCTGAACATCTACAGAATACGGGAAAAAAATAATTTTTGAAATCGGTGCTGTTCCACAACTTTTCCAGCTTTTCCGGCTTATTCACTGGGCTATTAGGGAAATCACAATCACGTACGCTGACACTGTATAAGTATTGAATGTTTGAAAACATAGGTACACGAATTTATTGACATGTAAAACTAAAAATAAAAATATATTAGTATTAGTTAGAAAGTATTAAATAGAAGTCTAAAATTGTAAGAACTTCCGGCAGAATAATTTAGCCGTTAAGAATAAGTTCATTATTTTAAAAAATTAAATTAAATAAAATTAAAATAATTAGAAAATAAATTAAAACTTTAAAAAATAGTTTATTTAAAAATATTATAAACTATTAATGATGTAGCGTGAGTTTTTATGTAACTAATCATTTAAACGTATATAAAATAAAATCAAGTATCAAGACCCCAGTAGTTATTGGGGCGGTTTACGCTGGGAAAATTTTCTGGACCGTGGAAACTAGGTCACGTCAAGGTCATTGACCTTGCCCATGGGAACTGGATTGCGGAAGTAGGTCGGTGTGATCAATCAATCACCTGTCATCAATCAATCACGTTTGAATGTGGGTCAAGGTGGTTGACCGGTTGACAGGTCATTAATCACTTGTAATTATGGTAAGTGGGTGGCCAGACTTGTGGCACGACGAAAGGTGGAGTGCAGCGTAAGTATTAGCGATGACGACGGCGGTGGCGGGGGCGACGGCGGGGGCTGGGGGCGAATGTTGAGAACCCAATAGCTCGACGGCTACATCATGGGTATGGAGGTGTAGAAGTAGTTGGTGGGCCCCTCAGTGGCTGACCTTGGAATCTGCACCAGACGGTTTAGACTGAGAGCTAAATCACATGGGATGGAATGCAGGTCAATGCCATAAGTTGCCTGTCATGTTGGAATCCAAGTCAAGGTCATCAACCAATCACCTGTCAAGGCCATCAATCAATCAATCACCTGTTGGTAGGCACCTGGAATCTAGGTTGCTGGTGTTCGGGAACTGGTTCGGGGTCGTTGGCTTGGGCGGGGTCTTTGGCGGGAGCGGGGTCGTCAGCCGAGGACTGGTCTTGACTCTCGAACTGGTTTGGGGTCGGTGAGTTGGGGGTAGTCCATGTACCATGTGGAAGATATGCTATGCCGGTTCTAACGCAATTTAACATGGGGTTTTACATATAACCTTTGAATTCACCTTCTCCGCCATCTTGGATTTTCTTCGCTGTACCAATTGGTTTGTGACGTGACATGGTTATGTACGAGAGAAAGAAAGGGCAAGTGAATATGTGTGCATGCGTGTGTTCGTGTGATGCTCATATTACATCATGTTGTGAAATAATGTGGTTTTTATTTTTGGGGATTATCATTATACGAAGTGAGGGTATTAATTATTAACATCCGATAATAATATATAATTTCTAATAACAAAATATTACCTGAGAACAATCAAAGTATTTATTTTAATGCAAATTATTTGCATTATTATAGCTGTAGGTATCACGCTAAGTAACAGGAACACAGACTTGAAGGAAAGCCAGAAGCACGATTGTTGATGTTGATCGCAGCTGCAAAATCCCGCGAAATCTGGTAAAAGAAAAACAAATATAAAATACTCTCGGTAGAATCAGCCAAGCAAATTGATATCTTCTTTCACACGCAACAAAATCTGCTAGAGTGTATAACTTTTCAAAAAGCTTTTCCTTCATGTCAGTAGACAGCTTGCTGCTTTTGTGTAGGAAGCTCCTGCTTGGTCACAAGACGCCAATTGGAATTATAATTTATGTGTTTTTACATACATATCCTCGAGAAGGGCGTTCTAAGTATATTAAAATCTTGTGCACATGCGTATCTGTTAGATAGAAAAAATTTACATATTTTAAATTACATATTTTTTCACCAGCCATCCTATATTTTTTATTATTAAGAGCAATTGATAATATTATTTTTAATAAAAAATATTATGTGTGAACAAACAAAAGCATCAAAAGCAAAATAATTACGGGATGTACCAGTGAATCTAAAGGCAAAGTAACAGGAACACAGTTAAAGAGAAGTCAGAAACACACCGCGCAGTTGCGCATGATGTGATCACAAACGCAAAGAGCCCGCGAAATCAAGTATAAGAAAAAAACAAAATCGGAAACTAAGTAAATTGTTGAGACAGCAGGTTGTTTTACTTGCAGCAAAGTCCGCTAATAGTCCAGGAGAGATAGCGAAAAAGTAGTTAAAAGTTGAAATAAATCTACCCTGCGATTTCTTGACGCTATAATTAAGAGAAAAATCGTAGGAATTCAATGAATGTGTTTTGGATAAAATTGGTCCAGGGAAACGGGTGGTAAAAAGCTAATAAAAGGAGCGAAAACGCGTTTTTTCACGTTTTGGGTACGAAAAATATGTTGTTTTGGAAAACAAAAAATACTACTTAATAGTGCTTAAAAAGACGAAAATTATGAGTTTTGGACCATTGATATCGGTCAACAGGTTTTTGCAGAAAAATTCAAAAACCGTTAAAAATGGTCATTTTTTAACATTTAATTATAGGGAATTTAATTATCGTAGAATCTTGCGGCAGGGCTTCAATTGTGGCCACTGATGGTGCCTACGTACAATAAAAATTTCATGACAAAATAATGGTAACTTTTCGAGTAAATCTCAAAAATGTAAAAACACCTGTTTTACGAAAACAGGTTGAACAAGGCCACCAGTGGTCCTAGAGTTTTTTTGATGAGACCAATTTATTCCCAAAGAGTTTCTCTTCAACCCCATTTTCATGAAATGTATGTAAAGTTTGATTTAACACCTTAAAAACACAATTAAAAACCACCCTTTTTCCAGTTTTTTTGAATAAAACGCTTTTCTTTTGAGTTTTCTTCGTGAGCTCTTTGAGCTTTTTTTTAAAAGCAAACAAAAACTGCGGTTTTCCAAAACTAATTAACAGAAAAATCGCAGGAATTGTATGAATATGTTCCGAATAAAATTGTACCTGTAGAATAGGTGAAAAACAAACTAATAAAACTGTCGAAGAACGATTTTCAAGAAAAAGCTCACAAGTAAAGTTTTTAATTCAAAAAACTGGAAAAAGGGTGGTTTTCAAACGGGGTTTTAAGGTGTTAAATCAAACTTTACATACAACCCTTTGCGAGCCAAAATGTCAATCAAAAAATTTCTAGGACCATTGTGGGCCTTGTTCAACCTTTTTTGTGAAACAGGTGTTTTTACATTTTTGAGATTTACTCGAAAAGTTACCATTATTTAGTCATGAAATTTATATTGTAGGTAGGCACCATCAGTGGCCACAATTTAAGCCCTGCCATAAGATTCTACGATAATTACACTCCCTATAATTAAATGTCAAAAAATGACAATTTTTAACGGTTTTTGATTTTAATTTTATGGGGGTGGAAAACACTATTACTGGGCACTGGTATATTATTTTTATTGCCACAAAGTCACTTTGTCACAATATGTTTTTATTAGGAAGTATTGATGGATTAATCAGCGGAATCCCTTTTCAACAGGTTAACTCCTGTCTGTACCGTTTAACTAAACTTATAGGAAAACTTAGTGCTCGAAACTTATGGAGCACTAGCTATAATAGTTTACGTTTAGTTCGGGGGAGAAAAGGGCGAAAGAATTTAAATTCCTCTGAGCTCGCGACAACACGACCGGTGTAGCAGTCGCTACGCATTACTTTAGTTTTTCTCTTGTTACGAGTTTTTGTTATTAACTATCGAATTCAAATATACATACATATGTACTTACAATTTTGGAGTACAGTGTGCGTTACGTCATCGTTTTGGATTTTCACTACTACTTTGAAAATACACTTTAGGGAAATCACAATCACGTACGCTGACACTGTATAAGTATTGAATGTTTGAAAACATAGGTACACGAATTTATTGACATGTAAAACTAAAAATAAAAATATATTAGTATTAGTTAGAAAGTATTAAATAGAAGTCTAAAATTGTAAGAACTTCCGGCAGAATAATTTAGCCGTTAAGAATAAGTTCATTATTTTAAAAAATTAAATTAAATAAAATTAAAATAATTAAAAAATAAATTAAAACTTTAAAAAATAGTTTATTTAAAAATATTATAAACTATTAATGATGTAGCGTGAGTTTTTATGTAACTAATCATTTAAACGTATATAAAATAAAATCAAGTATCAAGACCCCAGTAGTTATTGGGGCGGTTTACGCTGGGAAAATTTTCTGGACCGTGGAAACTAGGTCACGTCAAGGTCATTGACCTTGCCCATGGGAACTGGATTGCGGAAGTAGGTCGGTGTGATCAATCAATCACCTGTCATCAATCAATCACGTAGGAATGTGGATCAAGGTGGTTGACCCTGGCCGTGGACGAGTCTGGGAACTGTGTCAGGGTCGATTATGTGGATCAAGGTCATCCTTGTTATTGTTGTGTGTGAGGCCACGCCCACTTGTGGCGCCGCGAAGGTGAAAGTTGGAGTGCGGAAGTGTTGAGTGGGGTGTAGTGGGATTATTGGCAATGGCGGGGCGGCGGTGACGGCGGGGGCGATTGTTGAAAATTTTCTGGACCGTGGGAACTAGGTCACGTCAAGGTCATTACCTTGCCCATGGGAACTGGCTTGCGGAAGTAGGTCGGTGTGATCAATCAATCACCTGTCATCAATCAATCACGTTTGAATGTGGGTCAAGGTGGTTGACCGGTTGACAGGTCATTAATCACTTGTAATTATGGTAAGTGGGTGGCCAGACTTGTGGCACGACGAAAGGTGGAGTGCAGCGTAAGTATTAGCGATGACGACGGCGGTGGCGGGGGCGACGGCAGGGGCTGGGGGCGAATGTTGAGAACCCAATAGCTCGACGGGTGCATCATGGGTATGGAGGTGTAGAAGTAGTTGGTGGGCCCCTCAGTGGCTGACCTTGGAATCTGCACCAGACGGTTTAGACTGAGAGCTAAATCACATGGGATGGAATGCAGGTCAATGCCATAAGTTGCCTGTCATGTTGGAATCCAATTCAAGGTCATCAATCAATCACCTGTCAAGGCCATCCAGTGGTCCTAGAGTTTTTTTGATGAGACCAATTTATTCCCAAAGAGTTTCTCTTCAACCCCATTTTCATGAAATGTATGTAAAGTTTATTTAACACCTTAAAAACACGATTAAAAACCACCCTTTTTCCAGTTTTTTTGAATAAAAAGCTTTTCTTTTGAGTTTTCTTCGTGAGCTCTTTGAGCTTTTTTTAAAAAGCAAACAAAAACTGCGGTTTTCCAAAACTATAATTAAGGCCCTAATACACTCAGCGACGAAGTCCAACATGAAATTCAGTTCCAACAACAAAATATTAAGGGAAGCTTAAAAAAAAATACAGTCACAAAATTAAACTAACCCAATCTCAAAAACATCCTAACACAGTCAAAATTACCTGTTGTGCACTGCTTGCAGTGCACAACACGGCCGCCGGAGGGGAAATCTTTGCACAATAAAGGGGTTCGGCTGCATTCGTATGTCTTGTTGGGCTTTACTTTATGAGTGCGTGCCCGAGGTAAATTTTCTGGCGACTTTCAAGAAATCTCTTCTGCGGTGTCGCCGGCTAGAAATTGAAGCCAGTGTTAGATAATTATGAATGGAAATTGAATTAATGTCGCAGTAATGCACTCTACGAACTTGTTCCTGTCATGGGATATGAGAATAGATCTTTTTTGTTTGATATTTAAATTTTTCATTCATGTGAAATTTTGATATCGCTGCTTTTGCTGATTTGAAATTTAGCAAGTGCTAGATACTAGTTTTTTTTGTTTGGCTCCCACCCCCTTTACTAAAAAATCTGAAAAACACCCCCGACTTTCCGAATTTCCGGACCTCCTACCAAATTAACCCAGAGGTCCAGCAAAGCCCATATTTACATACAAAAATAATAAAAACCATAAAAAATGAATTTACGCAAAATTTATCTACACTCATGTTGTAAAATACCTGTGCAAGGGATACACCTTTTTTGCGAATCTAGTTCCGGGAAGTTGTTACGGCTAAAAAGACAATAACGAAAAACAAGGATGTCATAAAACTTAATTATTACATGAAGGTAGTATTTGCCATTAAAATATTTTCTTGGGTTTTTCATAAAGCCAAGATAATAAACACCGATTGATCACTACCTGACCACCGGGCAAGAATCCCTAAATTCTCAAATCAAGGAAATCACCATCAAGCAAGTCATTAAAATTCTTGCCAAACAAACCGATTTTTCCTCAGATTATATTTTTTCCCGAAAATACGATCACCATCCATGCCTGCAACAAAAAAGGTTTGAAATTTCCCCTGCAAAAGCCGAAGCAGAAGCTCTCACTTATACAAACGCATCTCGTGTATGATTACGCAAATGCTTTATACAGAATACAACTAGCGCAGAGATTTGCTTGGAGCGGAATTTTGATGTATTAAAACTGAAGAATTTTAGGGAATTTTCGTTCTTAAATTTTGTGGACAATTTTTAAAACATAATTTACTCATGAAAGAAGGCTAAAATTCAAAAATTTTCCACCATGAATAGCTAGATAATCGATTTAAGTTTATCGTACATTAAAAAAATTTTAAAATTTTTCCACCTAAATAGGAGTATTTTCCGGGCGCAGGTACGGAACTTTGAACCATTATAACTAATATACTAATAAAAAATATTAAACTTTTCCACCATGAATAGCTAGATTTATGTTTTCTTAAAAATACCTAATTTAAATTATTTCATTTGGTTGGATAGTTTTCTTAATATTCGCGGGCGCGCGATACCCTATAATTGCTCGATTGAGTGTATTAGGCCCTTAAGAGAAAAATCATAGGAATTGTATGAATATGTTCCGAATAAAATTGTACCTGTAGAATAGGTGAAAAACAAACTAATAAAACTGTCGAAGAACGATTTTCAAGAAAAAGCTCACAAGTAAAGTTTTTAATTCAAAAAACTGGAAAAAGGGTGGTTTTCAAACGGGGTTTTAAGGTGTTAAATCAAACTTTACATACATTTCATGAAAATGAGGTTGTAGAGCAACCCTTTGCGAGCCAAAATGTCAATCAAAAAATTTCTAGGACCATTGTGGGCCTTGTTCAACCTTTTTTTGTGAAACAGGTGTTTTTACATTTTTGAGATTTACTCGAAAAGTTACCATGATTTTGTCATGAAATTTATATTGTAGGTAGGCACCATCAGTGGCCACAATTTAAGCCCTGCCACAAGATTCTACGATAATTACACTCCCTATAATTAAATGTCAACAAATGACCATTTTTAACGGTTTTTGATTTTTTTTTGCAAAAACCTGTTGACCGATATCAATGGTCCAAAACTCATAATTTTCGTCTTTTTAAGCACTATTAAGTAGTATTTTTTGTTTTCCAAAACAACATATTTTTCGTACCCAAAACGTGAAAAAACGCGTTTTCGCTCCTTTTATTAGCTTTTTACCACCTGTTGCCCTGGACCAATTTTATCCAAAACACATTCATTGAATTCCTACGATTTTTCTCTTAATTATAGCGTCAAGAAATCGCAGGGTAGATTTATTTCAAATTTTTTTCTATTCTTCCTGGACTAGGAGGCCAGAGGAGTATACATTTATAACTATTTTAAACTATTAGTCCAGTAAATAGGTCGAAAAAAAGGCCTTCGTAATGCGAAAAATACCGCACGCGATTTTTTTTACCAAATGTTTTTACATATTTTTATGAGCTTTAATTCAAAATGGCGTCATCCCCACCCTTATGCTTCACTTGCAATGAAGGGAAACGCGTTTAATTCTATATCTCAGAAACTATGCGTTTTACGACAATAATGTATATGATCTTTTTTGTATATAAATGAGTGATTTAACTTTTTTGTTTAGAATTTTTTTTTGTAAAGTCAATATGTTCGGAGTTACAGTGCTTCAAACTTTCTTTGCTCTATATTTCGTTAACTTTGCTCTATATTTCGTTAACGGTTAGCCCGTTATAAAAAAGTCCTGCCTAAGACTTATAGAACACACAATTATCTATAATTTTTGCTTTTATTGTTTTTAGATAGGGCTAATATTTCACAAGTTATAGCGCTTTAAATGTCGGAAAATGTAAATTCAAAAAAAAAATCCTAATATCTTTTTTTCCCCGTTTCATTTCAAAACTGATTATATCGTGTGTTGAGCTCATCATTGCCCACATTTGTTGCCTTTACTTTTTCCTATAAAGTTGATATTTATGGATTTATTACACCTCAAAAGTTTATTAAAAGTGTTTTTTTTTGCAAATATCTAGGCAACTATTTATTTACGATGACAAGTTATTCCAACAAATTTGTTTGTTATAAAATTCCGTTGAAATTTTACTTTAAACATTTTTTTCTAGCATTTATAATTTAGCTAATGTTCATACATTAAGAAATTTCGTTGGCGTACGTTTGCAGAATCGGAATGATAAAAGAAGTTTGGACATTGTGCAAGGTGCAACGTATTGCAAATGTTTCTGATGCCAAAGCTACAGGTGCTAGGTATCATCATTCCTGTATGCGAGATTTGAAAACCACACCATCTACAGGGGAAAAAGGGGGTCGTCCTAATAAAGAAATGTCCGAGGTGATGCAAGTTATTAGTAGCTTTATAACGAACAGTGAGGAATGTCAATTTAGAGTTTCTGAGCTGCTCGCGTTAATCGACAAGGAAAATCGTCCGGAAATTCGTTTGTTTAAGCATTCACTAAGGTTCGGCTAAAAAAACCAAAGTGAACTTATCAACTCTGCCTCCAACTAAAGATGCTGCTCGGCTTCATCGGTCTATCCGATTGTCAACCGACAATAATATGCTTAATAATATGTTATAGCATCATTGTTTCGTTTTCTTGTGGATTAGGCCTATTGGGGAAACCACAATAAAAAAACGCGCCAAAAACTCGACCTCCGGGGTGGTGTGGAAAAGAGTTTGTACGCCAACGAAATTTCTTAATTATATGTATGAACATTAATGTGTATCTATATGAAACAATCGGCGCTGAATAGAGGCTAAAGTATAAATGCTAGGAAAAAATGTTTAATTTTACTTTAACGGAATTTTATAACAAACATATTTGTTGGTATAACTTGCCATCGTAAATAAGTAGTTGACTAGATATTTGACAAATAAAAAAACAAATCAAAAAGCTTTTGAGGTGTAATAAATCCATAAATATCAACTTTATAGAAAAAAGTAAAGGCAACAAATGTGGGCAATGATGAGCTCAACACACGATATAATCAGTTTTGTAATGAAACGGGTAAAAAAAGATATTAGGATTTTTTTTTTTTTGAATTTACATTTTCCGACATTTAAAGCGCTATAACTCGTGAAATATTAGCCCTATCTAAAAACAACAAAACAAAAATTATAGATAATCGTGTGTTCTATAAGTCTTAGAAAGGACTTTTTTATGGCGGGCTAACCGTAAACGAAATATAGAGCAAAGAAAGTGATATATAAAGTTTGAAGCACTGTAACTCCGAACATATTGACTTTACAAAAAAAAAATTCTGAACAAAAAAGTTAAATCACTCATTTATCTACAAAAAAGATTATATACATTTTTGTCGTAAAATGCATAGTTTCTGAGATATAGAATTAAACGCGTTTCCCTTCATTGTAAGTGAAGCATAAGGGTGGGGATGACGCCATTTTGAATTTAAGCTCATAAAAATATGTAAAAACATTTGGTAAAAAAAAATCACGTGCGGTATTTTTCGCAAAGAAAAAGTACCTATTTACTGGACTATATTGTTGGCTTAAATTAAACAATTATCGTGAATAGACTTCTTCTTCTTCGATGGCTCTACAGCCCAATTCGGGCCTTGGCCTCCATCAGCTTCTTCCTCCAGACGTCTCTCTCCTCCGCAGCTTTTCTCCAGTTTCTCGTGCTGAGCAGTTTTGCTGCATCGGCCTTAACATTATCTTCTCACCTTAACCGTGGTTTGCCAACTGGTCTTTTGCCATCTGGTAGTAGGTACAGGGCTTTTTTTGGTATCCTTGAGTCATCCATTCTTTGGACATGGCCGGCCGAACGTAAACGTAGTAGCTTGGCATGGGTCGAAAGTTTACATTCTTTGTATAAGTCGTACAATTCGTGATTGTAGGTAGCGTATTCTCCATGCATTGTCTTCATTGATTGGGCCGTATATCCTTCGGAGAACCTTCCTCTCAAATATATCCAGCTTATTTTCGGATTTCTGGGAGATACTCCTCGCTTCACATCCATACGTAGCTACTGTACGTATGATGGTTTTGTAGATTCTTATTTTAGTTTTTCTGTAGATGTCTCTGGATTTCATGACTGGCAGTAGTGAGAAGTATGTTCTGTTCGCGGCGTTTATTCTTCTTTGTACGTCTATCGGTGGTTAAATTGGTTTACCCGTTCAAAGTTATATTCCCCCCAGGTGGTATTGTGGTTTCTTCTTCTTCTTTCCACCCTTGATTGAATTAGAATCTTACTTTTCTCTGCGTTTATTTGCAGCCCTATATGTTTTGCTCCATCTTCTAATTCTGTAAATGTTTCTCTAAGACATGACAGTGATCTTGCAAGGCAGTTTTTATCGTCGGCATATCCTGCCAACTGTTTGGATTTGTTAAGCAGGGTTGCGTTCGCATCAATGTTAAAGAAAAAAAAACTTGCGAATTACTCCTTCTAGGCAGATATTAAATAGCATGGGTGCCAGCCCATCGCCGTGCTTTAAGCCTTGCTTGACTGGGAAGGACTCCGTCTGTTCAATCCTAAATTAAACCCTAAAAATATAAATATTAATATCATAAATAAAATATTGTCAATATACATACTTACCATGAACAATCTTGAGGAGACCAAGTTTTATACTCCACCGACGTCTTGCAGATATCATATTCCTGTAAACAAACAAATTTATCACCAAGAAAACATTCTATATACAAAACCTACTAACCTGACAACCCTACAGGCAATACAAGCTCCAGTCCAGCATATTTGGCTCCGCATCCACCAAAACATAAAACAAAAAAAGAAAGAAGTAAAATTATAAATATTAAAATAATTAATCAAACAAGACAAACTCACCTATTCGCATCCATGCTATACCCCTACCAAATGTCACAACAAAATATATAAATCAGCTGTTATGTATCAAAAAGCTGATATACATAACAAGAAGGGACACATACACAATAACTGAAGCAAATTCCAATTCCAATGGCCCCCCCACATTGCCTTCCAAAAAATTGCCATTGTCAGGAATGAAATATATAGCGCAGCCAGTCGATCGAAAATTTCAGATCACAATAATTGATCTTCGTTGCGATTCGAGCTCGAAGAAATTCTAATAAACAAGTGATCTCAACCCAAGGAACATGGAACGTGTCGAGTTCATGTAATCTCAAATAATAATTTACATCTAACGTATCGAGTTGGTGTAAATTAATCGAAATCCAACTTGGTTTACATGGAACGAGTCGAGTTCATGTAAATTATCCCAAATCCTAAATACCTGTAAACTCCCAATTGTACATTTTACGTGACGAGTTAATGTACATTCCTAGTTTTCAAATCATAGTAATCCGAAATATCAAGTGGCGTTTAAATTAAAAGAATATTTCTAAATAACATTGAATTTCAGCCCTCCCAATATTGGCGTACTTAGAGGCAGCATCTAGTACGAGTAGCTAAACGAACCTACAACAGCAGCTCCAGCAGCATCCAGTCTCAGATTCAGCAACGGCAATATTGCTGGAAATCAAGAATAACCAAGTCAAGAATAACAAAGCAATTTAATCAAGAGTGACTATTAATATTAATTTTAAGTGTAGTAACGAATTGATTTAATTAAGTGAATATAAATAAACTTGAATTATTATTCTATCTGAACTAAACCTGATAAATGTTTTATTAAATAGCTTGAATTTAGTATCCAGTGAATGTTAAATATATTGAACTTAAAATTGTGAAGAATTAATTTAAATTGGATTTATAAATTGTGAAAATTGAGAATTGTAAATAAAGTTCGAATAGTTAAACTTGGTTTATTTCTAAGTTGCCCTGCAGTCCATTGAGTTTTAGGCATTCTAAGCCCTAACATTTTGGTCCTTCGAGCCGGATTCGGCATAAAAGTACTCAGTGGTCACAGCGTAGCTTAGAAATTTAACCAGTGACATCAAATTGAAAGATGGAAGCTGAAATCAAATTGCAAATAGCACGAAAGGATCTCTTGGAAAATTTCATCAAGAATTACAAAAAGGATGGCTCCGCAAGGCGAACGGAACCATATTACAAAAAACGACTACAGGATTTTCAAGAGCAATTCAACGAAATAAAGCGAGCACATATCCAGATTCTCGTGGCAAAAAACAACGAACCTGTCGATTCGGAAATATTGAACCACAAATATTTCCAGGAAGAACTATACGAAGCAATGGAGTCATTCTTCTACACACACTACGCAGCAATAGAATCTCGGTATGATACCGAGTATCCACCAATAGCAGCAGGCAATCAGTCTCCCAGAGTACAGGAAAGGGAGATAGCCATGTCAAGTAAGGAACATCTTATCAAGCTTCCACGAATCTCATTGGAAAAATTCTCTGGAGATTATCGGAAATGGACAACTTTTCATGATCTCTACACAAGCCTGATTCATGAGAATCATAATCTATCTGACGCACAGAAACTTCAATACTTTAAGTTACATCTAAGTGGAGAAGCTGAAGGTCTCTTGCGACAGGTACTAGTAACTAACGATAACTACATTCCAGCTTGGGATCTCCTAAAAGAGAGGTATAACAACAAGAGAGTATTAGTCAACGCACAACTGAAACTCCTACTTAATCAATCTTCCGTATCTTCTGAATCGGCACAAGGAATTAGAAGTTTGATGGACGTGACGACGGAATGTCTACAAGCGCTCTATAATCTCGGAGTGGCAGTGGAAAAGTGGGACGCGATGATAGTTTACGTGATAGGTCAAAAGCTACCGACCGAAACGCTCCAGCTATGGGAGCAAGGCAATAGTAAGAGCACTGAGATACCATCATGGACGATGCTACGCGAATTCTTGGAGGCACGCTTTCGAACACTAGAAGCCATAGGAAAAAAGGGGCCATCATCAAGTAAAACCCAACGAAATCTCTCAACACCACCAAGGATTCAGTCATTCGTCACAGGACATCATCACGCTTGCGAAACATGTGGAGAAGATCACCCCTTGAGAAATTGTTCCAAGTTTATGAATTCAACAATAGCAGAGAGAAATCACATAACACGCAAAAATGGTTTGTGCATCAATTGTCTGGGACGAGGACATATGGGAGCAAACTGTCCGAGCAAGTTTACATGTCGACATTGCAACAAACGTCATCATACTCTATTGCACAACGCCGATAGAGGTCCCCCGCAAAATACCGCAACGAAATCAGAGAACGAAGCACCTCCGCCACGATCTATGCAAACCACAGCCACGCTTAATTCTCTACACTCAGCAATGCATAAAGAAGTTCTTCTCTCTACTTCAATCGTAACCTTAGAAGGAGCCCGGAAAGTACGTAAAACTTTTCGAGCACTGATAGATCCAGGCTCGCAAACATCCTTTCTGACAGAATATGCCGCCCAATCACTTTCACTACAAAAGAAGCCAGTCCTTGTGAACATATTGGGTGTACAACAATCCAACGCTGGAATTTCCCGGTCAATGGTGGAAACAGCCCTGGTTATTCAGCCCGGGGGTTATCAGTTGAATCTACAAGCCCTTGTCTTAAAAACTTTAACGTCCTTCTTACCATCAAGACCTTTTGTACCCATCGACTGGAAACATATTGAAGGGATAAAGTTGGCTGACCCCACCTTTAATCAACCAGGACGAATTAATGTAATATTAGGAGCTGATATTTACGGATCCTTAATATTACCCAACATTCGAAAAGGACTTCAATACCAACCAATCGCACAAGAGACTCTATTAGGCTGGATATTATGCGGGAAAACATCAAGTAATACCAGTGAATTCTCTTCACCCAACACCTTTACGTCTATGGTATCGCTAACAACTCTCAGCCAACAGTTACAACAATTTTGGGCCATTGAAGAGGTTCCAACCATACCAGCAATAAATCCAGATGATCAAAAATGCGAAACAATCTACCAGGAATCACATCAACGTCTCATGGATGGCAGATATTGTGTGCGGTTACCTTTCATCAGCGAACAACACCAACAATCACTAGGACGGTCGCGGGCAGCCGCCACTGGAAGTTTCTTGAACCTCGAAAGACGCTTTTTGTCAAACCCAGAGTTAAAGGACGAGTACGCCAAGTGCATCAATGAATACATTCAACTAAAACACATGATTCCAGCAACAAACTCAGAAGACGAGACCAAAGTACAGCAAGGTAATTCCATCTTCTACAAAAGTTTCTACTTACCGCATCATGCAGTCTACAAAGAGAGTACTTCTACAAAGCTGCGAATTGTATTCGATGCGTCGAGACAAACTAGTTCTGGGCACTCCCTCAACGATGTGTTGCTGACCGGTCCCACACTGCAGAATGAACTCATAGCAGTTCTTACTCGTTGGAGAAAATTCAAATACGTGCTGGTATCAGACATTGTTAAGATGTATCGCCAAGTATTGGTACATCCGGATGATGTGACTTACCAAAGAATCATATGGCGAGAATCCCCATCAGATCCCCTGCGAGAATATTGTCTAACCACGGTAACGTTTGGTGTTACTTGCGCTCCATACTTAGCAATTCGTACAATCCAGCAGCTAGCCATCGACGAACGTAACTCCTATCCACGTTCTTCCGAAATAATTCTTAACGATTTCTACGTTGATGATCTACTCACTGGTGCAGACTCGATCGATGAAGCAATTACAATCTACAAAGACCTAGATGAACTACTCCTTCGCGGCGGTTTCAAGCTCAAAAAGTGGCTTACAAATGACAATTCTATTCTAGCCACAATCCCCGAAGAAGATAGAGCAGTGTCTGATCCTATTAACATTAAACCAGATCAAGGCATTAAATCTTTAGGTGTTATGTGGTACCCTTCCTCTGACACATTCAGCTACAGAATAAAGATAACTCAAGAACATCATACGCTGAACAAACGAGAGCTTCTATCAGAGATTGCCAAACTTTATGATCCATTAGGCTGGATTTCACCAGTGATAATTACTGCAAAAATTCTGATGCAATCATTGTGGATCCTTGGCAGTACCTGGGATGAGCCCGTTCCTTCGAAAATACAACATTCATGGTCCATGATAAAGGCTCAACTCCCTCTACTTGAACAGCTTCGCATTCCACGATGGTTAGGAACTACTCAGAACTCTCAGGACATTCAACTCCACGCCTTCAGTGATGCTTCGCAAAACGCCTATGCGGCCGTAATCTACTGTCGAATCTCTACCCCGGACCACAACGTGAAAATCCAGATCATCACCTCCAAAACTAAAGTCGCTCCGATCAAACAAATATCTATACCGAGATTGGAACTTTGTGGTGCAGTATTAGCCGCAAAATTAGTACGGCATACTCGCAATATCTTACAGCTTGACAACATCGAAACACACATGTGGACAGACTCATTAATTGTCCTCTCATGGCTAAAAGGACAACCAAGAAAGTGGACCACTTTCGTGGCAAATCGCACAAGCGAAATCTTCACATTAATAGGGAATGCACCATGGCATCATGTCTCATCGAAAGACAATCCAGCTGACCTCGCTTCCAGAGGAGTTCTACCAAACGAACTGATCACTACAACACAGTGGTGGAGCGGACCTCATTGGCTAGTTCAAGATCCCAGCCACTGGCCTCATTCACCGAGTTTCGAGGAAACAGAACTAGAAACCAGGAAACATATTCACGGGTTACATACCATGTATGATGAAAATCCATTTATGTTAGAGCTACTAAAAAGGTTCTCCTCATTTTCAAAATTAATTCGTGTCACGGCATATTGTCTCCGTACAGTCAAACGCCCCGGACCAAGGCAACTTTGGCTATCAACACAAGAACTTGAACGAGCCACGAACCTTTGGGCGAAGTTTCATCAACAACTACACTTTCCCAATGATCTCCGTCATCTAGAATTACACAAGACTGTACATCCAAAAAGCAAACTAAAAAATTTGAACCCATTCATAGACAGCGACAAAATTTTAAGAGTCGGCGGACGTTTACAAAACGCTCCCATAAGTCATGACGAACGTCATCCCATAATTTTAAACAATTCTTGTCACTTAAGCGTTCTCCTAATTGTACAGTATCACCATTCATGCATACACGGCGGAATTCCACCCAACGTTATCGTAGAACCAGCATTATGGCAAAAAATCAAAAACCTACCTCTACCGTGGGACAAAATTCTTGCAGCCAAGCGTTCTTACCGGCACAAAAGTAAGGAAGGTACATTAAGGTTCACATTCCTTAAAGATCGACGATGCCGCATAACTCTACAAGCCCCAAAACAAGGTGAAACATCAGACAAAAGGGAAGAAAAAAGGAAGTTGAATAAATAAAACATATCTATATAAGCATAATAAAACTTTTTTATTATACAAAACAACACCTTTCTAACAACAACAATATTTAAAAACCAAAACAATGGACAAATTGAAGCTATCGCTTCAAGGCCCGGGAGGATGTTCAATCCTAAATTAAACCCTAAAAATATAAATATTAATATCATAAATAAAATATTGTCAATATACATACTTACCATGAACAATCTTGAGGAGACCAAGTTTTATACTCCACCGACGTCTTGCAGATATCATATTCCTGTAAACAAACAAATTTATCACCAAGAAAACATTCTATATACAAAACCTACTAACCTGACAACCCTACAGGCAATACAAGCTCCAGTCCAGCATATTTGGCTCCGCATCCACCAAAACATAAAACAAAAAAAGAAAGAAGTAAAATTATAAATATTAAAATAATTAATCAAACAAGACAAACTCACCTATTCGCATCCATGCTATACCCCAACCAAATGTCACAACAAAATATATAAATCAGCTGTTATGTATCAAAAAGCTGATATATATAACAAGAAGGGACACATACACAATAACTGAAGCAAATTCCAATTCCAATGGCCCCCCCACATTGCCTTCCAAAAAATTGCCATTGTCAGGAATGAAATATATAGCGCAGCCAGTCGATCGAAAATTTCAGATCACAATTGATCTTCGTTGCGATTCGAGCTCGAAGAAATTCTAATAAACAAGTGATCTCAACCCAAGGTACATGGAACGTGTCGAGTTCATGTAATCTCAAATAATAATTTACATCTAACGTATCGAGTTGGTGAAAATTAATCGAAATCCAACTTGGTTTACATGGAACGAGTCGAGTTCATGTAAATTATCCCAAATCCTAAATACCTGTAAACTCCCAATTGTACATTTTACGTGACGAGTTAATGTACATTCCTAGTTTTCAAATCATAGTAATCTGAAATATCAAGTGGCGTTTAAATTAAAAGAATATTTCTAAATAACATTGAATTTCAGCCCTCTCAATATTGGCGTACTTAGAGGCAGCATCTAGTACGAGTAGCTAAACGAACCTACAACAGCAGCTCCAGCAGCATCCAGTCTCAGATTCAGCAACGGTAATATTGCTGGAAATCAAGAATAACCAAGTCAAGAATAACAAAGCAATTTAATCAAGAGTGACTATTAATATTAATTTTAAGTGTAGTAACGAATTGATTTAATTAAGTGAATATAAATAAACTTGAATTATTATTCTATCTGAACTAAACCTGATAAATGTTTTATTAAATAGCTTGAATTTAGTATCCAGTGAATGTTAAATATATTGAACTTAAAATTGTGAAGAATTAATTTAAATTGAATTTATAAATTGTGAAAATTGAGAATTGTAAATAAAGTTCGAATAGTTAAACTTGGTTTATTTCTAAGTTGCCCTGCAGTCCATTGAGTTTTAGGCATTCTAAGCCCTAACACCGTCAATTCTCCTTGTATTCTGACTGCACATCTTGTATTTTCCATTGTTATTTTTGTTAATTTTATTATCTTCAGGGGGAAGTTTAGGTCCAGCATTGTTGCATACATTTGCTCCCTGTCGATGCTGTCGTATGCTTGTTTAAAGTCGATGAAAAGTTGATACACGTCAATGTTGTATTCCCAGCATTTTCGGAGGATTTGCCTTATTGTAAAAAGTTGATCCATTGTTGACCTATTTTTTCTGAATCCAGCTTGGTATTCACTTATTGCAGCTTATGCGTAAGGTTCCAGTCTGGTCTTAATTATATTGGTCATTATTTTATATACTGTGCTTAAAAGAGATATACCTCTATAGTTTTCACAGTTGAATCTGTCCCCTTTCTTGTGTATTGGGCAGATAATGCTTTGCTCCCATTCTTCAGGCATTTCTTCATTCCTCCATATGCAGCAAGTAATTCGTGTATGGCTGCTGAGAGCGATTCGCCTCCTTGTTTGATCAACTCTGCTGGGATGTTATCAATTCCTGGAGATTTATTGTTTTTTAATGATCATATGGCACTTTGTACTTCTTCCAGAGTGGGTACATTTGTTTCTCTGGTGTCATCGTTATGTTGTAGACGAGGTTCTGGTATATGTCTGACGCTCTCGTTTGCGTTCAGCAGCTCGCTAAAAAATTCCTTCCATCTTTTCTTTACATCTTCGCTGCCTGTGACTATAGTGCCTTCTTTTGATCTACATTTGGGGGCCTCGGTAGCCTAGGGAGTAAGGCGCCTGGCTACTATCCCAGAGGTCCCGGGTTCGAATCCCGGCCAGCCCCACGGTCCTTCGCCTTTTCTACTTTCCCACTCACATAACTTTCCTTCTTTCTTTTTCCCTCTTTACATTCCTGATCCCTCCTGTCATAGCCTTCCTTAGCCCTTCCCTGCTCCACCAAAAAGCGCATGTCATCGATTGGTTGATGAGATTCAACTCGTTTCAGGAGGCATAACACTCCAGCGAGTTGTTTTTCGATGCCCCGATGTCAAAGTCGCGACAGTAATGGTTGGAAGTAGGTGGACTAAAAATATCGCGGGTAGGTTTGTGACAGTTCCTTTCTTCCTCGACTAGAGCTGCTGTTCGACATTGCACTCTATATGAAGAAAATAGGTTGTCGACACAGTATAAAGGGCGTTTCCTGTGACTCTAGTCTTTCACATAAAAAAAAAAAATATACCGGAGGAGGGTTTGAAGCCTTTCTTGAAGAAGTTTACTTCCCTGTATGCTTCCCGTGTTTTGTTTTGGGCAAAGTTTCCTCTGCTCTCAGGATGTGATTGTTGAGGAATTGCCTTTTCTTCTTCCTGCAGATGTTTTTTGCGGTTCTTCTCGTTTCCTCGTATTTTAATTTCTATCTATCTTCTTCTATCGTGAATAGACTATGTGGGACAAATAAAAGACCATATTCTTTATGGTTTAAGCATACAGAAACAATGATATAATAAGTTTAACATAAAATTTGTCTATGGACCATTGGAATTCAAATAGCGTATATTCACCCATATCTTGGTCGAAAAATATTAGTATTGAGCGAAGAAATACAATTGCTTGGCTCAACAATTTCTAGTGTCTTACTCTGAGACAGCATTCTCATGTTAAGACTGAAAAATGTTTCTACTCAAGACAACGAAACGAAGACTATGGAATTTCTGGAATCAAGACAATTTTTCTATCAGTGTATTTACGGCTTTGGGGCGCGAATCGTTGCGCGGCTCGGACATGTTCTTCTGAACAATGAATGTTAGACAGGATTTTCAGTGGTAGAAAAAGGAAGCGTAGGACCACCATGAAAAAAGCGCAAGGTTGACGTGCTAGAAGATATACTTAAAAAGTACACATGACTGAAAGACTTCAACTGGCTTAAGGTCTGTAGCGTCGTATAAGAAGAAGAAGATTCAGCATCTGGAGACTGCACATCATGGGACCTGGCCGTAATTTATTCAATAACTTTTTGTGATCTTTAAATTATACGTAGGATATTTTCCATTAACGGGGTTTTCTCAAAGTTCTGAAGTTAATTAACTGCAAAGATCAACATTCGAGTATTTTTTGCATACCAGTGATTATTAAATGCTTATTCGTTTGAATGTATTTACTGTATATTTAGCAGCAAACAAAAGTGAAATTTACAAATTAAACAACTGAATATATGCAGAAAATTAACCTAATAATACATATCAAAATACCGTTATCTGTTAATAAATTTTCCCTAGTCTGAAATCAAAATATTAAAATCCATAAATGCCTAAAATCAATGAACATATTTCAGGTTCACTATGGAAAATAAACTATCCTAAGTGGAAAATATGATCTTCGAGAAATCAACATCATCCCTTCTATGACCCGGATTTTAGTATTTATTTTCGTGTCTTCATGAATATTTTATTGAAGGCCTGAAGGCCGTAGTATTCCCAAGATATACTGCTGACCATCATCGATTGGTTGATGAGATTCAACTCGTTTCAGGAGGCATAACACTCCAGCGAGTTGTTTTTCGATGCCCCGATGTCAAAGTCGCGACAGTAATGGTTGGAAGTAGGTGGACTAAAAATATCGCGGGTAGGTTTGTGACAGTTCCTTTCTTCCTCGACTAGAGCTGCTGTTCGACATTGCACTCTATATGAAGAAAATAGGTTGTCGACACAGTATAAAGGGCGTTTCCTGTGACTCTAGTCTTTCACATAAAAAAAAAAAATATACCGGAGGAGGGTTTGAAGCCTTTCTTGAAGAAGTTTACTTCCCTGTATGCTTCCCGTGTTTTGTTTTGGGCAAAGTTTCCTCTGCTCTCAGGATGTGATTGTTGAGGAATTGCCTTTTCTTCTTCCTGCAGATGTTTTTTGCGGTTCTTCTCGTTTCCTCGTATTTTAATTTCTATCTATCTTCTTCTATCGTGAATAGACTATGTGGGACAAATAAAAGACCATATTCTTTATGGTTTAAGCATACAGAAACAATGATATAATAAGTTTAACATAAAATTTGTCTATGGACCATTGGAATTCAAATAGCGTATATTCACCCATATCTTGGTCGAAAAATATTAGTATTGAGCGAAGAAATACAATTGCTTGGCTCAACAATTTCTAGTGTCTTACTCTGAGACAGCATTCTCATGTTAAGACTGAAAAATGTTTCTACTCAAGACAACGAAACGAAGACTATGGAATTTCTGGAATCAAGACAATTTTTCTATCAGTGTATTTACGGCTTTGGGGCGCGAATCGTTGCGCGGCTCGGACATGTTCTTCTGAACAATGAATGTTAGACAGGATTTTCAGTGGTAGAAAAAGGAAGCGTAGGACCACCATGAAAAAAGCGCAAGGTTGACGTGCTAGAAGATATACTTAAAAAGTACACATGACTGAAAGACTTCAACTGGCTTAAGGTCTGTAGCGTCGTATAAGAAGAAGAAGATTCAGCATCTGGAGACTGCACATCATGGGACCTGGCCGTAATTTATTCAATAACTTTTTGTGATCTTTAAATTATACGTAGGATATTTTCCATTAACGGGGTTTTCTCAAAGTTCTGAAGTTAATTAACTGCAAAGATCAACATTCGAGTATTTTTTGCATACCAGTGATTATTAAATGCTTATTCGTTTGAATGTATTTACTGTATATTTAGCAGCAAACAAAAGTGAAATTTACAAATTAAACAACTGAATATATGCAGAAAATTAACCTAATAATACATATCAAAATACCGTTATCTGTTAATAAATTTTCCCTAGTCTGAAATCAAAATATTAAAATCCATAAATGCCTAAAATCAATGAACATATTTCAGGTTCACTATGGAAAATAAACTATCCTAAGTGGAAAATATGATCTTCGAGAAATCAACATCATCCCTTCTATGACCCGGATTTTAGTATTTATTTTCGTGTCTTCATGAATATTTTATTGAAGGCCTGAAGGCCGTAGTATTCCCAAGATATACTGCTGACCAGTCTATTCTCTGGGCTTACGAAGCAGAAGGTTGAAAATTTGTGGAGAAATCATCTGAATGCATAAATAAATCCTTTTATATATCGAGTTAGAAGGAGACAGCAAGTCACTACTTTTAGTCTAATAAACAGAAACCCATTAACTTTGTATCAAAATTGACACAAGCAAGTATTCTTTGTGGATGGCCGGTCGAGTTATCCATTTTAAAGATTTACGCCGATAATATTGCATGTGTACATTTATAAGCCTATTAAAGTTATTTATAGCTAACTTAATACCTTTATTTCACTTGGAAGACTCCTTTTTAGACTCCTATACCTTACAAGGTAAATGCCTAGGAGGATGTAATTAGAATCTCACTTTCGAATCAGCACCCAAAGCTCAAATTATGCCTACGAGTGATAAATTAGAGAAAACTCCTTTCATATCCTTTAAGTTCGAAATCTGTGCCGATTAAAGCATACACACACGCGTATTTACCCTTGCAATTGTTAATATACATCAGAAATTTTCATTTACCAAAGGGAATTTCACTTCCTTTAAAAGGATATGTGGGGGGAAAATATTAAGGTTATTCTAGATGTATCACAGCGGTTGTTTCTAGACAAAGACGTATTTGATGATAGGTATTTATTGGAAGGTTAAACATGTCTTAAGAAAAATTGTCGAAGGTCATTTGTAGAAGTTTGTGTCAAATAAACCTTGCAACAGATGAAAGCTGTTCTGTTGCGTTGGCGGTGAACAAGCAAAGAATCATCCCACATTTAAGAGGCTTTTCTGTTTGCTATTTTAAATGGGAAAAAGCAATCCAGCTTTAATGCTTTTACTTCCAATGACTGCATAGGCGTAAATTGCTAACATTAAAGGGGCATACACTTCTTAGCTATCAACTATTCTTAGGTGCTTTCTTTAAATTAACCTTTCATGGGAAAATTTGATTGTCGTCATTTTTACGAATTATTATTAACATATTTAAAAGTTGAGAGAGAAGAAATTAAAATAAGTTTGGAAAATATGTTGTTGTTGTTGGAGAAATTACATAATTAAATTAGAAGCAAGAGAACACATGCAACAATTCTTTAACATTCCTAGTTTTCCATGAGAAGGAATCGTAGCCGCTAAGGCGCATTGAAATATTTTTGACATTGTTTTACATATTACACTGTATGTTTGTAACCCTATAACCAATTTTCATGGTCTCACTGTACCTTATACATGAAAAGAAAGAAAGAGAGATGCTTGCCTTCTGAAAACCGTGGTTACCGTTCTTTGATTTCTTAGATTATTATTCCAAAATTTAAAGAATGCACAACAAAGGAACGACTTCAAATTAAGGAACAATGAGCTAGTATAAGAAATTTGGTTGAACGCAATGATTGCAGAGGACAGAGGAAGTCGAGAAGGTAGTAGAGGCTTTGAAAGTACAGAACCTTATTTAAGAGGTAAAGCCATCAATAAAAAAAGGGGGTCACAGCCTTGGAAATAATTTTGCATGTTCTTCACATGTGAAAAATAATGAATGAATAAAGGAGCCATCGCAAATAGAGACCTAATACTGGAGCCTGCGTTTATGTCTCATTAGGTGATGAGTTCCTTTTCTGCTTTTTTACTATTTCGTACTCCGGAGTAGGTACTCGGACTTTTGCTTCATTCAAAATGTGTCATTCTGCATCTATCCGCAGCGCGAAATGCACTGAAAATACTGCGCATAATTTTGTTAAAATTAATTTGTTATAAAAAACATTTTACGAATGTAGTCCAACTCAACTATATTGAAAGTTTTATAGGAGTGCTCTCTTTATGCTGTAAACTAAAGGGCGACGGCGACGGTGCACACAAATTAAAAAGAACACACAAGAATAATCATCTTCGACATCCGAATGCTACACACGCGCACAGGAACATACGGGAATAGCAACACAATCCCATGTCACACCGCCCTGGCAATTTTGAGGGGCGATAGTCCAGTCAAAATAGACGAAAAAACGCCATAATTGGAAGATAATTCCGAAGTTGCTGAAAATTGGAACAGCCCTTAAAAACATTATTATACATAAGCTGTAGAGACTGCCACGCGATTGGACGACTGCAAACTTTTTTATTCAAGGTCAAAGGGTCAAAATATCAGTTTTTTGCAAATATATGCTAAACCGTACGTCTTATCAGAAAATTGTGTTTACAACGTTTGTAGACTAGGCGATTATCTACAAAAAAATATATTATACATTTTCTCTTAGAAATTGCCATTTCTGAGATATTGTCGTTTTAATAAGTTAAAATACTCAAATTCTATCATTCCCGACTTGTAAAGGTCATCAGAAATTTAATAAATCCTTTGTTGGAGTACGCGGCTAATATTTTCAGGGGTGATTCCTGGATATCTTTGGAGAAAAAAATTGTTCTACAGAGGGCGGCTATCTCCACTATCCACTAAGATACAGGGTGATTAGGGAAATTTTTTTTTTTTTTTTAATTTACTGAAATCAAGGCAAGCGGTAGTTTGCCTAGTTCGTAAGGGCAAACAGCTCTTGCCTTATTTACGCCTAAACATAGAAAACAAGGTGTTTTTTTTTATAAAATTATGCGATTTATCACCTTTTTATAAGCAATATAAGTAATTTTTCATTTGAAACCGATAACCACAATATAAATAATTTATTATTCCATGAGTTTTTTTCCTATCATTCTTCGTTTTCTTTATTTTTACATTTTTTACATTTCGAATCGAACTTTTTTCTTCTCCTTCAGTCTAAAAAAGTGGGTACTCAAAATTATTCTGTCAGATGGCGCTCTAAGTTATTTCAATTGCTCAAAAAAGGAGGTCGAAAAGTGTTTACTCGAACTGTTGATGCCAGATGGCATTAGATGATTAACAAAATGTATTCATTTAAAGTGGTTAGTCGCAACTATGGTATCAGATTGCGTTAGGTACTATAAAAAACGTGTAGTTCACAGTACAAATGTAGAGTAAAATTTTGAAATACCGAATGCCGAGTTCGTAATCGTAATTTATTTCTAAAAATATGGCATATTCTTTACAAGTTAGTCAAATCCAGCACTGTTGATGTCAAATAGTATTCCCTATCATTTCGATGATTAACAAAAAGTGTACGCATAGTACGCGTCTCAAGAGGGCGGATTACCATTTTCTTCACCACCACCTCGACATAGGTATCAAATGAAAGGGTATCTTAAGTAGAAGACAATAAGCAATATAGTATAGTCAA
Source organism: Thereva unica (assembly GCA_949987705.1). Classification (NCBI taxonomy): domain Eukaryota; kingdom Metazoa; phylum Arthropoda; class Insecta; order Diptera; family Therevidae; genus Thereva; species Thereva unica. Next base: position 161,662,166 of record OX465281.1, on the reverse strand, counting down.
TATCTGGTTAGATCCACCGAGGCCACCTCAAGAGGACGCATTACCATTTTCTTCACAACCCCCTCGACATGGGTATCAAATGAAAGGGTATGATAAGTAGAATACAATAAGCTATGTCTTAATATCCATGGCGGCCGTCTCAAGAGGGCGGACTACCATTTCTTCACCACCACCTCGACATAGGTATCAAATGAAAGGGTATCTTAAGTAGAAGACAATAAGCAATATAGTATAGTCAATATCTGGTTAGATCCACCGAGGCCACCTCAAGAGGACGCATTACCATTTTCTTCACAACCCCCTCGACATGGGTATCAAATGAAAGGGTATGATAAGTAGAATACAATAAGCTATGTCTTAATATCCATGGCGGCCGTCTCAAGAGGGCGGACTACCATTTCTTCACCACCACCTCTACATAGGTATCAAATGAAAGGGTATCTTAAGTAGAAGACAATAAGCAATATAGTATAGTCAATATCTGGTTAGATCCACCGAGGCCACCTCAAGAGGACGCATTACCATTTTCTTCACAACCCCCTCGACATGGGTATCAAATGAAAGGGTATGATAAGTAGAATACAATAAGCTATGTCTTAATATCCATGGCGGCCGTCTCAAGAGGGCGGACTACCATTTCTTCACCACCACCTCGACATAGGTATCAATTGAAAGGGTATCATAAGTAGAATACCATAAGCGATATAATATACTCAATATCTGGTTAGATCCATGGCTTTCATCTCAAGAGGACGCATTACCATTTTCTTCACAACCCCCTCGATATGAGAATCAAATGAAAAGGTATGATAAGTAGAATACAATAAGCAATATAGTATATTCAATAAATAGTTAGATCCACCGAGGCCACCTCAAGAGGACGTATTACCATTTTCTTCACAACCTCCATGACATGGATATCAAATGAAAGGGTATGTTAAGTAGAATACAATAAGCAATATAGTATATTCAATAAATAGTTAGATCCACCGAGTCCACCTCAAGAGGACGTATTACCATTTTCTTCACAACCCCCATGACATGGGTATCAAATGAAAGGGTATGATAAGTAGAATACAATAAGCTTTGTCTTTATATCCATGGCGGCCGTCTCAAGAGGGCGGACTACCATTTCTTCACCACCACCTCGACATAGGTATCAATTGAAAGGGTATCATAAGTAGAATACCATAAGCAATATAATATACTCAATATCTGGTTAGATCCATGGCTGTCATCTCAAGAGGGCGGATTACCATTTTCTTCACAACCCCCTCGATATGAGTATCAAATGAAAAGGTATGATAAGTAGAATACAATAAGCAATATAGTATACTCAATAAATAGTTAGATCCACCGAGGCCACCTCAAGAGAACGCATTACCATTTTCTTCACAATCCCCACGACATGGGTATCAAATTAAAGGGTATGATAAGTAGAATACAATAAGCTGTCTTTATATCCATGGCGGCCGTCTCAAGAGGGCGGATTACCATTTTCTTCACCACCACCTCGACATAGGTATCAAATGAAAGGGTATCTTAAGTAGAAGACAATAAGCAATATAGTATAGTCAATATCTGGTTAGATCCACCGAGGCCACCTCAAGAGGACGCATTACCATTTTCTTCACAACCCCCTCGACATGGGTATCAAATGAAAGGGTATGATAAGTAGAATACAATAAGCTATGTCTTAATATCCATGGCGGCCGTCTCAAGAGGGCGGACTACCATTTCTTCACCACCACCTCGACATAGGTATCAAATGAAAGGGTATCTTAAGTAGAAGGCAATAAGCAATATAGTATAGTCAATATCTGGTTAGATCCACCGAGGCCACCTCAAGAGGACGCATTACCATTTTCTTCACAACCCCCTCGACATGGGTATCAAATGAAAGGGTATGATAAGTAGAATACAATAAGCTATGTCTTAATATCCATGGCGGCCGTCTCAAGAGGGCGGACTACCATTTCTTCACCACCACCTCTACATAGGTATCAAATGAAAGGGTATCTTAAGTAGAAGACAATAAGCAATATAGTATAGTCAATATCTGGTTAGATCCACGGAGGCCACCTCAAGAGGGCGCATTACCATTTTCTTCACAACCCCCTCGACATGGGTATTAAATGAAAGGGTATGATAAGTAGAATACAATAAGCTATGTCTTAATATCCATGGCGGCCGTCTCAAGAGGGCGGACTACCATTTCTTCACCACCACCTCGACATAGGTATCAATTGAAAGGGTATCATAAGTAGAATACCATAAGCGATATAATATACTCAATATCTGGTTAGATCCATGGCTGTCATCTCAAGAGGGCGGATTACCATTTTCTTCACAACCCCCTCGATATGAGTATCAAATGAAAAGGTATGATAAGTAGAATACAATAAGCAATATAGTATACTCAATAAATAGTTAGATCCACCGAGGCCACCTCAAGAGGACGCATTACCAATTTCTTCACAACCCCCACGACATGGATATCAAATGAAAGGGTATGATAAGTAGAATACAATAAGCAATATAGTATATTCAATAAATAGTTAGATCCACCGAGGCCACCTCAAGAGGACGTATTACCATTTTCTTCACAACCCCCATGACATGGGTATCAAAGGAAAGGGTATGATAAGTAGAATACAATAAGCTTTGTCTTTATATCCATGGCGGCCGTCTCAAGAGGGCGGACTACCATTTCTTCACCACCACCTCGACATAGGTATCAATTGAAAGGGTATCATAAGTAGAATACCATAAGCGATACAATATACTCAATATCTGGTTAGATCCATGGCTGTCATCTCAAGAGGGCGGATTACCACTTTCTTCACAACCCCCTCGATATGAGTATCAAATGAAAAGGTATGATAAGTAGAATACAATAAGCAATATAGTACCTATACTCAATAAATAGTTAGATCCACCGAGGCCACCTCAAGAGGACGCATTGCCATTTTCTTCACAACCCCCACGACATGGGTATCAAATGAAGGGTATGATAAGTAGAATACAAAAAGCTATGTCTTTATATCCATGGCGGCCGTCTCAAGAGGGCGGACTACCATTTCTTCACCACCACCTCGACATAGGTATCAAATGAAAGGGTATCTTAAGTAGAAGACAATAAGCAATATAGTATAGTCAATATCTGGTTAGATCCACCGAGGCCACCTCAAGAGGACGCATTACCATTTTCCTCACAACCCCCTCGACATGGGTATCAAATGAAAGGGTATGATAAGTAGAATAAAATAAGCTATGTCTTAATATCCATGGCGGCCGTCTCAAAAGGGCGGACTACCATTTCTTCACCACCACCTCGACATAGGTATCAATTGAAAGGGTATCATAAGTAGAATACCATAAGCGATATAATATACTCAATATCTGGTTAGATTCATGGCTGTCATCTCAAGAGGGCGGATTACCATTTTCTTCACAACCCCCTCGACATGGATATCAAATGAAAGGGTATGATAAGTAGAATACAATAAGCAATATAGTATATTCAATAAATAGTTAGATCCACCGAGGCCACCTCAAGAGGACGTATTACCATTTTCTTCACAACCCCCATGACATGGGTATCAAATGAAAGGGTATGATAAGTAGAATACAATAAGCTTTGTCTCTATATTCATATCGGCCGTCTCAAGAGGGCGGACTACCATTTCTTCACCACCACCTCGACATAGGTATCAATTGAAAGGGTATCATAAGTAGAATACCATAAGCGATATAATATACTAAATATCTGGTTAGATCCATGGCTGTCATCTCAAGAGGGCGGATTACCATTTTCTTCACAACCCCTTCGATATGAGTATCAAATGAAAAGGTATGATAAGTAGAATACAATAAGCAATATAGTATACTCAATAAATAGTTAGATCCACCGAGGCCACCTCAAGAGGACGCATTACCATTTTCTTCACAACCCCCACGACATGGGTATCAAATGAAAGGGTATGATAAGTAGAATACAATAAGCTATGTCTTTATATCCATGGCGATTTAGTATACTCAAAATATATTTATCAAATGAAAGGGAAGAATAAGGACATCACAATAAGCGATATAACTGAAACATTTGAGTCAGTAATGAAGGTTTATGTTGTTTATTGTCATTAGTACTTTTAGTTTGCTCCCGGACTGGTTTATGTAGCATTGTCCAGACTCACATTGTTGGACGGTTTGCATTTAATCAATTTTGTTCCATCTAGTGTTAAAGTAAATCTTGAAGCAATAGTTGAATACAATTGGCTAAGAGAAAAATATCGTCCAGATTTACCAAACATTAAAGGTAAAAAAACTTCGTCTCTGCCAGTTATTGATAAAAGGTGGAATGCAATCTCGGAGGTTTCGAATATACAAGGTACTTTTACTAATGACGCTGTAAATTTTGGAAATGTTCGGGGGCTACCAAATTTGGATGGTGCTTCGTGTTATGCTTACGCAGCCCTGCAGTGCATTTTTAATTGTTCTACTATAAAAAAGTAGTTGTTAAAATTACCAGAAAATCACATGTTATACAAGACATTGCAAAATTATTTATCAGTTCAAAAAAATGTAGACGTCCGGCCATTTAAGAATTTTTTAAATACACAAATATATGGAACACATTGTCACCAAGACGTTTGTCAAGTGATTTATTTAATAAGACAGGAAATATTAGAAAAATCGTTGAACATAATGTAAGATATACAACAACATGGCTCAATCCAAACTGTATATTTACAAGTGCAACTGTGGAAACAAATATAATGATTTCGTTATCAGTAACGATTGCTTAACGAGATACTGTAACTCTTCAGCAACTTATTGATCATGAATTTGGAAAACGAGAAACCCTGAGTGGTCAATGTAAAAATTGTTGGTACACTCAAAAGATTCGTAAATCGGAAATGATTTCGGTAGCACCTGTTCTCATAATACAACTGAAATTATTCGAACTGAAAAATAAAAAGTTTATTAAAATTGAGCAATGCGATATCAAAGCTGTCACTTCTGCAAAATTGCATATAAGAGGTTCAAATTATAAAGTGATTAGTGCTATATTCCACACAGGAACACTCGAACAAGGTCATTACATCAGCATATTGAAACAAAAATCGAACTGGTTATGGATCAATGATTCCATAGTGCAGGAAAAATCTTGGCCGAGAAACTCGAAAGAAGCTTATGTTTTTTTTACAAAGGCAATAATATTAATTTGAATTCTTGCATTTTGTTATTTTGTTATTACCTACTTATAAAATAAATAAAAAAATATAATGAACAATTAAATACATAATATTTCTTTATACAGAAGATTATTTATTTTTTATTTTAGAATGTATTAAAACAAAAAAGAATGATATCCCACCAAAAAGACATTAAAAATGTGAATTAGAAGTTCGTGGGCGCGGAAATTATTTATTGGGACAGTTTAAAACACACTTATAACAAAAAGAAGTGATATGGATTAGTCAAGATGAATCGTTAATAGCATGAAATAATTAAACACGTGCATTTACGAACGAATTCAAAGGAATTATACAACTGCCAATTTTTATTTAAAACTCAATAAAGTATTATCAAGCGGGAAAAAGTTGGCTGGCGCATTCGTTGTATACCTAGCATGAATCTTTGCTGAATTCAGTGTGGCTCAGTCTATAGTGTTTCTAATAAAATTTGTTACATTTCGAAGGACAGCTAAGATTCATGCTCTAAAATTGTTGTATAATTCCTTTGAATTCGTTCGTAAATGCACGTGTTTATTTATTTCATGCTATTAACGATTCATCTTGACTAATCCATATCACTTCTTTTTGTTATAAGTGTGTTTTAAACTGTCCCAATAAATAATTTCCGTGCCCACGAACTTCTAATTCACATTTTTAATGTCTTTTTGGTGGGATTTGAATAACTCCTAAAGTAATTATCATAAAGTAGCCTAATTAGGCTCATCTTTTAGGTAAATGTGTATTCTTTTATTTGGTATAAAGCACAGCAACCTGAGTGACTCCATTCAAAAAATATGTAGGCTCAAACCAGTGCTACAATGCCGCAGTTGAAAGACGAGTAACTTTTTAATTGTTCACGATAAAACTACTACTACTACCTACAAAACTACCCAAAATAAACACTTATTGTGTATGGAAATATTGTAGGTAATAGTTTGGTGCATCAGAAAAGCAAAAAAAAAGTTCTGTTAGTAACGAATTTTCTGAGAAAAACGAAGAAATCTGCCAGGTCTAGATGCAAACCATTGGTTGGAGCTATATATTTTTTGAACGGAGTCACTCAGGTTGCTGTGCTTTATACCAAATAAAAGAATACACATTTACCTAAAAGATGAGCCTAATTAGGCTACTTTATGATAATTACTTTAGGAGTTATTCAAATTTCAGAAAATTAAAAGAAAAAACAAAATTTTTTCCCTAATCACCCTGTATCTTAGTGGATAGTGGAGATAGCCGCCCTCTGTAGAACAATTTTTTTCTCCAAAGATATCCAGGAATCACCCCTGAAAATATTAGCCGCGTACTCCAACAAAGGATTTATTAAATTTCTGATGACCTTTACAAGTCGGGAATGATAGAATTTGAGTATTTTAACTTATTAAAACGACAATATCTCAGAAATGGCAATTCCTACGAGAAAATGTATGATATATTTTTTTGTAGATAATCGCCTAATCTACAAACGTTGTAAACACAATTTTCTGATAAGACGTACGGTTTAGCATATATTTGCAAAAAACTGATATTTTGACCCTTTGACCTTGAATAAAAAAGTTTGCAGTCGTCCAATCGCGTGGCAGTCTCTACAGCTTATGTATAATAATGTTTTTAAGGGCTGTTCCAATTTTCAGCAACTTCCGAATTATCTTCCAGTCAAACCTCTAATTTGACTGGACTACGACGGCTACGAAATATAACTTGGATTGATTGAGTCGCCACTCTCGGCGACCTCGTCGTCGAGTGGTCTGCATATTGTGCTGCAGCCTTCATACTCATAGAAAATCTGTGTGTTCTATTCGTTTTTGCCAGTCGCTGTGGAAACTATTTTCGCCCTTAGTATGTTTACAGCATTAGACTTTTTTGGAGGTCAGAAGGAGCCCTCTCTTAGAATGACATGCTAATGTTAAAATCATGGCAAAGGGAGACATTTCGGAGGTACTTATTAATACCTCTCTTCCAACATTACGCGAGAAGGCCTATTTTTTCTGTTGGGTAATAACAATACCGAGATTATTAACACACTCAAGAATACGGAGAGGAGCACTATTAAGTAGATGAGGTGGAATTCTGTCAGGGACTGAGAACGACGACTAAGAAGAAATAGTTGACATTTTTTGAGATTTAGGTTGAGGAAGTTTATAGGACTTATTAGGAGTTTCAGCTTACTGATATTACCATTTGTCATAATCAGGTAGTCAGGATCAGTCAAACAGCTGGACAATTAATCAGTTGAGTGCGATATAAGGGAGAACGAGTGATAGGAGAGCGAGAGTAACGTGAAGCATCAAGTTGCACAGCATCGAAAGGCTGAGCAACATTAGGTCGAGCGACGCAGCCTGGCAACAAGTTGTGCAACAGTCACAGATCATGCTACCCAACCGCGTGATTCACTAGGTACTCAATTGTTTGAGAATTGCAAATTGTCTTTTTTTGTTACTTACCGAGTCTAATAGACCAGTGCAAATACGCGTTTGAAAAGCCAAAAACTAGAAAAATTCTTAGCAGTATACGGAAGGCGGGAAAATTTTGGAGAAATGCTACATAAACAAGGAAAAGTTGAAAGCACAGCAGATGACCGGAAAGGGGGCGGGGGAGCCAAAATGTGGGTTTTGGGGGGTTAAGCGTGTTTTTTTACGATTTGTGAGAAAAGTAGACCTCCTATCGAAAAACGTTAAATGTAAACGTTGTAGATAATTAAAAAATCTAGAGCTTTTGTTCAAACCATTTTTCGACATAACCTCAAAATATGGAGAAAAACGTCATAAACCGAGTTTTTCGTTTATCATTTTTATCTTTCACAAAAATGATCCAATTTTAATGAAATTTGAGGAAAATGTAGATTTTCATGTTTCGAAAAAGCCCAATTTTTTCCAAAGCGATTAGTTGTTGGCTCCCCCACCTCCTTTCCGGTCATCTGCTGCGGTGCTCTCAATTTTTCCTCGTTTATGTAGCAGTTCTCCCAAAATTTTCCCGCCTTCCATATACTGCTAAGAATTTTTTTTCTCAAAAATTATGGGCACTGATCTATAAGTCCAAGTAGTCCAATCAATCTACGATTTCGCAATGGTAAATTCCAGACAATTGAAGGCAGGAAACAAAAAGTATGAGCATATAGAAAAATTAATTTGAAGAAAGATAGCGTGTTTTTTCCCGGAATATCATGGACGAACTTAACCTAATTCGCAAAAGTCAAAAAACCGGGTTTTCGCTAATAAAACAAAAGGTAGAGCTCGAATCCGAAAAAGTTAAATGAGAAGATTGTAGGTGTTAAAATTATTATGAAATATTGATTAAGGCCTTATTTATGCAGAAAACCCAAAAAAAAAACCTTAAAAATCGCGTGTTTTTCATTTAATTTTTACTTTTTAGTAAAGAAAACTAGAAATTTTTTACTTGGTAAAAATATTGCTTTTGGCTATCTGAAGGTTTTCAATTTTTTGGGGCGCGAAATTTTTAAAGGTAATCGTGAAATTCCGATTTTTCGTATTTTCGCGAAATCGTTCGTCTACAGCTCGCCGATATCGTAGAGGATTTTTCAGAAGCCCTATTTCTTCGTTAAGAATTGTACTATCATAAGCAGTTATTTAAAATTTGAGTTTTTAAATTTTATATACCAAAAATGCCACTGCAAAAAAGACAGCATTTTCAGGTTAGGTTTTTTGCTGCAAATTTTTAAGGGTTTTTTTCATAATACATCAATCGAAAGATAATTTTAATACCTACAACTTTCTCATTTAACTTTTTCAGATTCGAGCACTGCTTTTTTTATTAGCGAAACCCCGGTTTTTTGACTTTCACGTATTTTTTTAGGTTAAGTTCGCCAATGAAATTCCGAAAAACACATCTTTCTTCAAATTAATTGTTTTATATGCTCATATTTTTTGTTTCCTGCCTTCAATTGTATGGAGAATTTTCGTAGATTGATTGAACGACAGCGTGCAAGATTAGGCTCATTTGCAGGACATTGCGGGAGTCTTAAGTAATTGTTTTTTTTTTCTTCCAGCACCAAACAGAATTTTTAGTTTAAAATATTTCACCAGCCAATAAATTTATTTTAATTTATTTTTATTTTTCTTACTGAACTTATTTCCATTTTTTGCACTACTCACTATATTTTACGGCCATAACTCAACCCGATACTTAAATTTTTCGGACACTTCCACGCGCCCGTGTCACCAAGTACTGAAGTAGGTACTACTCGGACTTGAGAAAATATCCGATGCACCACTAGGAATCATGAATGGCCATCGAGTATAAGAGAAATTGTTCTTTAGAAAGGAGTTTAAAGGAAATAAAAAGTGAGTGGTTGGAAATTGAGAGCCAAGCTTCTAATTGTTTTTCGGTTATTTAAGCTATGATCCAGTGACCTACTGCTATCGATATTATTACAATTGCTCGACACCAAAGCCTTCGACATTTACAAGCCATGCACTAAGAGATCTCACACTTACATTGAAAGAACCATGGGTCTTCAATTTCCCCGTCAAACTTCGGTGAGAAGTGCGGTTATGTGCATTTATTGGGAATGAATTCGGAAAAATTGCTGCTACTTTCATCTTTTTATCAGATTGTTGACCTTTTGCTTTCGTAAATTTTGACCCTTTTTTCTCCAAAATAAAATTAATTAAAACAATATTTACTTAAAACAATTTTATTTGGTTCTTAAATGAAATCTCGAACATATATCAACTTAACTTTTTGTTCAAAACATACAGCAATATTATATTTTAAAATTAAAAATTTCTTAAAAAGAATCTTATTTAAACAAACGCACTAAAAATTGACTTAAGATAGGACAATACAAAACTAACAAAAGAAAAAAATTTGTTTTCATTTTGGCGATGTTCACTTCATATCCGTTTTACTTCCTTGATATTGTCTCTAATAAGTACTGCACCTGTTTCAAGTATTATTGTACTCAGAAATAGTTTTTATTATAACAGAAAAAGAAAATACCTTACATAGCAACAGACAACATCTTGGTACTTTAATTCTCCAAGGTTCTCCAGATAAGTCGGCGCCTAATCTTAAAAATGCTTATTGTTTTGCCTTAATTCTGCATTTCGGTCTTGCAAAGTTCTGTTAAGAGAACTTTCATCGTAAAAATCTTTAATTTGTTTATCAAAATCCACTTTAAACACAAATCTCTTTTAATATATTCCTATTAAATAAGTTAGCTGCAACATATATCATAATTAATACGTTTAGATATATCCTGAGAACAAAACGGTCCTCTATCACTAACATAAATCCCGCAAACAAATCCTATTAGTAGCAAATTATTTTAATTGCTATCTTATCACACTTATTTTGAGCACTTTTTGCACATTTGCACGTTTTTTCTTTAACTATTATTTTTAATAAAACCTTATGGGGCCCATCCACAGGCCAACTGGTTGCCCAAACTGAGTTGTGTTGGCACTGAATCGCAGTGTGTATGGGGCAGTTGGCAAACTGATTTGACAGTTGGGGTTGCAGTTGGGATAAATCAAAATCTTTTAATTTTATGGGGGCGGGGCCTAGAGTTTGGGCAACTAGTCGCGCTGTGTTTGTTGCAGTTTGGCAAACTACTTGAATGAATTAACCCAGAATTCGAAAAATATATTTTTTTGCAAGTTTATATTTTCATTGTATTGCATAATTTTTAATTTAAATTATGAAAGTTCACATAATATTAAATTATTTTCATATTTCCGCCCATCGATGTACATCCAATTTGACCGTGTATGGGGGCCTTTACTCGACTTTGGTTCAACAACAACTGTACTCGGCGGTCCAGGTGGGCAGAAGTTGGAGAAAATGCAAGTGAAGATTAGTAACACACCCAGGAAGGTAATTAATGTAGCCGATGAAGGGATAGTTAAGGTATTAGGGAAAGTGGACATACCCATTGCAGTAGAAGGGAGAGTGATGGTCAAGGAGGTGCTGATAATTCCGGATTTGCCGCACGAGTTACGTGCTTAACCAAATCATGTGCACAATCCACATGTTTCCCAACAAGTCGTGGAACCCGATGCTGAACTCTATCCAGGTCACTTTCAGCAGCTAGCAAATAAATCGAAATGCATAATTTTCCATGATAAGCAGTTTATGTAGACATAATATAAAATTCAATTAATCCCACATTTTTCTTTGTTAACTCGGTTTTATACTTCATAATTTTCTTATATATAGATTTTCGAGGGATATCCAATCAGACCACTATTTGCGGGTCCCTTTTCGTCCCTCTGCCTAGAGTCGTCTTATTGGGGTTGCAGTGGGTTGTCCCATTGTTTTTTGTTCAAAGAAAAAAACTGCTTTAAAACAAGTGAAAATTAATTGACACCATTTGGCCTCCAGTTACAGCACACACTGATAAAAGGAACAAAAGTGCAAAGTTCACTTTGTAATTTTAATTCACTTTTATTTTAATAATTCAATTTTATATTTTAGGTACACAATTCAAAATAAAAATATATAAATAATCAATATAATTCACTGAATCAATGTCATTAAATTTGAAGAACTTTTAAACTTTTAAGAGCTTTGCAGTTATTAAAGAAAATAATAAATAAGAATTATAGAAAGGATTAGTTTATAAGATTGAGTTAAAGTTTACTAGATTCACTCGATGTGAACATCCACTCAAAAAAAATATATATAATTAATCACCCTCATCAACGATGTTAGCTAAAATAAACAATTCACTTGATCACCTCAACAACGATGGAAAATTAATTAAATTCCTCATCCACGTTGATAACTAAAATCACTTCACGTTCAAAGCAGAGAAACAAATCCTTACTAATATTATAAATGCGAAAGTAACTCTGTCTGTCTGTCTGTCTGTCTGTCTGTCTGTCTGTCTGTTAGGCTTTCACGCCTAAACCACTAAACCGATTTTGATGAAATTTGCTACAGATATAGTTTACACTTTGGAGACGGACATAGGCTACTTTTTATGTAGAAAAAAAGGGTTTAAGGGAGTGAAATGGGGTTCAATAAGTTTTAAGGGGATTTTTTTTCTTTACTTTTTTTTTTCTATTGTATAAAAAGTAACTGACTGACAGACAACGCACAACCTAAACCGTTGGGGTGAAATAGGGTTTATCCAAACCGCTGGAGCTATAGGGCTGAAATTTTGACAGTGCATCGCTATAATGACGTGGATATCCACTATAAAGCGATTTTTCGAAATTCATCCCTTAAGCGGGTGAAATAGGGTTTATCCAAACCGCTGGAGCTATAGGGTTGAAATTTTAACAGTGCATCCCTATAATGACGTGGACATCCACTAAAGAGCGATTTTTCGAAATTCATCCCCTTAAGGTGTGAAATAGGATTTTTACAAATCGCTAAAGCTATAGGGCTGAAATTTGGACAGTGCATCCCTATAATGGAGTGGACATCCACTATAAAGCGATTTTTCGAAATTCATCCCTTAAGCGGGTGAAATAGGGTTTATCCAAACCGCTGGAGCTATAGGGTTGAAATTTTAACAGTGCATCCCTATAATGACGTGGACATCCACTAAAGAGCGATTTTTCGAAAGTCATCCCCTAAGGGTGTGAAATGGGGTTTTTACAAACCGCTAAAGCTATAGGGCTGAAATTTGGACAGTGCATCCCTATAATGACGTTTACATCCACTAAAGAGCGATTTTTCGAAATTCATCCCCTAAGGGTGTAAAATAGGGTTTTTACAAACCGCTAAAGCTATAGGGCTGAAGTTTTTACAGTGCATCCCTATAATGGAGTGGACATCCACTATAAAGCGATTTTTCGAAATTCATCCCTTAAGCGGGTGAAATAGGGTTTATCCAAACCGCTGGAGCTATAGGGTTGAAATTTTAACAGTGCATCCCTATAATGACGTGGACATCCACTAAAGAGCGATTTTTCGAAATTCATCCCCTAAGGGTGTGAAATGGGGTTTTTACAAACCGCTAAAGCTATAGGGCTGAAATTTTGACAGTGCATCCCTATAATGGCGTGGACATCCACTAAAAAGCGATTTTTCGAAATTCATCCCCTAAGGGTGTGAAATGGGGTTTTTACAAACCGCTAAAGCTATAGGGCTGAAATTTTGACAGTGCATCCCTATAACGGCGTGGACATCCACTAAGAAGCGATTTTTCGAAATTCATCCCCTAAGGGGGTGAAATGGGGTTTACCCACACCGCTTGAGCTATAGGGCTGAAATTTGGACATCCATTAAGAAACGATTTTTCGAAATTCATCCCCTGAGGGGGTTAAATGGGGTTAAGCCAAACCGCTGGAGCTAAAAGGCTGAAATTTTGACAGTGCATATTTATAATGAAGTGGACATTTACTAAGAAGCGATTTTTCGAAATTCGTCCCCTAAAGGGGTGAAATGGGGTTACCAAACTACTGGAGCTACAGGGTTTAAATTTGGACAGTGCATCCCTATAATGACGTGGACATCCACTAAGAGGCGATTACTCGAAATGCACCCCCAAAGGTAATGAAATGGGGTTAACCCAAACCTCCGAAGCTGAAGGGCTGAAATTTTGACAGTGCATCCCTATAATCACGTAGAAATGAATGACTCGAAATTCACTTTATTTAATATTCATTTGTGATTGCTTCATAATTTCTTACATCCACGTAAATAGGCGAACAAACTTAACGAACGTTCGTCAAACCCTAAAATGTCACTTTTCTTGATGACATATACATGCCAATCTCTGCTTCAAAACTTGCAGATTTGTTGAGCAGAGGTGATATTCGCAGCAATTTGTTTACCATATTTATTAAAAAAATGCACTATAATAAACCCTTTTTAGGGATAATAACAGCTGACTTTTTTGTTGGGTTTTTTAAGGAAAACATTGCACATAATAAACAGTTTTTAAAGGCGTTGCAAGGCACGCGGGTTTTATGCTAGTTACAATATATTTGTAACGAATCATGAAAATCGTAAGAAATCGTTCACCATATCAAATATTATTATTTAGAGAAGAAAATGCAAAAAAAATTATGAAAATATGAATTTGGTATTGTTGTAATTAAGTACTCACCTGACCTTGAAAGTTGGCCTTGAACTTTAATTTGGTTGCGGACAAAGGGATTGTCAAAATCAAGGTCAAAGGAGAAAGGAATTAGAAATTACTGTTCATAGTCTGTTCCCATGAACAGGGAAAAGGAAAGTTGTTAATATTAATTCTCGGTCTATTACCGAGAATTAAGGAAAATTAGTAAATAGTTGTAGTTCTCGGTCTATTCCCGAGAAGTAAGGAAAGTTAGTAATAGTTGTAGTTCTCGGTCTATACCCGAGAACTAAGGAAAATTAGTAATAGTAGTTCTCGGTCTATACCCGAGAACTGAGGAAAATTAGGAATAAGAGTTCTCGGTCTATTCCCGAGAACTAAGGAAAATTTTAGGAATAGTTCTTGGTCTATTCCCAAGAACTTTGAAATGGAGGAAAAGAAAAATATAAAGTTCAGATCAACTTACCCTCGAAGCGTCCGGTATCCAAAGAGAGGAAGATTCATGGGTGCAACGATTTTTGTTAACTCACTTGAATTCGATTCAAGTGGGGATAGAAATATATAACGGGAGTGATTTTTGTTTGAATGATGCAAGTGGGAATGAAAATTTTAATTGTGCATGTGTTGAGGTGAGAAGTGTTACCAGAGTAAATATCTATTCGAGTGAATGTATGAATTTTTGAGTGAATGTTCTTAAGAAAAATTTGGTTTCTTAAAGTTAAATTAGTATCAATGTTAATGATGTTAAATGATGCTACTCAATATCCATGTTATCCAAAGATGATGTTAATTGTTGATAAGTTCTTGATGTTCACTTGTTAGAGCTGAATGACCGTGATTGTTTCAATATAATTGCCCAGGAGTATATGTAGCTGCACCTGTTTTCCTAATGCGGCTTTATTTTTCTGAAATAAACAGTATTAACGTGCCCTAAGGTGATATGGTGAACGAAGAAGGAAAAGAAAACATGAAAGATAAACTAGGGAGATTTATATTATGTTGTGAAGAATTGAACACCCATTGCTCCCTTGCTTCGACTCCCCTAGTTATCGCAAGCAGCTGATTGAAGGGAGTCTGCCTCATGTCCTCCATCCAATGGAGTCCAGTTATGGCAGCCCTTTTTCTCGCCACCGCCGGACAGTGACACACTATGTGTGTGGCCGTCTCAGGTTCCTCCAGGCAAATCCGACAGGTGTCATCCTCCAGAATTCCCATTCTTTTTAGGTGATACCTGAAACAGCCGTGTCCTGTAATCAGTGCCACCAACCATCTGAGGGTTCTTCTTTGCATATGCAGGATCCTTCTTCTGGCTGCGGTAATCGGCAGCGTAAGCACCGTCTTAGCCTGCCTACACGTGGTCATAGCGTCCCACCGTCTCCGGTGTTCCTCAGCGACCCATTTCTCGATGCAGTTCCTTACCAACCCTCTGCCAATGGCAGAGTATGGCTCCGGTCCCCAGAATTCCGAGGTTGACCCCTGTTTTGCCAGGTTGTCAGCCTTTTCGTTCCCATCGATGCCTGTATGTCCTCTAACCCAAGCTAGCGTCACGTTGTTTTGTTTCGCACACCTGTTTAGTTTTTGGACACATTCCAGCGCCAGAGACGCATTAATCTCTGTCTGATTCATGCGCTTGATCACAGCCTGATTGTCCAGTGCTATAAGGATACTTCTTCCCTGCACCTGACCCTCATTTATGTGATCCAGCGCGTGCAGCAGAGCAAGCATTTCCGCCTGGTAGACTGAGGTGTAATTCCCCAAAGCCAGAGAGCAGGTCAGATTTAAGTCCTCTGAGAAGACTCCCGCACCTGCTCTGCCGTCAATCATGGATCCGTCCGTGAAGATATATATGTCTTCCGGCCTCCCTTCCGGGAGCGTTCCGTTCCCTATGAGGGTTTTATGATACCTTTCGGTCACCCTCATTTTTGTGATCCCTTCCATGGGCATCATGAGCTCCCTAATCCCTTTAATGCGATCCAGAATCTTCATGTGCCCATATAAGGTTCCTGACGCCTAACATGCGGCATCCCGTCTCATCCGAATCGCTGAGGCTGCCGCAGTCTTCATCACCTGGAGATCTAACGGCAGCAGACCTAACAGCGCCTCCAATGCCGCGGCGGGTGTGGTGCGGAAAGCACGGCTCACACCTACGCTGGCCATTCTTTGCACCTTGTCCAGATGCCTCTTGACGGTTTTCTGTGTGACTTTAGTCCACCAGACCACCGAGGCATAAGTTATGATGGGTCTCACCATCATGGTATATGTCCAGTATGCTAACCTTGGTGAGATACCCCACCTTACTCCACATACTCTTCTACACTGGTGAAGCACCCTTGTCGCCTTCTGTTAGAAAATGTACTTGTAAGAAAATGCAGCTACTGACTAATTATTTACATTTTTATCGAGTAGCCTCATGTCAAAAATATTATGTAGGAAATTTTGGAATTTCCTCATTTTATTTTCAGATTAGCTGCGAATAGGAAGCCCTTTTGTCCGTCTCCCCTGCCCGGGGTTCCGTACGCTATCTCAAATGAAATGGCTCTGTGATCTGACATAGTCGTCCGATCCATCACCTCCCAGTTGGTCAATCTTGTCAACATCCGGTTGCTGCATAGAGTTATATCTATGACTTCCCTTCGTCTAGCATCGACGAAGGTTGGTTCTGCCCCTCTATTTGCAATAACTAGATTGTTGCATTCCACAAATTCGAGCAAAGCCTCTCCTCTATGGTTGTCGTTGGTGCTTCCCCACACCGTGTTGTGTGCATTCGCGTACTGCTGTGAGATCTGGTGTGCACAAATGCAGCAGTAAAACCGCCTGCACTCTGTGTTTCACCAGCACACACGTCCTCACTCTTTCATTCGCATTGGGAACGTACAGAGTGTCAAAGCTCCCAGATAGTCCCCTAATCCTACCCTTGTAGATCCAGGGTTCCTGTATGAGAGCAATATCCAGCTTCATCTCACCGAAGCCTCGCGTCATCATTGCTGATGCTGCTCTGCTATGGTGTAGATTCAACTGGCAAACCTTTAATTGCCGGAACTGGCCCACCTCCCGCCCAGCTGACGAGGATTCCATTTCACTGGTCCCCTTGTTCAGCTGCCTTTCCGGCCGGCTCTACCATTTCCTCCGGCTTGTCCTTCTGGAATCGCACGTAGGCAAGGTCCAGCCCGCAGTTGAGTTTCCCCCCTGCATGCCTGACCGCCTCCGCCTCCTCCTTCGGACACCATACGGTGAGAATGGTACCGCCGTTTTTCGCGTCACCATATCTGCCTATGCGACTGACCCTCCACTTAGAAGTGTCCGTCACACAGGCATTTTGACGACGTAATCTGGCTAGGATGGTTTCCTTGCTCTCCGGCGAACCGGGAACACGGATGATCATCCTCCTCACATCCTTAAGGATGTGAAGGCGCTCCACTCTCAGATTGACTCCTTCCCATAGGTCAGTCATCTTTCCGACAGCTTCGTACAGCCAGGCCTTGGATTTTTGGTTCACGCACCTGAGTGCAATGACCCCGTCCTCCAAGTCTACCTCGGTAATGCCGATGTCGCCAGCGTTGTCAGGCAGAGAGTCTAGTGCCTTAAGCAAGGCCGCTTTAAAAACGGTTACCTGCTTCATGCCCAAACCCTCCTCCCTTCCATCGTCGGCCACACCCAAACGGAGGTCACTGCTTGCTATGCCTGCGTAGGTATTCTCCGCCACAGGCTCCGCACGCACGACCCCCGAGACAGACGGGTTGACTCCTCCCTGTTTTACAGGTTGAGGTTGTCCATCCTTCCTTTCCCTGGCCTTATCCTCCCCTTTGACAGTAGAACCCACAGCTGAGGTGCAGAGACTTTCACCTCTAAACCTCTTCGTGGGTCCCACCTCCTCCGGAGTGGACTCGGCCGATCCCCCAACAGAGGAAGTTGCCTTCTTCTGTCTTTTGCGTTCCGTCTTCCTCTTCTGCTTCAGCTGCATTCGCAGCCTCTTTTCCGAGTCGGATTCCTGCGCTAACGTAGGCCCAGAGCCGGCTGACCTCTTGACACATTGCTGCGTCGCATTGTCCACCTTCTCTGAGCATACCTCCAGGTTCAGCTTCACTAGCTCGCTCGCCGCCGCTTCTACGCTTTCCTGCTTGACTGCGTTGACATGCGAGTCGTCCACTTCCCTGTTCCTATCAAGCAATAGATGGCCTCCCCCAGAATCCATGAGGCCGACCTCCGTAGAGGGTGGATTTCCCTGGCTTGCAGGTTTACCACCTGGGGTACAAATTCCCTTAGTTTTTTCCATTGCTCTTACGTATCTATCTTGGTCAGGGCGTCCTAACGGGACCACGCAAGCCTCACCACCACGTCAAGGTGTAGATACATCGGTGAGGTCATAATTTTCTTAATTCAGCAGTAATTAGCTTTGTTCAAATCTTGTAATAAAACTCATTTTTTTCTATGTCAACAATTTTAACTTTAGGAATATAATTTCCATTTTATAAGAAAATCAGTTCTTACTGAGCATTCGTCAAAGGAGGTTGAAGTTAAAATTTTAAATAAAGCTAAATATTTTCGTTAACCGAAGTTTTTATTTTTATTCGTTATTGTTTCTTTTGTCTTGCAAAGTATTGCAAGACTATTATTGGCGCAGTCGGTAGGATGACGGTGACGATCCTCGTGAAATAAATTTTATTTTTATTTTACCGTGAGTGAAAGTGTAGTGAAAACTTCAAAGGAAAATTGAAAAAGCATCACCTTCCGAGGGAATATTGGAAAACTTTACCCACCCAGCAAGAGGAAATCGAGGGAATTTTGGATCGGCGAGTTTAAACTTTTTGCACCAGTGAACCGAATATAATGACAATGGCAACTCTCCTCACTTTTGTGGCATTCATGTAAGTAGATATTGAATTTTTTCCTTTCTATCAGCTTTTCCTATCCATGAATAATAAAAAAACAAGAATAATAACAAAACCAAAAATTTCGCCATATTCAGTTAAAAGTACCTTTTCTTTGTTTAGTCGACTAAGTTCTGAAAAATTAAATAGTGATTTGGAACAACTCGAAAATATCGATCATAGTTGTTTAGACATAAACGTTAATCCTAATCGTGAAACTGATATTAATTTTGCTCCAAGTTGCTCGAATGAATGTTGTGAGGGGTTACCTTGGGAAAACATTTTCACATTGACTGACGTTAATGATAAGACCAAGTTTAGAAATTAAGTCCTTAATTATTGAGCGGGAGTTTCTCTATAAAAGATTCGTAAAACTAAAAACCGAAAGTGCCAAAAACTCTTTTAAACGACTCCGTAATATCCCCACGGCTAAAATTAAAGAAGCCAAGCGAAATTTCTACGCATGCCGACTCAACCTGACTCTGCCACCGAAGAAACTATGGAATAATTTAAGTAAGTTAGGGGTACAATCAAAAAAAGAGCCTATAGCCCATGACTTCGATGCCGAAAGTCTGAATTCGCACTTTACTTCAAGTTACTCTGTCCGTATTACGCATGTTCCTCTGTCGTCGCGTCGCCTAATGGATTTAGTTTCCGCTGCGTAAACCACGCTGAAGTTTTATGTGTTATAAATGGCATTCAATCGAACGCTACAGGGAGCGACAAGATATCGCCGAGATTTCTTAAACTATTGTTACCTAGTCTATTACCTATTATAACTCATTTGATTAACTCATGCATTACTACTTCCAAATTTCCCAATTCTTGGAAACATGCCCTTGTACTCCCTGTTGCCAAATGTTCTTCCCCTGAGCGCCCTGCTGACTTCCGTCCTATTAGCATCTTACCGTTTTTAGCTAAAGTTCTTGAGAAACTGATTGTATTTCAAATTGTCGAGCTCTGGGAACGTTATCAGCTTATAAGTCCCTGCCAATCTGGTTTTCAAAAGCCCACAGCTGTGATACCGCACTTCTTAAAATCACGACCGATATTAGGAACTACATACTTAGATGAGAACCAAGTCTGCAATCTTGCACTACTAGACTTTTCCAAGGCTTTTGATAATGTTGACCACTCCCTACTTCTAAAAAAGCTCCGCACACAGTTTAGTTTCTCCTCATCTGCTCTCAAGCTTATGCATAGTTTCTTGAATAACCGTTCGCAGCAAGTAATGCTGCATAATCGTGCTTCAACCTCTACCATCCTCTGCTGTGGGGTTCCGCAAGGTTCCATTCTTGGCCCTCTCCTATTTAGTATATTCATTAATGACCTTCCTGCAGTAGTAATCAACTCCAAAATTCACCTATTCTTTATGCCTAAGGACCAATTGGTGTTAGGAGTGCGAAAATTATCCGAGGACTTACAAAATGTTCTTCTTTGGGCCTCGGTTAATCGCCTATCACTCAATCCAGGAAATTCGCAATATCTAGTCTTAGCTCACTCTGTTAACCCCAGACTGGTTTTTCCCAGAGTCATTTTAAATGGCAATCCTATTCAGCGTGTAGATCGTGTTAAAAATCTCGGAGTAACTCTAAACCATGTTATGACCTGTTGTGACCATATCCGTTATATAGTGAGTAAAACCTATTGTCTTCCCAGGAAACTCCGTCTGTATGGAAACTTTATGAATTGCGCCCTTCGTTTGCGCTTAGCAAAAACGCTACTCCTGCCCCATCTAATGCATGGCTACTTAGTCTTTCCCTCGTTAGACTGTGCTCGGAAAATTGAAGTCGCATACAATGATTGCATACGCTTTATTTATAATCTACGACGGTATGATCACACTACGCCTTTTGTGAACAATGTCTTGGGGTGTTCCTTAAAAACTTATAAAGACTTGAGGTTGCTGAGGTCTTTTCATGATATACTTAGACGGCGAAAACCCCCCTACCTCTGAATACCTCCAGTTCTCGCAATCGCTTAGAAATAATAATGTAATTATTCCTCGGTTTCGTTCTATGCTAGGCCAACGTTCATACTATGTTTATGCAGCTCTGCTTTGGAATTATCTTCCTTATAATTTGCAATTTATTGAATCAAGCTGTGTTTTCAAAAGGCGTCTTTTTGAATACCTTACGGGCAGACCGTCTTGAAATGCAAATACTATCCATCTATCTATTTGCTTGCACTCTAGTTCTCTCAAACTGCAAATCTAATTTTTCTTTTTTTCTCTCTTTTCTTTTTGCTCTTTCTATTTTTGTTTTTTTTTTTTTTTTTTTTTTAATTATTATTTATGTATATTATTATTTATGTATATTATAAGATATATTTTAATGTTAGTTAGTAAGTAAGTTATTTTTTTTATTGTTATTTTTCCATTTTGTTTTTTTCCCTTCTAGTCCAGGCGCTAGAGCAGTGAAACCTAGAACTTTTGGTTTTGGCGTGATGTAACGGACTTTTTTGGTGGAATCGGTCAGAAATGATATCCTCAACAATATTTAGGGGGTGCGCAAGCATGAAACTCCCAGGAAAACTTTTGGTAGCCCAAAAACTGAAAAGTTCACAAAAAATTCCCTGGTTTTTGGCCTTTCTTGTTAAATATCTCTTAACGAAGGCTTCTGGGCGAAAAATTTGTTGAGCATGTTTTGTTCGTTATTAGATTTGCTAAAACTTACCCTAAGGTGGATTTTTGAAATTTGTATTTTTGCATTGCAAAATAGCCGAAAACCGCGAAAAAAAGTTCCTCACTTTAAAGTTAGCACAAGGAAAGGAGAGACCATTATCTTCCAATTTAATTTTGGAATTAGATAGTTAAAGGCATGATTAACTTATATCCAAAACCCGACCACGGTCGGTCAAATAGTTTTTGCATAATGAATTTTGCAATTAAGTGAATTTAAAAAGTTAAATTTGTTACTGCGCCAAAAGAAAAACTCCCATGTTGGTCGTGATTTTTTTACGTATACTCTAAGACTCTCTTTACAATATCCAATCATTAAAATTCTGGTTTTTAAATTTTTTTTATGGTTTTTAATTTTTTTAAGATTTTTGGCAAAAAACTGCAACTAAGGCGTTTTTTCCACAAAAATTGCTAACTCGGCGACGCCAGAAATGCTAGGCGCGTTTCAAATTCGCTCGAAAAAGGACTCAGTATCTATTGAGCACAACTTTCAATAAAATATTGTTAAACATAATTTCTTAAACAAATTAGAAAAATTACCGAATTTTGTTTGAATTTTTTTGTTGTTAGTAGCTCGGACGCGGTGCGGCTCTCTGCACGGAACGTTAAAACATTTAAAATAAATCCAAAACTTCAAAATTAAAATCTTCATAACTAGTGAACAAGACAAAACTAATATAGTCTTGGCCTTAGTCTTGCGAGCACGGCTAAGCCTTGGTCTTGGTCTTGCGAGCATGGCTAAATGTTAGTCTTATTCTTGGTTTTGCTTAATGTACAAGCCGAAGACATGACTTCAAGACCAATATAGAGGTAGGGAAGAGCTTTAAATACCTAGGAACAATAGTGTCGTCAACAAACGAAGAGCTGGAGGAAGTTAAAAGCAGAATACAACAGGGCAATCAAAGTTTTTATTCACTGCGTAAAGTACTTCAATCAAGATTATTATACAGGAAAACTAAATTTGAACTATACAAATCTCTTATAAGGCCTGAAGTCGCAAACTAATTAGGAGCTTTTGAGAGAAAAATCTTAAGACACATTATTGGACCATTAAACATAAACGGTATGTGGAAAATCAGATACAATGACGAACTGTACCAAATCTACAAAGAAATAGACATCGTCAACTAAATCAAAATAAATAGACTACGACGGGCAGGACGCGAATGCAGGAAAACAGACCAGTGAAGAAAATATATAAGAGAATCATAATTCAATTTTTTTTTTTTTTTTTTTTTTTTTTTTTTTTCAATTCAATTCAATTTATTTTATACATAAGGAAGTACACAAGACTTACATCTTTTAGAGTACAATATTATAATTTGAAATCTAACATGGCAAGAAAAATACCTAGTCTAAGCTTAATACCTAACAGAATAGAGAACAGCTAGAGTTAAGAGGAATATCAAGGTTGTTCAATAGTAGATAGAAAGAGGGGAACTTTGGCTATTAGAAAGTAGAAGAAAGAAGGGAAAGCTATAGAGAAGAGGTGGATAGGAGAAGAGAAACTTGTTTCCTGAAAGTGGTGACTGTGCTAATTCTTTGTAAAGAGGAGGGAAGATCATTCCAGAGTCTAATCGCGTGCACAAAAAAGGAACGACTACCAATTCGAGACCGATGGGCTGGTATAAGAAATTTAAGTGATCTCGAGGTTTGCAAGGGGGTAAGGAAGTCGGATAGGTAAGAAGGGCTTTTAGCGTAGAAGACTTTATGTAGAAGAGCTAGTGCCATAATATCGAAAAAGCAAAAGAGGTTACAGCCTATTAGTGAATTCCGAACCGATGATACATGATCTGATCTTCTCAAGTGGAAGATAAAGCGTAAGCAGTCATTGAATGCAACATTAAGTCGTTGACGACAGGATGAATCATACACAATGTAAACAAGTGAGCCATAGAGGAAGTGCGGGAGAATGAGAGATTTTACAAGCATTGAACGAATTGTGGGTGATAGGAGACTACCATAAAGCCAGAGCTTACGTAAAGTCCCATAGATTTTGGAGAGCATTAGTGAAACTTGATCACAGCAGGTTAGTTTGGCATTAATGGCAATACCAAGATTATGGACCCGATCAACAATAGGAAGAGGTATGTTATCCAGACAAATGAGTGGCATTCTGACGGGGAGCATAGAGCTACGACTTAACACAAGTACTTGTGATTTTTTAGGGTTTAATTTAAGGAAATTGAGAGCACTCCACTCATTTATTCGAGATAGAGTGCTATTCAAGTCAGAAATACAAGAATCAATCTGTGAAGGAGGGCAAGAAGTATACAATTGGAGATCATCAGCATATAGATGAAAGGAACAGTGGCCAATAGTAGAGGGGAGATCATTAATATATAATGAAAATAGTAAAGGACCAAGAATTGAACCTTGTGGAACACCAGAAGGCACCTGTAGGAGAGAGGATACAACATTATTATGACGAACACATTGAAAGCGATTAGATAGCAAAGAGGAGAAAAGCCGTGTAGCAGAAGAAGAGAAGCGATAGCGCTGACTTAGTTTGGAAAGCAGGATCGTGTGCACCACCGAGTCGAAGGCTTTCGAGAAATCAAGAAGCACTAATACTGCAACGTCACCTTTATCAAGCGCAGAGCGAATGTCAGTAGTTACCTTTAGTATAGCTGTTTCGCAACTATGATTTTTACGGAAACCAGATTGATATTCAGAAATAAGGCTATTAGATTCAAGGTAGCGCTGGACTTGAATGAATACAGTTTTCTCGAAGGCTTTAGCAAGGAAAGGAAGAATGCTAATGGGACGGAAATCTGAGATATCAGCAGGAGAAGATTTCTTCGGTAAGGGGATCACTATGGCTTTTTTCCACAACAAGGGAACTTGGGAAGTAGTCAGGCAGTAATTAAAAACATGCGTAATAATATTCAAAATTAAGGGGGCGAGCAGCTTGAAAAACCGTGGAGAGATTTCATCATAACCGATGCAGCTTGACGAAATGGAGAGCAGTATTTCAAAAACTTCCGAGGAGTCCACACAGCGGAAAGCAAAGCCATCAGTACTATGCGGAAGGACTGAGAAAGATCGGGAGATTGGGAAAGCAGGAGGGGATTGAATGAATGAGCGATTTAGAAGGTCAACATCGATATCAAAATGGGAGGGTGCAGTAGCATGTATGCCCAGCGAGCGAAGGTTGGACCAGAGTTGCTTGGTGTTTAAAGAGGGATCAAGCTTACGGGCATAAAAACTACGTTTTCGTGATTTGACTTTACTAGTGACGAGGTTGCGAAGCTGTTTATAGGCATTAAGATATCTAAGGATCCTAGTCTTGCGATAACGCCTGTACATGCACTCTCGCTGACTTATCAGGTCACGGATTTCACTAGAAAACCAAGGACAGGGTGAGGATGGCCTACGGCTTCTTGTGACCAGCGGCACACATTGATCAAAGAGAGATTGAGTAAATAGAGTCAGCAAACTTACTTTAGCGTCAACACAAGTAGTACGATAGATAACATCCCAAGGAATGACGGAGGCAGCTTCAGACATTTGATCAACATTGATGTTACTAAAATCACGAAAAGTATACGAACTAGACACGGAGAGCACACCAAGAGAGAACCGAACGGAAAGGAATAATAGGTCATGGTCCAGAAAGCTAGGGGGGGAAAGTTGATGATGCTTTAACACTGCATCAGTGCAGGTAGTAGCTAGGACATCAAGCAAGGATGGGTTTTGACAATTTAGAAATGTTGGTAGATTATTTAGAATATGCAAGTCCAATGTCTCAAATAAATATCTAAGAGCATTCGCACGAGGATTGATTTTGAGCAGATCAGCATTAAAGTCACCCGCAACAATTATGTTCTCATAGTGGTGAGAAAGAGAAGAAACAAGATCGGAGAACTCAGTAGCGATATCGGAATTGAAGGCATTGGGAGGACAGTATACGCTGATAACAACACATTTGTCACATGGAGATTTTATCTCAACAGCAATAAACTCGAATTGTAAGCCATTAGACTTACCGAGCACTCTTGAGGAGAGCGAAGAGGTCACATATACAGCGACACCACCACCAGTGCGGTCAAACCGATCACCACGATGTA
Organism: Thereva unica; assembly: GCA_949987705.1. Classification (NCBI taxonomy): domain Eukaryota; kingdom Metazoa; phylum Arthropoda; class Insecta; order Diptera; family Therevidae; genus Thereva; species Thereva unica. The sequence continues at coordinate 161,636,319 of OX465281.1, read as the reverse complement.
ACACAAAATTACGAAGAGAAACAAAAGAGGAGGGGATTTCTGGTTTTAACCAAGTCTCACTCACAAGCACAACCTGTATCTTTGTTTGATCAAACATCCATCTCAATTCATCCATTTTGTTGTTCAGACTTCTCGCATTTAGAACACATATATTAAGTCCTGAGGAGGTGGAGCAAAGGATGTTTAGCAGTCTTCCCTGTTTGTGCACTCTATCAGGAAACTGATACATAAATGCAAGAAATGAGCACAGCCACAACTTCAAAAGTCAGTAAGAAACAAGCTAAAAATGTTAAATAGAAGAAGAAATAAAAGACAGGATAAGAAGGGACAGATAAAGAGGAAGAAGAATAGCCAAGAAAAGAGGCAACATAATACATAAAAATTCTATAGAAACTTAATTTTAAAACCATAACTAAAAGTAAACAAATTAAGAACTTATAACAACTTAAATTTAAAATCAAAACTAGAGGAGAAAAATTAAAATTAAAACTAAGAGTAAAAAATAAAAATAATAAATAAAAAACAAAAACAAAAGAACGAAAGAAATATTTAAAAATCAGAAAAATAAAAACAAAAGAGTAAAAAACGAAAATAAAATAAAAATAAAAGTTTGACGATGCGCACTAAAAATTGGTGACAGCAGGATGGCCGAGGAAAAGCTGCCGTAGATACAGACGCTGAACACCTGTTGGGCGTACGAAATTGGAGGACTCTAGCCATTGAGCGAGAAGCTTGGAGGAGAAAACTGAATGACCATTTTTATACATCACTATTCTTAACTATTAACGAAAAACCAACTATTCCTTAAAAACTTGGGAACATTAGATTAAAAATGCATTTATTTGAAGTGTGACCAAAACAATCTGCGTATTCTGTTAAAGCCATGAACGTTAAAACATTTACAATTATTGCAAATAGCAGGGGCCGGTTCACGTAGCTCGAACGACGACAATCGTTCGAAACGAATTTGAATACGAAAAAATTTGTCTCGAAAAAATTGAGCGTTCACGTAGCTCGTAATTTAAGGAAACCACATTACTGAAACACGATTTTCTTTTCAAAAACCGTGTAAAATTATACAATTTATTGGCATCAACTTAATTAAATTTTTAAAAATAATTTACGTATGTAAAAACTTATAAAAGTCTACTTTTAAATTGGAAAATTAATCTTAATAATACAAGTGTTCGATAACATAAGAGCTTTCGAGTCAACAAACGAAAATTTGCAATTTTTTCGAGCTACGTGAACGCGAAACGAAAAACAATTTTCGTTGTCGAGTTACGTGAACAGGCCCCAGGACTCAGCACTCGAAATTCGGGGGCAATTTTCTATACCATTTATGAATTTAAATCTAGAAGTCTTCAATAACCAAATTTTTCGAAAAAATAAAACTAAATTGAAAAATAAAACAAATTTTTTATAGTTGGAAAAAGCAATGCCAAAAAACCAACTTTTATTACCTTTTGATGTCGCATATTGCAAAATTGTGCTCATATATGGGAATTAAATATAATAGAGGCCATACGTAAAATTAATTAATTTTGATCGTTGTATTGTGCCGTGTATAAATAAAATTTTGATTTTGTACTCAGAACTCAGAACTCAGGGCTGCACGGTGAAAAAGTTTTCAATACATTTGGAGAGTATAAGCTCTGTGTCACAAAACAAGTGCTTGCCATGTAATATATAATCTTCAAAATTAAACTCTTCTTAGCCATTAACGAAAAACCAACTAATCCACTCTGAACGAATTTTGAGGACGGAATAAACTCAAGAAAAGAGGCTTCGACAAAACAAAGACAAAGGATAATAAAAGCACATTACATCTCCAACTAATATATTCCACAAGTCATTAGCTAGTTGCTTACCTAGCCATTACAATGTATGTAAAGACTTCCAATTTCCTGAATTTCCAGTAGAATTTTTCGATTACCATGCAGGCCGTTACACAAATCATTAAAGAATTCTTGGGTTACAAAAGTAACCCCTCCCTAGTTTTCCCGCTGAAGTTACTCGCGATGAAAGAATACCAGTGTAGATTAACTTGAAGAACCGGCTCTGCTGCTGCTGAATGAATATTAGTCTAGAAACTCACAATGACATCCTTTGTATTGTGCAATTGTACTAACACCACGCTCTAAGCAACTACTCGGCCACTACTAGTCTGAACAAAATTTGTCCATATCGATTCATCCAGTAAAATTAAACCTTTTTGATTCCTTTTTGAAATATAAAAAAAAGCAGCTAAATTGGTGATAGAAACTGAGTCCTTTTTCGAGCGAATTTGAAACGCGCCTTGCATTTCTGGCGCCCTGAGTTAGCAATTTTTGTGGAAAAAACGCCTTAGTTGCAGTTTTTTGCCAAAAATCTTAAAAAAATTAAAAACCATAAAAAAATTTAAAAACCAGAATTTTAATGATTGGATATTGTAAAGAGAGTCTTAGAGTATACGTAAAAAAATCAGGACCAACATGGGAGTTTTTCTTTTGGCGCAGTAACAAATTTAACTTTTTAAATTCACTTAATTGCAAAATTCATTATGCAAAAACTATTTGACCGACCGTGGTCGGGTTTTGGATATAAGTTAATCACGCCTTTAGCTATCTAATTCCAAAATTAAATTGGAAGATAATGGTCTCTCCTTTCCTTGTGCTAACTTTAAAGTGAGGAACTTTTTTTCGCGGTTTTCGGCTATTTTGCAATGCAAAAATACAAATTTCAAAAATCCACCTTAGGGTAAGTTTTAGCAAATCTAATAACGAACAAAACATGCTCAACAAATTTTTCGCCCAGAAGCCTTCGTTAAGAGATATTTAACAAGAAAGGCCAAAAAACAGGGAATTTTTAGTGAACTTTTCAGTTTTTGGGCTACCAAAAGTTTTCCTGGGAGTTTCATGCTTGCGCACCCCCTAAATATTGTTGAGGATATCATTTCTGACCGATTCCACCAAAAAAGTCCGTTACATCACGCCAAAACCACTGGAAATGCTCCAGCGCCCGGACTATTCGTTTATTGTACTAATTTAAGAATCTTTCTTTTGTATAAATTGGTTATTTTATTCGACCTTTAGGTATATCTAATAATTAATTGAGTAATCGAGCTTGAGGTCTTTTTAATATTATTTATTTATTCTTGAATATTTCAGTCTTCTTCGTAGACCATCATCAGCATATCTATTACAAAAAAATTATAAAACAGTAGCACAAAATTAAAAAATATCACAAACCTTTTAACTAAAACACTTACGTTTAAAAATTATAAACTATGCCATAAAGATAATAAAAAATACAAAAAAATAATAAAAAACAATAAAAAAAAAAAAAAACAATAAAAAACAAAAACCAAGTAATTTAAATGTATATAAATTGAGTATTATTTACTCAAAGTCAGACATAATTAAAGGTGAAAGAATAGCCCATTATAGTGATATTTTAGACGAAGACTCAGTGAACTCAGATAGTGCTAGGGTGCCGTTAAATATGGCAACAAATAATTCTAACAATGACGCATCCGTCGTCGCTACAAGTGTTTTTAATTCCTTAAGAATCCCTGACGCGGTTAAAGACTTACCCTCGTTTGACGGGACTCCTAGACTTCTCCACGATTTCATACAAAATGTGGAAGAAATCTTGTCATTAGTTACTTAAATAGATGGCACTCTTTATGGCAAAATCCTCCTAAGAGCCATCAGAAACAAAATTCATGGACAAGCAAACGAGATCCTGAAAATGTACGGGACTCCGTTAGAGTGGGAACAAATAAAGAAAAATTTAATCTTACATTATTCTGCCAAACGTAATGAAACCTCTCTAATTAAAGACCTACACAGTCTAAAACAACTCAACAAACCCTTAGAAAAATTCTACAGCGAAATTATAGAAATACAAGCTACCATGTATAATATTATTCAAATTTACGAGATAGATCCGAACGTGGTAACACAGTTTTATCCACCCGGATTCAATAAGGCACCGAATTTTACAAGTAAGGAATTATTCTACCTGAACGAACAAGACCCTCCTTTTTACCAAGATAACAACTATTCAGACTATTACTACACTAATTTAGACAGATATTACAACAACTACCCAGACGCACAAGACCCAAACGATACCAACCAACAAGAACCTATAGAAGAAGCCGAACCAGAAGAAACAAATTTTCAAACTTCAGCCTCGACGAACCAATCGAACACATAGAAATTAACATACATGGTCACTCTCTCCCATATATCTATATCTCATCTCCATCGTTCGTAAATGCACGTGTTTAATTACACTGGTTAACAAATTTTAAGGTTTCGTTAATCCATGAATTGAGTTGTGCTAATTGCGAAAGAATACCTCTAAACATACATTTTGATGTAAGTTTTAGGGTCGAGTTAGCTCGCGTTTTTTGTGGAATCAAATAAAAATCTTTTGACTTAAGATAACATTATATTCATAAATCACATATTATAAAATTTAAAAATGAGTTAATATATTGCTTTTCCGTTTATAAATAATATCTACAGCCTCTCTCTTCAACGTCCAGCAGTAGTCTCCTAACATAGCAGGACTCATTTGCCCTGGTATCGCTGTTCCATGCCTGAAATATCCTGGTGAAAACGTTCACCATGTTCGTCGCTAACATCTCCCATATTTTCAGGACAAAAATCCAAATGTGAGTCGAGAATATGTATTTTGAGGGACATTTTGCAACCGATAGCGTACAATGCTTGAATCATATTCTTAACCAGGTCTTCAGATTTTTTTTTATCCAAAAAATTTTGAAAAACTTTTATCATGGATGTCCATGCCTGTTTTTCCTTGCTATTCAATGTGCTTTCAAAAGTCTTTTCATTCATTAATTTTTTTATTTGAGGTCCTATGAAAATTCCTTCTTTTAACTTGGCATCTGTCATTTTTGTAAACTTTTTTTTTAAATGTTCAAAAGCTTGACCTTCGCGATTCAGTGCTTTTACGAAGTTTTTCATCAATCCTAATTTTATATGCAGAGGTGGTATAATAATATTTTCTTTTTGCACTAAAGGTGGATAAAAAACATTTTCAGTTCCTGGTGTAAAAGCTTTTCGTAACGGCCACACTTTTTTTATGTAATGGTTTTTCCTATCGCGACTGTCCCAAAGACACAAGAAACAGCAATACTTTGTGTAACCCTGTTGCATGCCTAAAATGATTGCAATCACTTTAAAGTCTGCACATATTTTCCAAGAATATCTTTCATATTTTATCATTTGTAATAGATGTTGTTGAAAATATACGTCAACAACGTCGTTATTAAAACACCGGGTCCGATTAAATATAAAAATGTTTATTACTTGATTTATTTATAATGCGATCCGATCTTTACGAAAGCTAGAATAAGACTACTTTATAATAGACTGATCTGGGTGTCAGAAATGCCCATGAGGAATAGCGGACTTATCGGTTTTGTTCTATTGTCGACATCCTCCGGGCGGGCAAAACTGCAATTAAGATGAAATTTCCAAGGGATATAATAATTGTACTGGTCGTTTAAGCCTTTTCCCTGTTGCCAGACGTATTTGACAGGCTCGAATCTTACCATCTCGTCCCACGTAAACTTCTTCCACAACAGCCAAATTTCAAAATGTACGTGGCAGTGATTTTTCCTCCAGAATGACCACGTCGCCGGGGCTCAAATTTGATGAGGGTGGACGTTTTTCATAATGCAAGGACCTTAGTTGGCAAAAATATTCGTTTCGCCACCTTTTTTTGAAGTAGCAAAAAGTGCGCAATCGATCCTCCCACAGCTGACGAACTTCTCCACCGGTGATTTTGTAACTGTCATCTCTTCTTGGAGCAGACATGTTCGGCAAATTCAAAAAGTGAGCAGGAGTTAAAGGGGTTAAGTCCAGAGGGTCGTCACCACAATAAGTCAATGGCCTGGAATTCACTACATCTTCTATCTCGGTCAGCAGTGTGTGCAACTCATCTTTTGATAATGATGCCCTTCCGATGGCAGCTTTGAGTGCTTCTTTCACAGTCTTGACAAGTCTTTCCCAGAATCCTCCCCACCAGGGAGCTTTTGCAACAATGAATTTCCATCGCGTTCCGTGATTTCCTAAAAAATCATGTATTTTGCTGTCGTTACTAAATTCCTTCAATTTTCGTATCTCTAACGCGGCTCTTTTGAAGGTGGTCGCATTGTCTGAATAGATAACACCAGGCGCTCCTCGTCGTGCAACAAAACGTCTAAAAGCAAGTAACGCACTTTCGGTCGACAAGCCATCGGTAAGCTCTAGATGAACGGCTCGCACTGACGCACACGTGAATAGAAGGATATAGACTTTTCTTTTCTGCCCTTGCGAATCCTTGGTGTAGAGTGGTCCAGCGAAGTCAAGACCTGTTACGTTAAAAGGGCGCGCGTCGAGGACTCGATCCCGCGGAAGGGGAGCAAAGTGCTGTGTCACATGTTTACCTCGAAGTATTTTGCAGATAGTGCAGCTTTTTTCGATAGTTTTCACCAGCTGCCTTCCTCTTGGTATCCAGAATTTTTCGCGCAGTCTTGAGAGTACCAAGGAGGCTCCTCCGTGGAAGGCCCTCACATGAGCTTCCTTAACTAAAAGCCGGCTGACATTTGACTCCTTCGACAAGATACGGGGATGTGCTTGATTTTCACCTTCAGCTGCGGATTGCAAGCGTCCTCCAACTCGAAGGAACCCTCGATTATCTAAAAATGGATTCAACATTAATATTTTAGAAGAAACTGGTATACCTCGACCGCTTCGTAATTCTTTAATTTCTTCCGGATAGCTTTTTTGTTGAGCGTAGCTAATCCAATAGTCTTCAGCACGTTCAATGTCGTCCGTGGTTAAATTGGGCTCCAACCGTTGTTTTTCTCGGCAGAGGTCTACAAAACGAAATACATATGCAGTCACTCTTAGTAGACGCGTCCAGCTGCTGAAGTCGCTAATATTTATGATGGGAGTATATTCAATTGGCAAACCCACATCCGTTGCACCTTCTTCACATACTTCAGCAACCAAATTCGTACATAAAATCGACTCATCCACTCCGTAGTCTACAGCAGGCCAATAGTTGGAGCTCTCTATAAGCCAAGGGGGACCTGACAACCATAATGAAGAGTTCAGCAACGACGTCGCACTCAAACCCCTTGTCAATAAGTCAGCGGGATTCTCTCTGCCTGGACAATGACGCCACTTGGACTTACTACTGATAGATCGAATCTCCTTTACTCTATGAGCTACGTAAGGTTTCCAGCGCCGATTTTCACCCAAAATCCAATGTAGAGCGATAGAGGAATCTGTCCATAGCCATTCTTCATGAACGACTATTCTCAAATTTTGTCTGATATACAATAACAATCTTGCAGCTATAAGAGCAGCTGTTAGCTCAAGACGTGGCAACGTTAACTCCCTTTCTCCTCCCTTTGATAGGGGTGCTACTCGGTTCTTGGAGCACAAGAAACGAACTGATACCTTTCCTTCAGTCCCAACTGTACGTAAGTAGGCTACAGCACCGTAGGCTCGTTCACTGGCATCCGCGAAAACGTGAACTTGGTATTCTTTAACGGAGAAATCTTCTGCAAGCGAGCGTTGAATGGCCAAATCCGCTAGTGTAGGCAACTCAGTGTAAAGTGCGTTCCAAATTTGATTGTATTCATCAGGAATTTTGTCGTCCCAGTCAATCTTTAGGCGCCAGAGTTGTTGAAATAGAACCTTAAATTTTACTAAAAAAGGGCCAAGAATACCAAACGGATCAGAAAACTTTGCGATTACCTGCAATAAATTTCTTTTCGTTCCAATGTTTACTGAAGTCTTCATAACTTTTTCAATAGGTTGTACATCAACAGAAAGTTCATCCGATAAAATACACCATTTGATACCAAGAACCTTTTGCATAGTTGGAAAATTCTCATTAGCTATATGATGACGAAGTGGTAAGGAATTGGAATTCCACTTTCTTAAAGGTAGACTTGCAGCTTCCAGCACCGCAGTAGCGTCGTTGTAAATTAGCTCGGCCTCCTTTGTACTATCAGCACTCACGACTAAATCGTCCATATAAAATCCTTGCTTTAGAAGAGAACAGACTTCGGGGTAATTTTCGCTTTGCTTATCCAAATGATGTTGTATTGTAGCACCAAGCAAGTACGGGCTGCAGGTGACTCCAAACGTCACTCTAGTCATTCGATAAGTCTGTACGGTATCGCAGCTTTCCCCTTGATTACATCCGTTGGTGAGCCAATAAAATCTGTGACTGTCTCTATCGCGTTCATTCAGAGAAATTTGCAAAAAAGCCTTTTCGATATCAGCAACCAGGCCTATTCGTCCACGTCTGAAATTCAACAGGATCTTCAACACTCTGGCAGCAAGTTTTCTCCAGTTTCGAGATGGTCATTTAAAGATGTTGAACCAGCCGCACAGGATGACGCATCGAAAACAATTCGTACCTTCGTGGAGCTTTTATCGTACCTGTAAACGGGTCTATGTGGCATATAGTAAATGTTCTCACCTTGATTCTCTTCCAACACCCTTTCTGCGTAACCGTTTGTAACAAGCTGTTGCACTTCACTATCATACTCTTGGAATTTGTTGTGATCCTTCGATAGCCGTCTAACAAGTGATTTCAACCTTGACATAGCATTTCCGCGATTACTTTCGAGTGGACTCATACCTTTTCTCCAAGGTAAGGAAACTTCATATCTGCCGCCTTTTAACTTAACGCTGTTCTGTGTTACAAACTTGCTGGAGATTGCGTTGTTCTCACACTTTATGCCTATCGTCTCGAGATCCCAAAATGCATGTACATCTTGATGTAAACCAGCGTGAAGAGCAACAGGTCTTTCCCACATGCGTCCATTGGGCGCTGGCCCTTGCAGTGTCCAACCTAAAATTGTTTTCGCAGCAACTAAATTACCTGTCAAACGTATAGTCTCTCCAGTCACAAAGCTCTAGTATTGATCAGCTCCCAAAAGCACTGATATGCCGTCCTCTAGTGGACAATCAAGAACATGAGCGTCTGCTAGCTTTAATTTGTGGAAACTTCGATCCTTAGCATCTGGCACCTTCAAGATATCAATACATATGTTTGGTACTTCGATTGCTTCGATAACCATAGTCCTTTCTTCATAATGTTGGCTTTTTAACAGCAAGCGAACGCGATTACACATTTGGCTTGGGACGTTATGAACGCTACCAAACGGAACGACGCTAATGTTATGATATCCCACAATTGGCAGATTTAATTTCCGTGCTACACTAGATCTAACAAAAGACATTTGGCTTCCACCGTCTAAGATGAGACGAACGTACAATGCAGTTGATTCTACAGGAGCCGAAATCAAAGCGCACGCAGGCTGCAAGTAAACGTCAGCGGCACAGAGATTGGTGGCACACAGAGATTGAGTCGAAGAATTTGATGAATCTCCAACTGCTACTACCTCAACCTTTTTCGATTCAGTCCGACTGCCAGCCTTCAATTTATTGTATGAAGGTGTTGTAAAACAAAAGGGGTATTACTAAATTCGATCTTTAAGTGAAAAACGAAAACTTAAGTTACTTTACAAAACTTATTTATTGAAACTTTAATTACAAAACTTCGTTTGAATAACGAACCAACCGACTTGGAGGATATAGAACGACTGCCAATCTAAATTGAGCTTTTGCCTCACTTGATTGTTATAATCGCTTACTTGCAATAAGTAAGATAAGAAATGCAGAGTAAGCGAATAGAACAATGAACAAAGAATAGACTTATGAAGTATTAAATGGAGGTAATTTGATACAGGAAACAAAGTAAAAGGCATGCGCATGGAGATTAGTATTGGAATGCGCATGGTAAGTATTAAAAAGTAAAAAACAACATGCGCATGGAAATTATATTGAAATGCGCGTGTGGGATAATTGAAAGGGCAAAGAAAATGAGCATGTGCAATGACTTCACAACATGCCCCTCCTTAAGGACAAAAATTGTACCTAGGATTGGTGCGATTGTTTGTTCTAGGACAAGGTATAGGTGTTTTGACATGATCTGAAGTTGAGTCTTGAATTTCTACCGTCTGCAAGTCGCTTGGCTCGTTGGTTTTAACATGTTTAATGCATTTACAACTAAAAATCTTATAGATTACCATGATAATGATACATATTATAAAAATTACATATATTGATATAATGTGGGCGTTTTGCGATTTTGTTTTGTTAACTAAATGATTTTCTTTCTTGATCGTATCTATATTCTTACTAATTTGTTTCAGGTTTTCTATCTGTTCATTTATATTGAAATGTTTTGTATTTTCGTACGTTAGATTTAGATTTGGAAGTTGTAATATTTTAGAATTTACCTCAGTTGGTTCCTCGAAAATTTTGAAATTGCTGAAATGGCTCAGAGTGAAATTACTTTTATAAGAGGATTTTGAGTTTAGCATGAAGAATTTTGAATACGCCTTACAATGCGGTTCTATTGAGAGTATTCCAACACTAAAAAGGCTGGCAGGAAAGGTATCTTTGTTACAATTTACAATGATGTTCTCTCTGACCGGCGCTATAAAGATCCATGAATTTGTCTGAGCTAAGGAGAGGAAGATAGTTCTATTTGCTACCATTACTCTTTTCTCGCAGCTTCTGGCTGCAATCTCGCTATGTTCCAAAAGGTTTAATTCACAACTGTGGTTCAAGTTCGTTATGGACAGTGGAGTCCTTTGTTCGCAAAGGTATAGTTGTTTATTACTAGTTAGTTGACATTGTTGCAAATCATTTTCATTATACATAAAGTAGTTCTGTTTCAGGTTCTCAACAACAATAAAGGGTTTCTGAGGGATGATTAGAGAATAGTAGTTATTTTGTGCCTGACTGGGTATGCTCGTAATTTTGTATACGTTGTAGAGGCTTGAGGAAGTTAGGGGAATAGTGAGTAGGAAGTTTAGTCTTCCTTGCGCGTAAAATGTATGAGCTTTGATTATATTATAAAAATCTTCAAGTGATTGCATTTGTGCAGGTAACGGCAGATGTAATCCATTTTCTAAGTGGTAGTTAACTCGTCTATCATCTTCGTGGAGTCTATGACGTAAGGGTGTAACTTCCCATGGAGAGCATGTTCTATAACGTCCACAAGGCGGGTTTGTGTAAGAGCATATTGATCAAGGAGCATTAAGAAGATTATAAAGGTTTCAGAGAGGTTTAAAATCGATTCTGTTATCGTAAGTTGCGAATTGGTTGCGTTGAGGCTTTGTTTAATTTTATACATAGCTTTATCTAATTTATTGTCTATGTCGTTCACATAGCTCAAGGTATAGTTTATTTGGTCTAACGAAGATTCGTAAATTGTAGTTTGCTGCTTTATAAGAGAGTGAATATGATTTTGGTTCTCGCTTAAGGTATTGATTTGATCATTATAATACTCCGCGTCAGCTTCATCGAGTGTACCGAAAAGTTGCTTTGATATTGTTCCCACAAGGTTTACTAAACCGCGCTTCTTAATAATATTTGTGCTTATGCCTAATAAGTTACTTATCGCTTTATTCTGTATCCTTAAAATATCAACTGCTAGTTGGGATTGTATGAGGTACGTAGAGCATTCTTGTGTTTTTATGCCCGTTTGGTTGAACATTTGGCAAGTGGTTTTTAGCTTATCCATGTATGCCGTTATTTGTTTAAACTGCATTCTAAAGTCGCCGAGGTCCGTTGAGATCAGTAGTTTCCATTTGTCATTACTGAGTTTAAGCTGCCCGATATGCTCGAAATAGAGACCTGAGTGGTTAGAGAGGTCTGTTAACTGGAACGGCTTAACTGTAGTTTCCTTTGCTAGGCCGCTTAGAGTAAATACCGCAAGGCCTAGGAGTAAAATCTGCCAACACATCTGAAAAGATAGTTGTCATGAAAATGTGTAGGGTGCTGGTAGATTAGAGCAGAATAGATATTGAAAAATTGAAGGAAACTTCGTGCAATCGATATCTGAAGACCTGGCTCGCGTCTTCGGGTGCAAATACGAGTTCGTTATTTTATTCATTAATTAAATTGATTTCCTTCCAATGGCGCATATTCACCTTATTGAAAGTGTTGCTCTAACTTTAACCTCTTGGATTAGTAGTTTCGACAACCACCCGGGGTGGGGTGACTTACATTTTCACATCATTCCTGGAAAATATTTCATGAAAAGTAAGACTGTGTTTAAGTTTTGAAGATTCGTGAGAATTTATTAAATATCGAAAGAGTCACATGCGCATCATAAGGTGACCGCTGACCTTGAAGGCAGTGACAGTGTAATCTATGATTTAGATGGGTTTCGAGTTAGTGAGGTGTTTTGCGGCTTGAGATTAAAGCTAAATTACATAATACTAGTGCGAGAGAGGTATGGTTCAATTGTAATACGGCTTAAGCCTGTCGTTATGAACCTTGACGTGTTTGTTTCTTATGAGTATCGTAGAATTCACGTTTTCCGTCGAGATTATTTTATAAGGGCCTGACCAAGCAGGTAGTAGTTTCTTGCACTTGCTTTTTGGGGCGGCTTCTGCCTTAAGCAACACAAGGTCATTTTCTTTAAAATTAGCTTTGTTTATCCTTTTGTCGAATTGGGTTTTAGATAAATGTTTACCTTTAATAAGATTTTCTCTCGCAATTTGGTGAGAGTGTTGGAGTCGAGCCTTAAGCTCATTAGAATATATGTCATAATTATAATTCAATTCCGGAGTTTGAGAGACGGAGGAAGGTAATTCGGCTTTACGGCCGTAAAGAAGTTCGAAGGGAGTATATCCTGTGGAAGAATTAGGTGTAGTATTATGAACGAATACCGCATATTTTATCCAGCGATCCCAGTCGCTCTGTGATTTATTAATGAAACATCGTAGATATTCTACGAAATTGCGATGACTTCTTTCGCAAGACCCATTAGATTGAGGCCTATAAGCAGTGGTTTGCAATTTCTTTATTTTCAATAATTTACATACGTCCTTAAATACGTTACTGAGAAAATTCTGTCCTTGGTCAGTAAGAACGTATTTTGGAGTGCCGAACTTCAGAATTATTTCCGTTACGAATTTTTCTGCAATAGTTGATGCTTCTTGATTTTCCAAAGGTATAGCATCACTGTATTTTGTCAAATCGTCTATGAAGGTCAACAGGTATCGATTATTATCTTCGGTAGTTGGGTAGGGACCAACTATATCGAGGGAGATCTTTTCGAATGGGATTTTAGCAGTTGTGGTTATTGTCATAGGTTCGCGAGTGTAGCGGGTTATCTTATTGCGTTGACACCCGTCGCACTTCTGGACGAAGTTTTTAACATCCCGGTACATATCCTTCCATTTATAGTACATTTTTATACGTTTATAAGTTCGACTGACTCCAGTGTGACCTCCAGAAGGAGTAGTATGGTATTCATGCAGGATTTTTGAAATCTCGTCTCTACTAAGATTCTGTTGATTATTGTGGTATACACTAATGGATATATCTGAGTCCCTGAATATGTAGCGTAACATAATTCTTATATTTTCGAATCTCAAGTGACGGTAAGACGGTTGCTTAACAGGATTTGGTAAAGATATGGTAGTTATAGAGTTATTTTGCAGATGGGAACGCAGATTGGAGAGACCTAAGTAGAAGTCTTCATACGTTGCTTGTCTTTCGGGTTCATTTGTAACTAAATAAATTATGTGGTGTATACCTTCAGTAATATCAATCAATTGGTGGGCGGCATTAACTTTATGCTGTAGAATTTGTATGTGTTCCTCCTTGGGTACTGCTTTTGTTCTATTTCCTTCGACAATGGCATTTTTATTAATAAAAAGCAGAATATTCGTATCAGACGGAATGTCGTCGTCGTGATCGAAAACTAGAGGGTTGAGAATTATCTTCTCGTTAACTTCCTTTAAATATTTATGGTAGGCTGACTCTTCATTTTCTGCGACCGTAGTCACTTGGTTCTCTTCGGAGGAATTACTTGGTGTGGTAATAGTATTGTTGGAAACGGGGCGCTGTTTATTGGATCTTAGTGTCATTTTGCATATTCTGCTCAGAAAATCGGCGTTAGAATTTAGTTTTCCGCTTTTGTAAACGATTTCGAAGTCAAATTCTTCGAGCAGGAGGCGCCAACGCATCATTCGCGAACTAGCGTCCTTACAATTAAATAGGTATACGAGGGGTTTGTGATCCGTGATCACCTTGAACTTTTTCCCAAACAGATAGGGTCTAAAATGTTTGATAGACCAAACTATTGCAAGGAGTTCCTTGTCTGTCGTTGAATAGTTTAGCTCGCTTTTTCCAAGCGTTCGAGAGGCATAGGCGATAGGCAGGTCTCGGCCTATTTCGCCTTGAGAAAGTACGGAACCTATTGCTACTCCGCTTGCATCAGTAGCAAGTATGAATGGCTTTGAGAAATCCGGGTATTGTAGCAATGGTGGATTGGTGAGTTGTTCCTTGAGCAGATTAAAAGACTCTGTGCAGAGGTTTGTCCAATTGAAACTTCTGTCCTTCTTTAAGAGATCCGTTAAGGGTTTGGAGATTTTCGCGAAGTTTTTTACGAAACGTCTGTAGTATCCAGCTAGTCCCAAAAACATCTTGATTTCCTTAGGGCTTCGAGGGGTGGGAAACTCTCGCACGCTTTCTACCTTCTTGGGGTCTGGAGTAATACCATCTTGGGTTATGACGTGTCCTAAGTAAGTAAGCTCTGATTTTAGGAATTCGCACTTGTCCGGCTGTAACTTTAAGTTGTTCTTACGTAAGCGATCGAATACTTCTATTAACTTTGAATTGTGCTCTTCCAGGTTCTGACCGTAGACAACTATGTCGTCCATATAGACAAAAACTTTATAGCCTTGCAGACCTGCAAGGACATTGTTCATGAGCCTTTGGAAGGTTGCAGGGGCTCCCTTCAATCCAAAAGGCATGCGTTTATATTCAAAATGACCCAAAGGGGTGGAAAAGGCAGTCTTGAGCCTATCATCAGAATTTAGTTTAATTTGGTGGAACCCGTTAGCGAGATCCAAAGTTGAAAAATATTTAGAGTTCCCCAGTTGCTCTAAAATTTCAGTAATGTTTGGTAACGGGTAGGTATCGCCTATGGTTTTGTCGTTGAGTTTTCTAAAATCTACGACGATTCGCCACCGTTTGTTACCACTGGCGTCTGGTTTTTTAGGTACTACGACCAGAGGAAAATTCCAAGGGCTTTTCGATGGTTGTATAATATCATCTTCCAGCATTTGGCTTACCTGTTTATTAACTTCGGTCTTATGAGCCTCAGGTAACCGATATGGTTTTACGTAGATCGGCTCCACGTTAGGAGTTGGAATGTTGTGGTAGTCAGAATTAGAACAAGTGAGTTTTTCATCGCTGAGATGGAATAGATCGCTATACAAGGTACATATTCTCATTACGGAATCGCGTTCTTCCCTCGTGACGTGGCCCAGTTTAATAGATTCTTGTACCCTTTTTATCCTAGAGTAATTAGAGGAGATATTATCTCTGGGTTGTGTATCGAAAACTTCATAGTCGGATAACTTGTATATTTTAATGTCATCGACGTCTAACACAGCATTTTCTTCATTAGTATTAATAAGTGTCACCAAACAACTATTATTTATTGGTTTAGAAATGCAGTTGCCGGCAACAATTCCGTTTTTAAACTGCTGGGAAAGACATAGGCAGTCTTCCTTAAGATCAGTTTTGACCTGTACCATTACTTCACTTCTGGGTGGTAGAGTTAACATTTTCAATGAGGGTCTTAATTTGAATTTTAAGGATTCGTTGCACAATCGAAGAGTAACAATCTTTTTGCCGAAATCGACTTTTACACGATATTTGTCAAGGAAATCCTTTCCTAGGATTCCATCGCTTATTAAAGGAAAATCGCTTTTGACAACGTGAAAAGGATGATGTCTACTACTATTACCTAGGCCAAGTTTACCGTAGTAGAGGCCTATGGTTTTTTGAGGTTCGTTAGTTATGCCTAGTAACTCCGCTGTTAGATTTGTGTGGATTAAGGACTCGGGTTTCATTTTATCCACCTTGATTAAACTTATATCGCTACCGCTATCTACAAGGAAATTAGTTAAAGAATTTGTAGTGAAGAACGTTTTTAGTGCGATGCTATCGCTTTTGTTAGTATTTGAAAGAATTACGTTGTATACGCGAAGGCGTGATTTAGAATGTTTATTCGTGTCGCGGTAGTGGTTATTAGTGTTAGTGTTTCTAGTAGATGTATGTGGATGGCAAGATTTCGAAGTTCCATCCGTGGTGATCTCCGTGGTGATCGAGTTGGTATGGTATGGATTACCATCACATGATTTAGTATTACAATATTTGGTATTTTCGCTTGGTACACGAGAATTGGTAAGCAAAGAGTTAGTGTTCAAAGATTTAGTAGTTTCGCTTGGTGTACTTGAATTAGTAAGCGAAGAGTTAGCATTCAATGATTTAGTATTAAGAGATTTAGTACCTATTACAAGATTTAGTAATTTCGCTAGGTGATGAATTGGTAAGCGAAGAATTTGTATTACAAGATTTGGTATTAAAAGAATTTTTATTAAAAGATTTAGTAATTTCGCTAGGTGATGAATTGGTAAGCGAAGAATTTGTATTACAAGAATTGGTATTAAAAGAATTTTCATTAAAAGATTTAGTAATTTCGCTAGGTGATGAATTGGTAAGCGAAGAATTTGTATTACAAGATTTGGTATTAAAAGAATTCTCATTAAAAGATTTAGTAATTTCGCTAGGTGATGAATTGGTAAGCGAAGAATTTGTATTACAAGATTTGGTATTAAAAGAATTTTCATTAAAAGATTTAGTAATTTCGCTAGGTGATGAATTGGTAAGCGAAGAATTTGTATTACAAGATTTGGTATTAAAAGAATTCTCATTAAAAGATTTAGTATTAAAAGATTTAGTAATTTTGGGATTTGGGCGGATTATTGAAACTTTTCGGCTCTGGTCAGTCCACCGCTTGTTCCAGGGCCGCTGCCGTTTCCCGAATAGTTTTTACCCTGAGCATTGGGTTGTGATTGAGATGCCCTATCCTGGTTAAATTTTCTTTTGCGACACTCTCCTATATGGTGTCCTTTATTTTTGCAATAACTGCATATAACAACTTGTACGCGCTCGAAGGACTCTCGTTTGATTTCTTGTTTAGGTATTGTCGGGAGTTTGCCGTCACTTGGTGTTCTATTTTTCAAGAAACAGTTGGACGTAGAATGACCATTTTTATGACAGTAGTTGCATCTCACGGATGACCTTTGCACGTTTTTAGGTCGTACAGATCTTTCTTCCTCGACGGCGGCTTCAATTGCCTCAGAAAGTTTTGTAAATCGGCTCGCTTTTACAATTAGTCTTATGGGCATCTGTAACCCATCAACAAAGGACTTTAAAGCGGTTTTATTGTTAAGGCTCTCTATTACACCAGCGGCTTCCAACCCTTCAGAAGCAACGCAGGCGTCATTTAAATCCATTAAAAGTCTTTCGACGCGATTTCCGAAAGAGCGAACATTCTCATTCAATGATTGTCTGCATGTGACTAGATCGTTTTGTATCTGTGCTAAGGTTCGCCTTTCTAGGAACTGACCTTGGAGAATTGTCTTTAATTCTTCCCAACTCTCTATTTCCTTGTACTTTATAACGTTGCAAGCGATACCAGTTAATTTGCTTTTTATTATGCTCACAAGCGTGTTAGAATCGTTTGCGCTAAGGTCGGCAGACACCACAATGTCACAACAACTAACGAATTTGTGGAGGGTTTCGCGATTCCCATTAAATTCAGGAATTAGTTTAAGGGCGAAATCTTTGTCTAGTTTGGGTGGCATGGTGGTGTTGTCGTCCCCAGAGGAATGGCTATCCGTCATTTAATTGTTACAGTTCGATTGAGATTCCTTCAAGAGGACGGAACGGTAAGTGGGTCAGCTTGCGAATGCAATTTCACTTTCCTTCAGCTTCGAGAAAACGACTGATAAAACGAGTTAATAATGAGCGGAGAAAAATTGTACGGTATTATTTCACCATAAGAAATAAAATTTAATTAATCACAAAACAATCCAAACATGATCATCGATTAAATCAAAAATGTATCGACGAGTGAACACCGTTTATAAATTTCATTCAATAAAGTATAGATATATTCAACAAAACAAAACCGCACTACCGCTTAACAAATTCTCACAATAATTAAATTCGTGTACACACTTTATATTATTGGCAAAAGAATATATTTTTAGCATGCATTGATAAAAGAAATATATATTAAATATTTATTTTAATTGAATAAAAATTTCAAAAAATTATAATTTTTTAAGTAAAAGAGAGTTCTTTTAATTTAATTAGTGTTATGGTTCTTTTCTCTCAAAATTCCTTTATTAGAAAAAAAATGCTAAAGTAATGTACTTTATGTACATACGATTAAGAAAAAAAATTTGTTATTTAAATAAATGAAAAAAGGAAATTATTTCATTTAACTTAATTAGGAAAAATTTAAAGTTCCTTAAAAAATGTAATTGATGCTGCCGCAGCCGTCAGTGGTTTCCGCAAGAATTATGCACGGCGGGAGATGGTCACCTTGTACTTGTGGTTCAAGTAATCTTCAGATGCGCACAGTTTCCATTCATCTGGTTCTGCTACTTATATTTAGAGTGAAAATTTTTTTTTTACCTTTAACTCGAGGTCAATTTGGTTTTTTTTTTTTTTAGTTAACTAAAATCCGCTGTCTGGATCCTCTCAGCTCCCAGCGATTTATAGTGAGTCGTCCTGCGTTTTCCCAGATCGGCGTCGTCTTCGAAGTAATTATTTCAGCAATTTTCACTTTTTTTTCGAATTCACATACCGAACCCCACACCTGACACCAAATTTTTGTTGTAAAACAAAAGGGGTATTACTAAATTCGATCTTTAAGTGAAAAACGAAAACTTAAGTTACTTTACAAAACTTATTTATTGAAACTTTAATTACAAAACTTCGTTTGAATAACGAACCAACCGACTTGGAGGATATAGAACGACTGCCAATCTAAATTGAGCTTTTGCCTCACTTGATTGTTATAATCGCTTACTTGCAATAAGTAAGATAAGAAATGCAGAGTAAGCGAATAGAACAATGAACAAAGAATAGACTTATGAAGTATTAAATGGAGGTAATTTGATACAGGAAACAAAGTAAAAGGCATGCGCATGGAGATTAGTATTGGAATGCGCATGGTAAGTATTAAAAAGTAAAAAACAACATGCGCATGGAAATTATATTGAAATGCGCGTGTGGGATAATTGAAAGGGCAAAGAAAATGAGCATGTGCAATGACTTCACAACAAAGGATCACACATACAAGTAGCGTGAAATCCACCGCATTTTTTACACTTCAGAAACCGGTTTTTACATCCTTTTGCAGAATGGCCTTTTCTTACGCACCTGAAACACCTACCGTCTTTCATCAACATTTCTTTGCGTTTCGCTAGAACTATGTTGCTTGTACACTCTCTTGAAGGATGACTAGAGTTCTGACAAAAAAAACAAACAGTACTTTCTGTACCAGCAGTGAACAGCCCGACTGCGGTTTTGCACAACTTCAATGATGTAGACTGCGCTTCTGCTGCATAGGGAATCCGTGACGTAGTTGGTTTTACCTCTAAAGCTTTCTCGAGAGCTTCAACTTCTCTCTTAACTTGACCGTCTCCCGTAAATTCCGAAGAAACAAGAGTAGCCATGGAAGAAGCACATTCGTCGTTTTTAGGGTGATTAGTATTTTCAGCTGCTGTCTCCTTACAATTATTTTGCTCGTTGTCATCATTATGTTGGCGGAAATACGCTATACGAAGCTCGGTGGGTAAACTTCTCACAAGTACACTTTTGAACATCACATAATAATTAGAAGAAGAAATATTCAAAGTTGAAAGTGATCTAGAAGTTGCTATAACTAAATTATACAATCGCCTGAGCCCATGTGCATCGGTTCTCGACGTTACCGGTTGAATGAAAGTAATTTCTGCATTGCCTGATCTACGATTTTTTCCGTGCTTCCGAATTCTTCTTGCAGCAACGATATGGCGCTATCATAACAGGCCTGCGATGGAGTCAATCCCGATATGGTTTCAGCAGCTTTGCCCGTTAGAGCCGCATGCAAGTAATTGAATTTGTCGATGGCACTTAGGGTTACATTTTCATGGACTGTCGATTTATATTGTTCCCAGAAAGGCACCCATTCTCTAATATCACCAGAAAATTTTCGTAGCTGCAACTTTGGCAATTTAACAGCAGAAGAAAACGTTACTGTCGGTACATTTGTATCCGTACTTAGTGCTGGCGCATTGTTGCGATGTATAAGTGAACGCACTTTTTTAAGCCGTTGATCTAGACGAGATATAACCGTAAAAGCCTTGTCCTCATAATCCGCAATGGATTCTGTTTCCCGCTCATAATCCTCCGATTTTATAGTGGACTTTACATCATTATTTGCCCTTTGAAGATTCTCGCGAGCAGCCTGTAATCGATCGCGCAATACTGCTAAATTTTCTTCCATTACCTCTAAGGCTTCCGCAGGAGTGCTTAGGGTAGGAATGTCCGTCTTTAAGTACTCCGCCGCTTCATTAACGATCCGCGTCACCAGACCGCGAAAAGTGGTTCGAGATGCGGTATTCATATCAAATTTAATTAAATTAAAATCTCGTTACGGTAAAGTAATAAACCGACTGATCCCGGGTTTCGGCACCAATGTTGAAAATATACGTCAACAACGTCGTTATTAAAACACCGGGTCCGATTAAATATAAAAATGTTTATTACTTGATTTATTTATAATGCGATCCGATCTTTACGAAAGCTAGAATAAGACTACTTTATAATAGACTGATCCACTCTGGGTGTCAGAAATGCCCATGAGGAATAGCGGACTTATCGGTTTTGTTCTATTGTCGACAGATGTTTCATACGTTTCTTTTAAAGATACAGCATAACCGACAGGAATAGAAGAATACGTGTTACCGTTGTGCAATAATACAGCTTTTAAACTGGTTTTAGACGAGTCTATGAATAATCTCCAAGCATTTGGTTCATGCACCATTCCGAAAGCTTCGTACAGCGCATCAATTTCGTTGCAGTAAACAAGATTATTCTTATCGTCCATACTAAAAAAAGCTACAAGATCATCGTGTCGGTTCCGAAAAAGAGTAATTTTTGTTCCCTTTGCCAAGAGATTCCATTTCTGGAGACGCGAACCAAGAAGTTCAGCTTGTGATTTTGATAAACTTAGGTCTCGTACTAGATCATTTAATTCTGGTTGAGTAATTAGATGGGGTTGCAGTACCTGGCTGTGAGGACTAAAATCAGGATCCGTAAGATCGTCTTCTTCAGTGCTAAGCTGGTCAATTTCTTCAGAAGCATCCATTGATGGCGCCGGCACGGGGTGATTTTTATCATGCTGGCGAGGTCTTTGAGCAGATGGCGTTTCAATATAACTATGTTTTCTCTTTTTGCGCGTATTAAGCCCTTCTGTCTTATTATGTGATATTTTTGTTCTTTCCACAGCATCGGTGTTGCGAAAGGCAAACATGATCGGCGGCCGGATAGCCAATCTCGCAAGTATTTACCACAACTCGAGCATATTACATGCGGAACCCAGGGCTTGTGTTGATTTTTCACTGGTATTCCGGAATAAAGTTCGTAAGCACGGATTCGGGGACTGAAGTTTTCGCTCGTATTTTTTGTAGTGAATTTACCACACACGTAACAAAAAATGTTAGGATTGCTTTCACAGGAACGAGGCATATCAAAAATATAAATTCACAAAGTTTTAGTTCAAACTTCACAATAAAAACTAAAAACAAAATTTGTTTGATACACTTAAGACGTTGCTGTATGTTACAGTGCTATTACCACGTCATACACTAATTGTATTTTCACGGTGTTTGATAGCGAATGCCAGCGCAATCTTAACGTTCTTTATGATGCAATACAAGATTAAACTTGCATAACTCGATAACTCGAGCTAAGACACTTGTAATATTATAATTGATGATTAGTATTTACCAAGTACTGCCTATTTTAGTATTTCATCATTCATGGGCAAAACCATTGTTAACCAGTGTTATTTCATGCTATTAACGATTCATCATGACTAATCCATATCACTTTTTTTTGTTGTAAGTGTGTTTTAAACTGTCCCAATAAATAATTTCGCGCCCACGAACTTCTAATTCACATTTTTAATGTTTTTTGGTGGGATATCACTCTTTTTTGTTTTAATACATTCTAAAATAAAAAACAAATAATCTTTTGTATAAAGAAATATTATGTATTTAATTGTTCATTATATTTTTTTACTTATTAAGTAGGTACACAATAACAAAATGCAGGAATTCAAATTAATATTATTGCCTTTATAAAAAATAAACATAAGATCCTTTCGTATTTCTCGGCCAAGATTTTTCCTGCACTATGAAATCATAAATTCATAACCAGTTCGATTTTTGTCTCAACATGCTGATGTAATGACTTTGTTAACTTCCCAGTATAGGAAGTTATTGTAATCGATCCGAAAATCGAAATCGAAAATTTCAACATATTTTCATCTTTCAAGGTCCCAGGAGCATTTTAAGCAAAATATTGGGAGGAAGTATGTGTGTGTGTGTGTGCGTACGGATGTGGTCATTTTTTCCTGCACGATATCGCACGAACCATAAAAGATATCGACTTCGTTGAGGTGTCGTTCGAAGCGTATTAACCGAAATATGATCTGAAAAGATTTTCATGGAATTCGGTCCAGCCGTTTTTTTGTTTAAGCGGCGTAAGTGATTTTTGTACCTGCACGATATCGCCCGAACCACGAAAGATATCGATTTGCTTGAGGTGCCGTTCGAAGCGTATTAGCGACAATATAATTTGAAAAGATTTTTATAATATTCGGTCGAGCGGTTTTTTGGTTTAAATGACATAAGTGATTTTTGTACTTGCACGATATCGCGCGAACTATAAAAGATATCGACTTAGTTGACGTGCCGTTCGAAAAGTACGAACCAAAATATGATCTGAAAAGATTTTCATAAAATTTGGTAGAGCCGTTTTTTTGTTTAAGCGGCGTAAGTGATTTTTGTACCTGCACGATATCGCCCAAACTAAAAACTATATCGACTTCATTGAGGTGCCGAAAAACGAATATTGTGATGATTTATGCGCCATCTGTTTGTCAAAAAGCATAATCAACGATTGTCGGTAACAACTCTGGTTGATGTCTGAACTAATGAATTATGTACTAAACTATAATTGGAACGCTCGATAATTGAAGACAACTTCAAGCTTCTGGACGAAAAGAAAAGAACATACCGCTAGGCTCGAGAAAATGGACGAAGGTTCCAGAAGCTAGATAAAGGTGGAGCTTGTATATAAAAGCAGCTTACAGGCGCTGAGGAGTTAGTTTTGATTTGAAAGGCGATAAAAGGGTTCTAAAGTGAGAACAGTGAAAAGTGGTGATTTAAAAGGGAACTATAAAGCGATAGATAGAATTTAATAGTGCGAGTTATTAAAGTGAAAGTGATTATAGTGAACTGTAAGAATTGTGTTAGTAATTAAATTGTGTTTTGGTTTGTGATAAATAAATTATTGTGTGGATAATTAAAAAGTGTAGTTGTTGGGGGCTAAAAATTCCCTAACCGCCCTGCATCGAGAAGCTATGTTGAACGAAGGTAAGGATCCGGAAACCTACATGTTTGAAGGCGAGGTAGAAGCAGAGCCAGAAGAAGCGACAGAGTATGGCAGAACTTTTTAAGACATTGATTGTGATGAAAGAAGCGCAAGAACGGTCATCAGCAGAGATGAAGGAAGCGACAACAGAGATGAAGGAAGCGCAAGAACGTTCGACAACAGAGATGAAGTCGGAAGTGTTGGCGTTAAAAGATGAACAGCAATTGTTAGCAGTAGCTCATGAACGCTCGTTAGCAGAACTCAAAGAGTCTATGGAAGAGCAGAAGAACCAGCTGGAGCAGAAAATCGAATCATTCTCCCTTTCTGTCGACAATAAGCTAGATAACATGAAAGAAAATGTAAGGAATGATCTGGAAAATCTCGAATCTTCCATCAAAGCAAATGTAAGGAATGATCTGGATAATCTCGAATCTTCCATCAAGGCAAACGTAAGGAATGATCTAGGAAAACTCGAAATTGAACTAGAAACCGTCAGAGCCGATCTAAAAAGAGTAAAGATTCCCCACCCAGCGACGGCATCTCATGAAGTCATCGGAGTTAGTAAACTACAGCCTCCAACTTTCGACGGGCAAAGCTCATGGCCTATTTATAAGCTTCAATTCGAAGCAGCAGCAGCAGGCAATTTCTGGAGTGAGGAGGAAAAAGCAACGGCCTTAACGTTGTCACTAAGGGGCACAGCAGTAGAAATATTGCAGTCAATACCAGCAGAACATCGCAACAGCTACGGATTCTTAGTTCAAGCGCTGGAAATGCGTTACGGTGATCAGCACCTGCAAGAGGTTTATCGGCTTCAACTTCGAAATAGACTTCAAAAGCCAGGAGAAACTTTACAACAACTATGTGCCGATATCGAGAGGTTAGTGCATCTGGCTTATCCTAGTTTCGGCCAAGACTACATCAACGAAGTAGCAAGAGAGGCTTTTCTTAACTCTTTTGCCGGCCGAGATCTACAACAAGCAGCCAGATTGGCCGGAAAGAAGAATACCGCTGAAGTTTTGGCATATGCTCTGGCATACGAGGCAGCGAAGCAAGCATCAAGAAGTGCAGTCCGTCTCAGAGAGATCCACACAACAGAGGATATTTGCAACAGAATGAATGCAACGGAAGTACGCGGTCGACTCCGATGCTGGAACTGTAGTGAACCAGGTCATTTGCAAAGGAATTGCAGGAAACGAAGGAGAGCAGAGTCTCCCGAGAATAGGAGTGGCGGAGCTTGTTGTGAAAAATGCGGACATCGACAGAAAGGGGACCAGAGGGAGACCAAAAACAATGACTCCGTGTCTCCCCGCAGACAGCCGCAGGGAAACGAATAAAGACTAACTCCATGGGGCGGGAGTTAGTCGGGGAAATCGAAGCCCCCGGTGTCATCATCGCCACTATCAAACAACTGCAGCGTAGTGGCAACAGCCTTGTCATCGATGGAAATATTAGAGCCGAAAAATGCACAATAACTGTAGATACTGGTGCTTCAAAATCTTTTATCCGCGCTGACATGGTCGGTAATAAATGGCTGAAAGACGCACGCCAATACAGACTGAAAACTGCAACAGGAGAGCCAGTACGATTACTCGGGGAAATTATGTTGGATGTGTTTCTCGCTGACATCGGATTTTCGCATTCGTTCCTGGTAGCTGATATAAAAGACGAGTGTATTCTCGGTCTGGACTTTATGAAAGCACATAAAATTCTACTGGATATTGGAGAGGAAATACTGAGATATTACAACAAGGAGATAACAATGGCCACAGGATCCACTTGTTATTCGCAGCTTAAAGTCGTCGTTCATGAAGATACCGTGCTTCCTTCGTGTGCTGAGAAATTGGTACGAGCGATATTCGATGGTGATTCCGGGAGCTACCGATTTTACCTTATAGAACCAGAGCAAACGGAACAAAGCAAAAATATAGCAATTGGAAAATGTCTTGTGAGCATCGACGACAAGAAGGAGGTATTCGTGAGAGTGCTAAATACTAACGAACGAGAAGTACAATTGAAGAAGGATACGGTTTTGGGGAAAGGAGAACCGGCAGAACAGATCACATTAGTGGAGTGCGCTAACATCGAAGCGGCTCCAAAACCAAAGCCACAGGCCACGAAATTAGTAAACGCAGTGCTCTCAACTAGTTGTCTTGAACAAAAACATGCGAATTTGAACACCCGCTTTAGTGCAGCGAGCGAAATACGGAGGAAAGGTTTGTTTGCTAACGTTCAGGAAAAACAAATTCTCTAGAAAAATCTTGTGGATTTACTAGTATTATAGTTATTTGAACAAGCTTCTCTTGGGATCGCTTTATCATCAGTTCTGATACTAGCCAATTTTCCACTAGTGCTAAATGTATAACTATTTTGTAAGAAGTCAGTTTATTCCATCTTCGTTCATCATACTGGGAAGTTAATCGTGTGGACCGAAGGGGTCAAACCCACATCCCAACTAGTTTCTGTATGGAATATAACACTAATCACTTCATAATTTGAACCTCCTATATTAGTCCAGGCGCTAGAGCAGTGAAACCTATAGCTTTTTGTTTTGGTGTGATGTAACGGACTTTTTTGGTGGAATTGGTCAGAAATGACATCCCCAACAATAACTAGAGCGTGCGCAAGCATGAAACTCCCAGGAAAATTTGTGGTAGCCCAAAAACTGAAAAATTCACTAAAAATCCCCTGTTTTTTGACCATTCTGGTTAAATATTTCTTAACGAAGGCTTCTAGGCGAAAAATTTGTTGAGCATATTTTGTTGTTATTGGATTTGCTAAAACTTACCCTAAGGTGGATTTTTCAAATTTGAATTTTTGCATTGCAAAATGGCCGAAAATTGCGAACTAGTTGGGATGTGGGTTTGACCCCTTCGGTCCACACGATGAACTTCCCAGTATGACCAACGAAGATGGAATAAACTGACTACTTACAAAATTGTTATTCGTTTAGCACTACTGGAAAATTGGCTAGTATCAGAACTGACGACAAAGCAATCCCGAGAGAAGCTAGTTCAAATAACTATAATAGTAGTAAATGCACAAGATTTTTCTAGAGAATTTGTTTTTCCTGAACGTTAGCAAACAAACATTTCCTCCGTATTTCGTTCGCTGCACTAAAGCGGGTGTTCAATATCGTATTGAGCGTGTTGAAGCGCCATTGACAAACTGAGAAGCGAATGACTTCATTTGGAAATTCCAAAGCTTTCCGGAGATATTATTAAAACTGTAACTGTTAATTACTTGTCAGACTTAACCAAAGAGAACAAATTTTGCTTTGGTAACTACTAGTTTTGGTAACTACTGGAAATCCCGGGATGAACCGCAATTTTCTGAAACTGTATCACGCTTAGAAAACAATTCCCCGTCAAAAAGTGCTAATCCAAGGTTTGAAAAATTCGCGCTGTTTGTAAGGGTAACGAAATTTTTGCACGATTTTGAAAGCTTGTCGGATTTTTACAAGTGATGTTTTGTTCGAAGGCGCTATCGCTGTACAGAACCCAAAAAAGATCACTTCTTTTAGAACGGGTCTCATTTCATTGAGTTTATTAGATATTAGCAAAACTTGTCAATTTAAGGTCTTTCCGACAATTAGCCGAAGTTTTTCTATTTAAACAAAAAAGGCCAACCGAATATTGTGAATTTTTTTTCAGAGCGTTAATATTCTTTTTTCGGCACCACTTTGACCGACAATCAAGTCGATATAGTTTTTGGTTCGCGCGGTATCGTGCAGGTACAAAAATCACAAACGTCGTTTAAACAAAGAAAAAACGGTTCAACCGAATTTTATGAAAATCTTTTCAGATCATATTTTGGTTAATACTCTTTGAACGGCACGTCAACTAAGGTGATTTTTGTCGTTTAAACAAAGAAAAAACGGTTCGACTGAATTTTATGAAAATCTTTTCAGATCATATTTTGGTTAATACTCTTCGAACGGCACGTCAACTAAGTCGATATCTTTTAAGTTTGCGCGATATCGTGCAGGTGCAAAAATCACTTATGTCATTTAAACCAAAAAACCGCTCGACCGAATATTATAAAAATCTTTTCAGATTATATTGTCGCTAATACGCTTTACAAGTAAATCGATATCTTTCGTGGTTCGGGCGAAGTGCAGGTACAAGAATCACTTACGCCGCTTAAACAAAAAAACGGCTCGACCGAATTTAATGAAAATCTTTTCAGATCATATTTCGGTTAATACGCTTCGAACGACACCTCAACGAAGTCGATATCTTTTTTGGTTCGCGCGATATCGTGCAGGAAAAAATGACCGATTTTCGGACCGATTACAATAACTTCCTATACTGGGAAGTTAAAAACGGCTAGACCGAATTTCATGAAAATCTTTTCAGATCCTATTTCGGTTAATACGCTTCGAACGATATCTCAACGAAGTCAATATCATTTTAGGTTTGTGTTCTATAGAGCATGTACAAAAATCACTTACGTGCTTTAAACATAGATACCACTCGATCGAATTTTATGAAAACCTTTTCAAACTGTACTTTCGGTAATACGCTACGATCGGTACCTCAAAGAAGTCTGTATCATGGTTGGTTCGTGCTATATCGTGCTGGTACAAAAATCACTTACGTCGCTTAAACAAAAAAACTGCTGGACCGAATTTCATGAAAATCTTTTCGGTTAATACGCTTTGAACGACACCTCAACGAAGTCGATATCAGTTTTGGTTTGCGCGATATCGTGCAGGAAAAAATGACCACATCCGTACGCACAGACACACACACACACACATACTTCCTCCCAACTTTTTGCTTAAAATTGACCTGGGACCTTGAAAGATGAAAATACGTTGAAATTTTCGATTTTCGGACCAATTACAATAACTTCCTATACTGGGAAGTTAAAAAAAAGACCTCACTTTAAAGTAACAAGGTAAGAGAAGACCATTATTTTCCAATTTAATTTTGGAATTAGATAGTTAAAAGCATGTTTAATAATAAAGCATGCATAATGCATTTTGCAATTAAGTGAATTTAAAAAGTTAAATTTGTTACTGCGCCAAAAGAAAACCTTCCATGTTGGTCCTGATTTTTTTACTTATGCTCTAAGACTGTCTTTACCATATCCAATCATTAAAATTTTTGTTTTTAATTTTTTTTATGATTTTTAATTTTTTTAAGATTTTTGGCAAAAAACTGCAACTAAAGCGTTTTTTCCAGAAAAATTGCTAACTCGGCGACGCCAGGAATACTAGGCTCGTTTGAAATTCGCTCGAAAAAGGAGTAAGTTTCTATTGAGCACAACTTTCAATAAAGTATTGTTAAACATAATACAACGGCTGCCATGGAGTTTACGACATAGCTTAATGTGTTCTACTTATCATACCCTTTCATTTGATACCCATTTCGAGGGGGTGGGGAAGAAAATGGTAATGCGTCCTCTTGAGATGGCCGCAGAAGATCTAACTATTTATTGAATATACTATAGTGCTTATTGTACTCTACTTATCATTCCATTTCATTTGATACCCATGTCGTTGTGGAGAAAATGGTAATCCGTCCTCTTGAGATGACTGGCCTGGATCCTAACCATATATTGAGTATGCTATATGGCTTATGGTATTCTACTTATATAATACCCTTTCAATTGATACCCATGTCGATAGAGTGGTGAAGAAATGGTAATCCGCCCTCTTGAGACTCCTACCAGTTTAATATGAACGCTTTTTGTTAATCATCGAAATGATAGGGAATGCTATCTGACATCAACAGTTCTGGATTCGACTAACTTATAACGAATATGTCACATTTTTAGAAATAAAGTACAATTACGAACTTTGCAAAAGTAGTAATATGTTTTTTATAGTACCTAACGCCATCTGCCACCATAGTTGTGCATAACCACTTTTATATGAACTCATTTTGTTAATCATCTAATGCCATCTGGCATCAATAATGCGAGTAAACACTTTTCGACTAACTAGTAGCACCATCTCATCTTTTATTGAGCAATTGAAATAGCATATAGCGCCATCTGATAGAATAATTTTGAGTACCCACTTTTTTAGACTGAAGGAGAAAAAAAGTTCGTTTCGAAATGTAAAGAATGTAAAAATAAAGAGAACGAAGAATGATAGGAAAAAGCTAATGGAATAATAAATTATTATTTATATTGTGGTTATCGGTTACAAATGAAACATTACTTATATTGCTTATAAAAAAGTGATAAATCACATAATTTTATTAAAAAAAACCCTTTGTTTTCCATAAGGACCCTTTGTTTTCTATAAATAAGGCTTTAGCTGTTTGCCCTTACGAATTTGGCATACTACCGCTTGCCTTGATAATGTATAAGATCACGTGTAAAAATATTAAGTCGCTGACTGCTTTTTTTTTGGGATACGATGTGAAGCTTAGGAGTCACCCTTTGTACTACTAGTCGGTCATGTCGTTCGAGTCCTGGTGCAATGTATAGTAGTAAGCTCGATCTGAAGGATAATAAAAAAAAATTTAAAAACCGACTTCAGAAAAAAAAAACCATTCCCGCGATGCACAAAAAAGGATGAAATAATTGTAATTCTTAACAACATCAATCCAATCAGAATGGATCTAGAAAGAAGAATCACTTTTGAAGACGGTTGAATTTGATTGCACTTGCACTAGGGTTACCGCCCGTACTATATTATATAGTATTGTACTATATTTTGGTCATTTGTACAATATACTGTTGAAAAAAATATACATAGTCCGGAAAAATACTATATTTTTAATGATTGCGGTAAAGTGAAACACACTCGAATCTCAAACAAAACACTGACAAAAAAATTGGGATTTGAGCTACCAAAATAATAGGCTTATCTACCGACATCAGCGACATTCATGCTTATTTACTTTACATCGAAAGAGACCATGCGGACGCAGCTGCTACTTGCACACACATCGCTCAAACACACATGTTAGTGAGAGATGAAGAGATGAGAGAAATAGAGCTTCTATAAAATTAATAAAAAATGAGCTTTTAATTTATATTAATATGCAGTTGGGCTGCACAGATGTGTATGATTATTTCTTAAGCAATAAGACCGTATTAAATAAGGCCAAAAGTAATGATAAATATACTTGGATAAATAAATAATAGTGAATAATGAGCTCGTACTATTTATTTATGCAAAATTTCTAAAAGTACTATATTTTTTTATTCACCCACATGTGTTAGCACCGTCTTCAAAAGTAATTCTTCTTTCTAGATCCATTCCGATTGGATTGATGTTGTTAAGAATTACAAACAATTATTTCATCCTTTTTTGTGCATCGCGGGAATGGTTTTTTTCTGAAGTCGATTTTTAAAATTTTTTTTATTTCGTGCTTTTTAGTCCATTCATTTTTTAATATTGCCTGTCATTGCAGGGAGCTTACGTTTTTACGCTCCTCAAAAGCGTTCTAGGAACATTATAAAAAACCTTTTTAAAATCCATTTTAAATCCATTCTGAGAAGTATTACACGCCGCCCCGTCGTACTATACTCGTCATACACTTTCATTTGATACCCATACCAAGGGCGTTGTAAAGAAAAAAGTAAGCCGCCATTTTGTGTTGGCCGCATTTTGGGTTTTGAAAGACGCCACATAGCGAAGTGTATTCTAATTGTCACACCTTTTCATTTGATACCCATGTCTGGGGTCGGGGAGCGCAATTGCAAAATTTGATTGCAGATTGTATTGTCATGCGAACTATACGTATGTGCAAATTTTGCAGTTGATCGGTTATATGGAACTGGGTTAAAATCAAGTTGCAAGATTTGTTTACATTACACACACATAGATCAAGATAATATAAGGCATATAAAAAGTTAAGTTGCCATTGATATCGGGGAAATTAAATCTAAACAATAAATTTTTTTGATTCTTCATCCACGCCATGGTAAATTTCTTTATTCGATATAAACAATAGTTTTTTGAGCTGCAAATTTCGAGATAATTTCGTTCTCATCGGCTTTTGTTCTGGAAGCAAATTTACAGACGTATTCACGTCGAAAACTTGTTTAATATGGAACGAAATTCCT
The DNA here is from genome assembly GCA_949987705.1 of Thereva unica. Taxonomy (NCBI): domain Eukaryota; kingdom Metazoa; phylum Arthropoda; class Insecta; order Diptera; family Therevidae; genus Thereva; species Thereva unica. Next base: position 161,604,667 of record OX465281.1, on the reverse strand, counting down.
CGAAGGAAATTAAAAAATTATTATTTTGTCGATATATAGAAAAAAAAGCACAGAAAGAAGAAGAAGAGAAAAAGAAAACAACCGGCCTGCCCCGACCGGGGATCGAACCTGCAAACGCCACACTACGCTGAATCGAGGATCCGACGCTCTACCCACTCACCCATCGGCCTGTTGCCAGATTTACAACAATAAAGTAATTTGTTCGGTGCCTATGAAATGTTTAGGTTGAACCAATTTTAACATTTTTTTATGCCTAACTTCGAACTCCGTTATCAGAATTTAGAAAAAGTTTTACGGCACCACCGTGGGGAGCTCCCCCTTCAAATAAACCAAAAAAAGCAAAAAGTTATTGGGTTACAAAGTTATGCGTGAACAGGACCACAAAATACCTACACGTCGAATTGAGTAACCTCCTCTTTTTTTGAAGTCCGACTGCGGAAGAGAGTTCCCCAACCGAGTTGTTCTATTTATAAACGAACAGCTAAACCGTAATGTGCGTGAAGGGGAGGGCTGAAGGGTGAAGGGGTGAGCCGAGTTGGCTAGTCTTGTGTTGCGGGGAAAAAGTTGCCGTGTAGGCAGGAGGTTCTTTATTTCAGTGGAGCATTCGCTGTAATAATAGCGATAAAACTTGCTGAGTGCAGATACATTCCTACGGTGGCTTAAAGGGTCGATGGAGGAGCAAAGAGTGCTATCACCAATGAGTTTGATGGCGCGATTTTGCACCTTATCCAGCCAAGCCAAGGTGGTTTTAGGTGCGCCCGCCCAGATATACGAGTTGTATTCAAGGTGGGGTCGAATGTAGGACTTGTAGATTGTGGCTAGAGCAGCTGGCTGAAGGAGGAACTTGCATCTCTTAAGGAATCCTAGGCATTGATACGCTTGTTTGGCAATTTGGAATATGTGACCATTCCATTGCATATCATTAGATAGAGTCATTCCCAGGATGTTAAGAGATGGGTAAGGTGGTAGGTTATCCTTGTCTACTAAAATAGGGAAACTTGGTACAGGTTTTGGTGGAGATAAGGCAGTACTTTGTTTTTGATGCGTTAAATTCGACCCGATTTTTGCGGCCCCAGTCAAGAATGAGCTCGATGTCTGCGTTAAGAGAGCTGGACATGAGTTCGCGGTCTAAGAGACAAGGCCTGGCACTTGCTTGTCTAGCGTTGGCGTAAGAGTAACGCAGAGTACTGTCGTCGGCGAAACTGTGGAGTGAGTTGGAGGGGATTGAGAGCAGATCGTTAATAAATATTAGAAAGAGAGCAGGTGAGAGGATCGATCCTTGGGGAACGCCGGCCGAGATGAAGTGTGGGTTGGATTCGACGCCATCCAATACTACCTTGATTGAACGGCTGGAAAGAAAGCTTTCAATCCAGTTCATAAGAAGTGAGTCGATACCAATAGCTTGGAGTTTAGACAGCAGAGCGGGATGCCATACTCTGGCCTTGGCCTTGGAAATATCTAGAGCAACCAGACAAGACTCACCGGAACTATGGATGCTTCGGTGTAGATGCTCGGTCAAACACACAAGAAGGTCGCCAGTAGATCTTTTCGGTCTAAAGCCGTACTGCCTGTCGTGTATGATTTGGTTAGATTCTAAATATTGCATCAGCTTTCTATTAATTATTGTCTCCATGATTTTGGAGAGAACAGAAGTTATTGCTATTGGGCGGTAGTTTAAAGGGTCGCTGGCATCACCTTTTTTCGGAATGGGCTGAACATGAGCTAGTTTCCAGGAGTTTGGATAAACTCCGGAGAAATATGATAAGGCAGTTTGCGCAGAGGTTTAGCCAAAGGTGAGGCACATTTATTGAGTGCCATAAGGGGAATATTATCGGGGCCAGTGGATTTGTTGACGTCAAGCTCCTTGAGACATTTATACACCTCACGGGTTCTGAAGAAGATCCCGCCCATTGAATGGGCGATGCGATCGAGGACCGGTGGTGACGTATCAGAGTCGGGCAGAGAAGAATTTGAGGCGAACAGAGATGCCAATAAATCGGCCTCGGATCTGCTTTCTGTTATCACCTCCTTTCCATTGAGGAAGAGGTAAAATTCTTCTTGATAGAAGTTTTTATAATTTTTATTATTATAAGGAGTGAGAGGGGCAACCCATGTGGTGAACACTGCGGCCAAGTTAGGCCTATTGTGTACGTACCCCACTAGCGGAACAGACTATCGGCCTTCCGAATGAAGGCAAGAAGGTCTTTAATTGATGAAGACCGGACTTGGGCAGGGCTCAAGAACTCTCTGATAAACGTTCTTCTTGTAAGCCAGATCAGAGCAGGACATTCACAAAGAATATGTGTGGATGTCTCGTCGCCTTCCAAGCAGAGTCGGCATTCTGTCTCTTGAGACAGACCTAGGTTGTGGAGGTGGTACCGCAGTCCTACATGGCCAGTAAGATATCCCACCAGCAACCTTAGATCCGCTCTGTTTAGAGTAATAGTGCCTCTTAAGGCAAAGGGTTTTATAAGATCTTTAGCCTGTCTAAGACCGGGGACTGACTCCCAATAGGCTAGGTTTATTCTATTAATCCACTCTTCTATCAAGGACTTGGAGGTGGACCAAGAGATGCCACAGAAGGGTTCTGGATCCTGGAACAAAGTCTCAGACCCCTCCCTCGCGAGGCTGTCTGCAGCCTCATTTCCCTCGATACCCCAGTGTCCGGGGACCCAGCAGAGCGAGACCTCGTTTCTTCTGGTCAGGCTCTGGAGTACGTCAAAACACCTGCTATTTTAGAAGAAAACTTCCAGGTTGAGAGTGCTTTGATGGCAGCTTGGCTGTCAGAAAAGATCTTAATGTTGGCGCCTTTCAGATTTCTCTCAAGGTTGAGCCTAGCGCAGGTCATAATGGCATGTACATATTTCAGTCTGGAAAACAGAGGGCCACTTACCCATCGCAATCGAGACCATGGAGTTGGGTCCTGCGACACCAGCCCCTGTGCCATGTTCCATCTTCGACCCGTCAGTAAACCAGTGGAGATGTTTTGGATCCCCAGGAAGAATAGTTTCCTCCCACTCAGAGCGATCCGGGATAATCGCTCTAAATTTTCTTTGGAATTGCAGTTGACTAACCATATGGTCGGATACGCGGCAGATGGAAATGTTTGGGATATTTTTAAGGATATCCATGTGTTCTTTGACCGTATGGGGCCAGTTGGATGAGATCTGAAGTCTCAAGGCACTTATGGCGGCGGATTTCCATATGAAGAGATGCAATGGGGTCAATCCAATGATTGCTTCCATTGCAGCTGTGGGACAGGTCCGCATAGCTCCGGTAATGGAGAGGCAAGCAAGCCGTTGCAGCTTGCTGCACTTGAGGATCGACGTAACCTGTTTAGTCTTGGGCCACCAAACTATAGCAGCATAAGTGACAACAGGTTTAACGATCGTATTGTACATCTAGTACATCATTTGTGGTGTGTAACAGCATAATGGCGCGATAAACTATTGGGCGCCATTTATGCGAGGTATTGTCCCTTCAGCCGGAAGCCCGGAAAAGCCTGGCCAAAAGCACAATACCATACATAAAAAAATATATCGGAACTCCTTATCCTCCCTAAACGCCGATCCTACTGTTAGGGGGACCTGCCGTCGGCCACACGGAGTTCTCTGGCTGCTCGGCGGGTGGGTCGTGGGGTGTGTGGCCGGGCCTTACCGCGGATGGTTCACCACTTACCTGTGTTACGATACAAAATCTCAACTCTTCACATCCTCAACTGGATAGCCCAGTTCTTTTCAATTTAATAGTCATATCCCAAGTATTTTTTCGCGCTGATTCCGAATCCGTTGGCCAAATTGCCCTATCACGTCAGGATTTTGAGCAATCCTAACCTAAAAGTGCCAAAAAGCGTGTTTTTTGCACTTTTGCGCGTTAAATATGTCAAAACTATGGAATGATAGGGCAAATCTGACAACGGGATCGTTTTCAGCATGCCAAAATCTACAGAAAACCATGTCGAAAACGTGAAATTTGAAAAAACTTTTTTTGTAATACTGAAAAGAAAAACTTGGGTGCAACGATGATATCATGTGTTAATAAAAATCGTCGATTTCGCGCCAAGAAGTGAAACAAACTTTCGGCCGATTTTAGCATAACGGTTTTTATCAACTCTCCATCAGAAAATGGTTTAGATTACTTAGCAATCAAATAAGATATTTCAAAACTAGCTTCCGTAACATTGCTGTTAGTTTTTACAAATGTTGATAACAAATTCGATTGATTTTCAGCTATCTTTAATCGTTGAGAAGTTATTTCTTTTCTTTCGTCAATATTTTTTTCGGCAATATCTTTATGGTTCGTTTCAAAATGTCGCTGTATAGCTCACTGGTATGAGCTGGACTGTTACGTGTACTGGGTGATTAGGACTGCACAACCTAATCAATTTAGTAGCAGTTTTTATGTTGGTTAAAGAAAACACTTTGAGTTGCTGTTTGTTCTCAACATATCTTGATTATGCTGAAGGTGTTCAATGTCAGTGTAAACCTCATCGTTTACTCCAAAGATGGCTTGCAATAGATGTCCAACAAGCCCTCTTTTATTTCTCCGCTTCCGCCTTTGGTTTATTGCTTCAATCTCATTTAAGATTGTTGATTTTCGTTCTAATAAATGTTCAAGTAGAGTGCGGCAATGCGTGTTGTCTTCAAACCGTTTTGCCTCACTGCAGGTTTGTTCCATCTTGGTTATTATAATATTTACTCTACTAGTGTCTGCTGTTGTGTTGATTGGGATGAGTACCTCGACCTTGATAGTACCTCTCTTTAGTTTGGCGTGTCCAATTTGTTCGATAAACAGCCCAGGTTGTGGGTATTTTATTGTGTAGTGTGTATGTCCCGGTTGGATCGAGCTTAATATAACGAGTGTAGTTAAAACCAATTTAGCCATGTTCCAGGTAGTTGCTGATTTATGTGCCGTCTTCTTGTCCGCATGCAGGTGACTCTCTGTGCCAGTTTGATGATTACTTGTTACAGTGACATGTGTACCAGCACACGTTTTCAGCTCTGTTGATGTAGTATGCTCTGCATTCGTCAAGTTGTCATCTTCAACAGGTAACACACATATTTTTGTTACTGGACGCTTTATTGTGGAGTTTTCTTTGACCCGTAGAGTTACCACTCGTACAACTCCATCTTTGCCTGGATGTGTCTCGATTATTCGGGCTAGTGGCCATCTCGTTGGAGCGCAGTTTTCATCTTTTACGAGAACAATTTGCCCAACTTCGATCAGCCTTGCTCCTGATTTCCATTTTGTTCTTTGTTGGAGTCGTGATAGATATTCACTTTGCCACACCTTCCAGAAGTCTTGCGTCATCTTCTGTACTTGTTTCCAGCGGCTCAATGTGGTAATGTTGTTGTCTATGGTTGGTCCTGGTAGTCCTACTAATTCTTGCCCAACCAAGAAATGTCCAGGTGTTAGAGTAAGGATCGAACTAGGGTCGCTCGGTAGTGGGTATAATGGGCGTGAATTTAAACAGGCTTCGATTTGGCACAGTAGCGTCGACATTTCCTCGAATGTTAGCGTAGTGCAGCCTATTACCTTTTTCAAGTGGGATTTGATGGATTTGACTCCAGCCTCCCAAATTCCTCCGAAGTGAGGAGCTGCCGGCGGAATAAAATGCCATTGTACACCTTCGGTCGCCAGGCTTCCCACTACTGTGGTTAAGTTTCTGATGGCATGGCGAAGATCCTTATCCAGTATTTTTTGTGCTCCTACGAACGTTGTTCCATTATCACTGTACATGTTTGAAACAAGGCCCCTTCTTGATGTGAATCTTCTAAATGCTGCTACGAATGCCTCCGAGGTCATGTCTGTTACCGCTTCGATGTGAATGGCCTTTGTAGCTAGACATACAAAGACTGCTATGTAGCCCTTGTGGGATTTGTTTCCTCTTCCTTTGGACATTCTTATCTGAATAGGCCCTGCATAATCTAGTCCGGTGTGCGAAAACGGTTTCGCTGGTGTTACTCGTGGAGCTGGGAGTTCACCCATAATTTGTGTCACTGTTTGTCCCTTGTGCCTGCAGCAAGTAATGCATTTGTTCAATACTTGTCGTATTTTGCTTTTCCCATTGATTATGAAGTATCTTCTTCTAATAAAAGCATGTGTGACTTCATTTCCTCCATGTAGTGTCGCTGCATGAGCTTCAAGTATCAATAGTTTAGCTATGTGGTGTTTGTGAGGTATTATGACGGGATGTTTTTCATTATACGGAATACGAGAATTTTGGATTCTTCCACCCACTCTTAGTACGCCATTTTCGTCCAAAAATGGATTTAAGGAAAGAATTGAACTTTTTGTGTTAAGTGGTTTCTTTGCTTCCAGCTGTTTTAATTCTGCAGCGAACTCCGTTTTTTGTGTCATCTGTAGAAGTTGTTGGTGCGCTTTATCTAATTCCTTTACTGATAATTCTGTGCTGGTTATTATCTCCTTCCTGCACTTCGCGATGAATCTTTTGCAGTAAGCCAGCACACGTGTAAGTTTCTTAAATGATGAAAAACGGCTAAGTAGCTCGAAACATTCATCACTTTGAGTTACATGGACCGCTACTACCTTATTTAACTTAACTTCTCTTGTAGTATTTGTGTTAATTTTTTGTGTTGGCCATTTATCTTCAGTCATCTTTAGCCACGATGGACCATTCCACCAAAGCTCTGCATTCTTTAGGTACTGCGGAGTGGCTCCTCTCGACGCTAGATCAGCAGGGTTGTCTTCGGAACGCACGTGACGCCAACTTGTAGACTCCAGATTTCTGTGAATTTCTGACACTCGGTTTGAAATGAAGGTTTCCCATTTATCTGATTTTCCATGGATCCATGCTAATGTTATCATCGAATCTGTCCAGGCGTATTCCTTTACATTCTTAATATCCAATGCTTGTTTTGTTCGACGTAGTAGTTTAGATAATAAGACTGCTCCGCAAAGTTCTAATCTTGGTAACGTGGTTTTATTTAGTGGTGCTACCTTAGTCTTCGCTACAAGTAGTGTTATATGTACTTGCTCCGATTCTGACGTAGTTTTACTGTATACGGTTGCTCCATAAGCTTTTTCGGATGCATCGCAGAATCCATGTAGTTCAACTGTTTTGCATGCGGGTGTATACTGTATCCAACGTGGTATGTTAATTTCTTCAAGTTTTCGTAGTTCATTCCTGATGTTCATCCATCGAGCAGCTAGCTCTTCTTCCAGTGTTTGATCCCAGTTGTATCCTTTTGCCCATAATTCTTGAATTAACATTTTGGCTCTCACTGTTATGGGTGCCAACCACCCGAGTGGATCAAATAGTCTAGCAATTTCTGATAAGATTGTCCGTTTAGTAGGTACTTCTGGTGTTGCATTCAATTTTACCCTAAAGTGGAATTTGTCTGCTGCCGGTGTCCAGTATATACCCAAGGATTTTACAGCCTCGTCATCTTTTATTTCAATGGAGCCTTGATCCCTAAGTTCTGTTGGTAGATTATCAATTAGTTCACTGTGGTTGCTTCTCCATTTTCTAAGGTTGAACCCTCCTTCTTTTAGCGTTTGGATCAGCTCACGTTGTAACCACTTTGCTTCCTGAATTGAAGACGTTCCAGACATCATGTCGTCCACGTAAAAATCATTGAGAATTATTTTTGCTGCTTCTGGATGATTTTCTTCTTCATCGCGTGCTAATTTTTGCAATGTTTTTATAGCTAGGTAAGGTGCTGATTTTGTTCCGTATGTCACAGTTGTGAGTTTAAATTCTTGAATGCTATCTCTTGTTGAAAATCGCCATACAATTCGTTGGTAGTCTTGATGTTCCTGTGAGACCCTTATTTGCCTGTACATCTTCTCAATGTCGGCACTAAATACATATTGATGCTTTCTCCATCTTAGTAGAATGTCCTGTAGGTCGTGTTGTAGTCTGGGGCCACAGTGCATTAAATCGTTTAAGCTTAGCTTGGTGCTTGTTTTGGTAGAGGCGTCGAAAACTACTCTTAGTTTGGTAGTCGTGCTTTCTTCTTTGATGACTGCTTGATGAGGCATGTAGTATATGTTACGAGTATTGCACTGAAGTTCTTTGGGATCAATGAGTACCATATGTCCCAGTTGTAAGTATTCTTCCATAAATTTGTTGTATTCATCCCGCAAAGTTTTGCTTTTTGAGAACCGCTTTTCCATTTGATATAGTCGTGCTATTGCAACTGGTTTTGATTCTCCTAACCCCTCTGTCTGCTTGAACGGAATTTGTACTGTATACGTGCCATTGGGATTTCGTTTAACTGTTCGATCAAATTGTTCTTCACACGTTCTGTTTTCCTCTGACATAGGTGGACTCATTACTGTTTCTTCCATTTCCCAAAACTTTCGAAGCTGTGAGTCGATATCTACCCGTGAAATCATGGATGTGATTTTCCTGGTTACTTCTTTCTGTTCGATTGGTCCAGACAATATCCAGCCAAATTCAGTTTTTTGAGCTAACGTTCCACATTTCTTTTTTCTAATTCTGTTCATTAGGATGTCACCAAATACGTCTGCGCCCAATATCATGTCGACTGGTCCCGGGGTATCGTATGTAAGGTCTGCAAGAACGAGATTACTCCAACTGGTAAGATCTTCGCTATCGATATATTTTTGTGGTTGGTCGCTCGTCAGCGATGGAAGTATTAGAGCTTCACACTGCAGTTTAAAGTTGGATGGAAATCTCGGAATGAGTTCTACTAGAATTTTGCTGTGAGATGTCCCAGCGTTGCTCTCGTGTATTCCTGAAATCTCTGAATATATTTTCATTCTTGGAACTCCTAGTGCTTGCGCCGAATTTTCGGTTATGAAGGTGACTTGGGATCCGGGATCTACCAATGCTCTCAGATACTCATAGGTGTTTCTTACGGTCTTGGCTCGTACTAGTGCCGTTGCCAGTATTACATTGCAAGATTTCCTTGCAACGTGTGATTCAATTGTGCGTTGAGATGTAGCAATGTGTGATGACATTACTCTCGGTACATCTTCTTGTTTTGCTGTTGGATTTTTTGCCTCTTGGTGAATTAGTGTATGGTGTTGCTGCTTACAGACGTTGCATCGGCTTTGACTGTGGCAGGGGTCGTTCGTTCCATGGTTCAAACAGTTGGGACATGTTTTACTCTGCCGGACGAAGTTGAGCTTCTCTGCTAATTTTAGTACTCTGAATTTTTTACATACGTATATACTGTGCTGTCCATTACAGTATCGGCACTTTGTGGTACTAGTGTAATAGTTCTTTATTTGGTAGTTATTTCGTGATTGTCCATGGTTTATGGTGCGGCTGCTTTCAGTTTTCTTCCTAGGCTCTGCAATTACTTCTAGTGCTTGGAATCTAGTTTCCAAGAACTTCAGTATGTCTTCTAATTGCGGTATCTCTCGTGGATCGCTCAATGATTGCTCGTACGCTTTATAGGTCTCTGGATCCATCTTTCTTCGTATAATATGTGCAATAAAGGGTTCCCAGGGTGGGGTTTCTAGTTGTAGGCTGTTGATTCCATGTAGGCATTCTTTTATTTGGTCATGCAATTGTTTTATTGCTTTGGCAGAATCGATGATTAACGTAGGTTGATCCAGAATTGCATCGGAAAAGGTGGAGAATATTTTCCGTTTGTTATTAAATCTGCTTGTTACTAGGCTCCATGCTGCTTCATAACTGGATTCGCTGCTTGCCAGGTGTTGGATAAGTTTGTGCGCCTCACCACTTAGTGACGTTTGCAAGTAATGCATTTTCTCAGCATTACCTAAACGTTTGTTGTTGTGGATTAGTCTACAGAATATATTTTCAAAATATTTCCAGGCCTTATAGTCACCGTCAAAGTTAGGAATTTTTATTTGTGGTAGTTTCGTCTTTGCCTCATCCTCTTTCTGACTTTTTTCCTCTATCACATCTTGTAGTTCTATCATGGTTTCTTGGTAAGCTTCTTCAAGAGTTTCATATTGCTCCTCCTTGAAGTACTTATGCGACAGCTCTTCCTCTTCAGTAAACGTCATGATTTCTTCGTGCAATTCTTGTATAGCGTCCCATTGCGTTGTTAACTGCTTGATTTTAAATTCGCAGTACGTCTTGGTTTTCGCTTGGCCTCTCTCTGCTACCTCAGCAAGTAGTCTCCTAATGTTGCTCATTTTGACCCTCTGCTTCTTGAGACGCAGTGACTTCTCCTCCATGTCGTCGTTTAATTTTAAGTTGAAGTTTGCTCCTGAGGTGTTTGCTGCGGTCTCGACCAGCTGCTTGCTCAGTTTTTGTTGATACTCCCTCAGTAGTTCCTTGGCTTCATCGTATATAGCCTTTGCTTGATTGTAGAAATTCTGCGTGAAATACAGCTCCGACGGTCTGTTCATTCCTTCCAGATAGGCGTGGTTTTCTTGGAATTTTCCCCAGGAACTGTCAAATTCCGCTAGTCTCTTCTCTATATAGTTCTTGTCTTTCCTCCCACTGCTGTCTTTCTTCATATTTGAGAGGGCCCGGCACATGGCTTCCCCAAGCTTCTTTTGTTCTTCTGTTATTTCCGAAAATGACTCCATCGTGGTACTGCAGACTCGGTGATTCGGTTCTTAATGTTATTGTTGTTTTTTTTTTACTGTTTAACTCGCAGTGCGAGTTGTGCGTAGGTGTGATTCTTTTCAAAGGTTCGAAGGACCAATGTATAGCTCACTGGTATGAGCTGGACTGTTATGTGTACTGGGTGATTAGGACTGCACAACCTAATCGATTTAGTAGCAGTTTTGGTGGTTAAAGAAAACACTTTGAGTTGCTGTTGGTTCTCAACTGAATTTTTAATTTTCCAGAGCTTAATTTATATGTTAACATTTGTGCAACATAATCATTTTTTTTTATATTATTAATTGGAGCAACATTAATCAATAAGTTATTGACTCGGTGATCGTAATTATATTTTATTATTGAGTCATCAACATGAATGACTCGGACGCGTGTGGCATACTTATCGTTTTGTTTGCTGTGCAAACAGTCGCTTAATAGAAGACGTTCGACATACAATAATTTCAGAACACAGACCACATCGACTTTTATCTCCATGTTTAACGAAACCGTAATCAGCAGTACAGAGTACAAGGCTTCGAATATCTTGTAGTTTTGGTTTTTTTGGTACCATTTTAATTTAGCAAAAAATAAATTTTATTTGAACTTAAACACAAATTCTATTGAACTGCACTAGTCAAAACTAAAAACTCATCTAAGAATATACAAGAATTATAACACAACCATATACAATACATATATGTATATGTACAAAATAATGCAGAGCCAACTAGATGAAAAAAATGTACAATTCAATTCAAAACCGTTGATGAAAATTTTGGGTCCATATTTTTTTTAAAAGCAGAAATTTTTTTAAAATAATTTTTTTTTACATAATTTTTTTAATTTCTTATCGTGCCGGAAATTTATTATCGCGTGCCAAGTTTGGCACACGTGCCGTGTAAATGCCATCGCTGAGCTAAGCGTATGTTTGGTTTTTCGTGCGCATAGGAAGATTCGTAGTGTTTACTGTGTGCTGTTTTTGGGTGAGGGATTTTACTGGATGGAAGGCAATTTCTCTAACTCGTAGTGTAATATCATAGACTCGCCAAGTTTTTAACTTGTAAGAAGTGGCAAAATATTGTATTTTAACATTTTATACTGAACGTGCATTCGGTGATAAGTTAGTTAGTGATCCGAGTGAATAAATTGAATGAAATTGATAAGGTGACCAGTTTTGTTTACATTCATGGTGGTTTTTTCGTGTTAATTTAGGGAAAAAATGTTGGATTTATGTGGTAATGAAATTAATAGTGAATTTAAAATAGTTAAAAATTATTACGGAATAGTTATTAAAACATAAGTGCAAGTACCACCACACAACATAAATAACAAAAATTTGAACTTTTTCCTACACATTTTTCTGCTTTAATATTTTTAAAAATTATTCTTCAACAAGCTTTAATCACTTTAAATTCACTTTTAACTCAATAACCACACAAATTCAACATTTTTGCCCTAAAATAACTCGACAAAACCACAGCGAATGTAAACAAAATTGGTCACCTTCACAATTAAACCATTAAAACATATTGGTTCACTAAATTTTTTGAAATTGTTTTAATTCAATCACTGAAACACAAATCACTGGTAATCCAGGTGCAGAAAAAAGTGATAAAATACAATATTTTACAACTTTTTATTGAAAAAATGAACTAAAAAACTTGGCTCCACTATGTTATTACACGAGAAAAGTCCTCCATTCGAGCAAATGTAGGATCAGCACCGGCTGCTTCCAGGCCTGTAGCTATAAGATGGGTTTGCTGGAGGCCCTATCAGAACTTGAAATATGCAGCGTACTTCAAATTTAAGACATGATATGAACATGCAGCACGCTGCTTTGCTTGTCATTTTACCAGCCTCAGCCAATTGAAATACTTTTGATTGCAGCGTGCTGCATTTTTATCTCATGCCCTAATTTACTGCACGCTGCCAATTTTGATGTTCTGATACGGCCTGCGGACGATATAGGCGAAGGGGTAGAGGAGGGAAGCATTGCAACTCCAATCCTTTAGCTATTAAGTTTATTATTATATGGGCATATAAAAATTCGTAGCCAAAGTCCGTTCACGATGTCCATGGGTGAGGAGGTTTTTACCCAGAGGCTATGGACGAAAATAAATTACATATCCTAGTTTTCAGCTAAAGCCGGCTCTAAACGATGCTATGAGCACTCTCCAACGTTGGACGTTTAATGGTAGAACGCATCGTGTGGCCGCTACTCGAACTACGAATGTCCAATGTCAAGCGTCCAACGATGGTGTTTGGACAGGTTAGGAGTGTTGTCACTCAAACTTTGGAAGCGTTGATGCTGTATTTGCCGATTCATTAATGCCCTTAGTATGAAACTCTTCGTATCATATTTCAATTATCCTAACCCACTCAATTTAATTGAGTAACAACTAAAAGAAGAAGCTGGGGAAGTGAACAGAATTTGGAAGTGACGTAATGAATCTACCCAAGGTCGATGAACCCACAGGTGAGTTACGAGACCATACCGGCAAAATGAGTCTACGCAACGCCTGGAATTCCTCATTGTGACAGAGGATACAGACGATGTCCTTTTGGATTGCCGGAGATTAGCCGAGCAAACTGCTGCACTGTAACCTACAGCTGAAGGCACGGCTAAGAGCAACGAACGTCTTAGACTATAATGGTACGATCGTTTGATCTACTGACTAAAGTGGAGGAGAAGCTAAATTGCTCAATCAGAAGCTAAGGCGGAAATGAACAAAAAAGAAGTGAGTTGGGCTTTGAAGTACCAGTAGTATTATCAGGTAAATAAATGCTGATCCAGCTTTACGACGCATATTAAGCTTAACATTCATTACGTTTTGGTAGAAAATTAGCCAGTCTTAAGAGAATTTCATGAGGCATCTTAAGCCCACCTTAAGATAATTGTAATTAGGCCTAATAACCCAATTAGTTGGTGATTTTAGTTAGGATTAGAATACGGTATAACCGACAGCCTTGAGCGTGTCGGCATCATAATGCTTGCACCTTCCAACGCACGAAAATAGAAAAAATCCAATAAAATATTTGTGTAGAAATTAAAAATTAGTCTTAAAATCACGCCAAAGAAGTATAACTTCTAATGCGTGTACATAAGTACACACACCCACTGTTTTTTTTTTTGTACAGCAAATGAAGAAAATTTACTTACAAGTAATTGTTCTTGATTATAGACCCACCATGCAGCTACAATCGCACTCTTTCGGCCTCTTTAACAAAGATTTAAACGACGTGTCTTCCCACGTGTAGCTCCTTTTTCTGATTCCCAAGAGCACGTGTAAAAAAACCAATATACCTTCGGTTACTAAATCTGCACTTCCCAAAATTGTTAAATATTTTTTTTTTGTTATTTTATTTGGCCGCTCCTTCCTCGAACTGTTCCAAGTATGCTTTCCAGTATTAGTCCCTTTAAGGAAAATCTTCCTTCGTAGCCTTCCCAATAAATCAAATACCAAAACTCTAAAACTATGGCTATTTTGTCTTAAAAAAACTGAGAGTTATCTTCCGCCTACGGAATTTAAAAAAAACAAATTTTTTTCAAAAAAAACCAAATCAGACTCTTTTCTCCAACTTTTTCCCAACAAAAACAAAAAACCCTCACAATCCTTAGTTCATTTTTATTTTTTCTCATCTTCAATCGTCCAGGCTACTATCGTTTTTCCAAAAAAAATCCATTTTCATTTTAGACAGTGCTTTCAATCCAGTAATTTTCAGGCAATTTGCAGGAAAAAAAACCCGACCGTTACAGGTGTAAGACCCCATGTCTTACCCAGAAGCCTTTTGCAGGCCCATATGGCCCTTGTGGTTCTGCTGATGACGTAGTCATGTTGAGCGTTCGAGTTCAGCCTCTTATCTAAAATTACTCCCATATATTTGACTGAGTCTGAATACTCAACTGTGGTATCCTGGATACAGATAGGACGGACCTAGGTCCACTTTGTAGCGTTTGGAAAAAGGTACCAGGACAGCCTTATTTGGGTTGATTGACAGACCATCCTTGGTACACCATCTTTGAACTTCTCGCAGTGCCGTTCTCATGACCTCTGTAATGGTCAAGTCAAACTTCCCAGAGACAATGATGGCAAGATCAACTGCATAACCGATGACATCGAAACCAGATTCAGATAGTTTGATCAAGAGTTCATCCACAACTAGTGACCAGAGTAACGGGGATAAGACTCCACCTTGAGGGCAACCCTTAATAGCCTTAACACTAATGGTGGAGACACCTTGGGTAGAAGAAATGTCACGATCTGCAAGCATGGCATTTATCCACTCAATCGTGTGAGGATCCAAATTCCTGAGAGCCAGTGCTCTAGAGATAGAATCATAGCCAGTGTTATCAAAAACACCTTCGATGTCAAGGAACGCGCATAGGGCAGTTTCTTTAGCGAGGAAGGCTTTTTCGATTTTACTGACCAGGTGGTGTAAAGCAACCTCTGTTGATTTACCTTTTGAGTAAGCGAACTGGGAGCTATTTAGAGGGAGAGTGAGCTCCAGTTTGCACCTAATATGAAGGTCTAGCAGCCTTTCCATTGTTTTTAAAAGAAAAGAGGTTAAGCTGATAGGTCTGTACGATTTAGGCAGCTCGAGGGGTAAAAAAACATCACGACTTTCCTCTAGATGGTTGGAATGTATTCCCAATTGAAGCTGGCTCTAAAGAGGCAGACCAGGTTGTTGAGGATCAGGTCAAGGCTCTTCTGAAGAAGTGCCGGTAAAATTCCGTCTCCTCCGGGGGACTTATAGAGTTGAAAAGAGGCCACTGCCCATTTAACCTTGTCACGGTCGAAGATATTCCCTGAAAGACTGCGGGAATAGCGGTCTGGGATAGTCCTATGACTACACCCAGCATCCAATGGATAAGCGGTCTGGAGGATTGACCCGGGAAAGTGCTCTCTGAGCAGGTACCTTAAGGTTTCCTCATGGTTAGAGGTGTAGGAGCCATCCTCCTTTTTGAGAAGGCCCACTCCGTTGAAGGAGTCTTTAGAAAGTAGCTTTTGGAGTCTAGTCGTCGCCGAGTCTGAATGCTCTCACAGTGTTTCCGCCAGGCAATCCTTTTGGAACGTCTCAACTCCTTGTTGTAGGCTGTTAGGGTGAACCTATATTCATCCCAATGCCCGGTATGTTTTGCCCTATTGAACAATCTCCTAACATCTCTACGCATTGCAGCTAACCTGTCATTCCACTTTTCGCGACGACTGAAAGGAAGAGACAGTATTGCTGTCATGGTAGGAAGAGATCAGCACATCAGTAAGCTGCGTGGCCGCATTCTCCAGTTCATACACTGAGCTGATAGAAGCCGCAAGCTGGTCTGATTTCGAAGCCACAAGCCCGTGAAACTTAGACCAATCGGTTTTCTTAGGAACCAAAGAGGAGGCGCGGATATGTGGAAGGCCCACAATGTCAAATCTAATGTGCAGATGATCGGACAGTGAGGCCTCGTCCAGAACACGCCAGTTTGCAATCCTGTCGGATGAAAGCCTGCTCGTGAAGGTGAGGTCCAGCACCTCCTTTCTACCAGCAGTGATAAAAGTGGGTTTGCATCCTCTATTTGCAATATCTATGTTATTCATAACAAGAAATTCTAGAAGACACTTACCCCTTTGGTTTACATTGGTACTCCCCCAGATGGAGTGGTGAGCATTTGCATCACTGATGGAAGTTACCAAGGCCCAGAAGTTTTTGCTGCCTGCATTTGCGTTGAGAATCTTGTTTCTTAATTTGTCGTCAAATGACGATTTAACCTTCCTGATGGTGGAATTACAGGAATTTCTTAATTTGATATACTCACGCTATGAGTCAACGAGCGCATGAGCATAAAGTTCATAGTTTAGGCAAAATAATACTTCTGCGAAAAAGGAATGCTAGCACATTGGTTTATGATACAGGGCTTTACATTTGTGGTAGTGTGTATTTTTTTGTAGGGGTTTTTTTAAATGACATTTTCTCGAAAACGCGCAAAGTTCTATTGCTAATTTTTTCGATTAACTGATATACAAAGCCTTCTGTTTATAATAAAAAGAGATTCAAAAATAGACCTATAGCAGAAAGACCCTTGAATGAATTTAACATCCAACTAGTCCTTCAGTTATCAGATAACAAACCCCCCCATTTCGACCGAAACCTCTTTCAGGAACAAACAAAGGAAAACCATTAGATTTCCTTCTTTCAACGTGTTTTGATAGCTAAAAAATCTTCAATATGAAAACAGTAGAAACTTGAACACTTACAATATTTTATTTTATCTCACAGTTACATTAATTATTCGTTAAGTTAATAGTTTAGTTAATTCGCGGCGGTGGTGTACTCTTGTCGGTGACGGTTTTCCAACTCCCCGGTCTGGTCGCATCGATGAGCCCAGGTATTGTCCCCTGCAGGTGGTGGCGATAACCCCTGTTGCACCGTCAGCAGATTTGGGCCAGAGGCGCCGTTGAACCACGTTTACCCAGCTGATCGTCAGCGTTTTTAGACGTTGACATACCAGGTGAACGATCGCCGCGTGCTGATAAGTATTATCGATTGCGACGTGCGGTCGTTGTTCCATTTTTTGCTTGTTCACCCTTGTTCTCCGAACATGCTCCCGGGCCAAGCAAGGACAAATCGTGTTTCTGGAAATATAGGTTAGTAGTCAACCTTACCATAGCGGCATTTCCTCCAAGCACACAGTTGGTTGACTCTGGAACTGGGTGTTTTATGGCGCACCTACTCGCCTTCCGAAATGAAGAAATGGTTTGGATTAAGAGAGGATTGAAATTTGTGGATAAAGGGAGAGGTTTCGTTTTGTGCTTAGGTCTAGGTTAGTTGGAAAGTTGACTGTTTATTCTGACTGGGAATTATCGCCAGTCTTCTGCGTCCATTTGCGTTCCATGGTAGAGAGGGGAAGCTCCCCTGATCCTTGTGGAGCTCGAGCTGAAGAGATGGTAGCATATCCTTCTTGCGCCTCTTGTTTGTCTGATGCATTGGAATCTGCTCCTCTGGATCTTGTCAGACGGTTGGGCCACCATTTGCAGTAGGCCTTCCGTCTGTAAATTGCGAAGCTAATTAATAACGCGCAGACCACTGCAACGCTGATTGAAATTGCGTGGTGGCCAACTGTTGTTCCAGTATACAGAGGGATTTCCAGTTTTGATATATCTTCAAGAGAATCTAGCGGCCTTAACACCGGCTCTTCGTCCATGGTATTTTTTGGACCTACGGTGAAAGGTTTAAGTTCTGGAATCGAATGATTTACGGGATAATGATGGGTTGCATCAACTGGAATGACTTCGTCTAAGTTTGATTTAAGTGAGATTGTCTTTGTTTGCAGTGTGCATCCACGATCGATGTTGATTATGCCTACCCCTTGAAGTGTAGTCTCCTCCCGTGTACGGTTGCATCGTATGGATGCTACCACCGGAGTATCTAAGAGGAAGAGCCAAGTGTTTGATTTTATGAGGCGAGTAGGTATGGCGGCGGTTGAGCGTGGGAACCAGGTCAAGGTCACCGCCCATCGAATCTGGGTCAAGGCCATCAATCAATCAATCACCTGTTGGTGGCCATGGATCTAGGTCACGGGGTCTACGACCGTGGGACTGGTTTGCTTGGGCGGGACCTGGGTCAGGGTCGGTCGGTGGCTAGGGACTCGGTGGGGCCGGGCTCGGCTTGGGCCGGGCTCGGCTAGGGACTCGGTGGGGCCGGGCTGGGCTGGGGGCTCGGCTGGGGACCCGGTGGGGGCTGGTAGGTACTTGTTTATGCTGTGGCGGAAGCTATCGTCCGACACGGCGGCCTCTAGTTTGGTTTGCAGGTGCGGCGAGGGACTCGGCAGGGGCTTGGTTTGTCTGTGGGGGACTCGACAGGTGTGGAGTGGAAGAAAAAGCGAGAGTGGAAAGTGCGCATGACTGCAAAGCTGACGCGTGGTTATTTACCTCTACGCACTAATGGGCCGTTGTGGTGGAACTTTCACTCTGCAAGCATGCAAGCATTGGTTCCTATAGGAGCTCGAAGCGAAACCTGAAAAACGACTAGGGAGTGATCATAATAAAAACAATATGATACTTGTTAAACATTTTTATTTTACTCTCTAAAACCGGATTTATTATTACACTCAGTTGTGAAATTCTGTTTTTAAACCTAAATGTATCTACTGCATACTGCTCCCATGATCCTTTCCTACTTTGTCTGTATGCGAAACTCCATACTACCGTATATTTAACTTGTGGGTCTTCATTGAAACTTATTTTCTTTCTCATATCTGCTCATGGAAATAATAATGAATTGCTAGAACGAATAAAATACCGGCTAAAAATTTCAAAGTGTTGATTGTACAAAGTATGATCTTTGATTTAGGTTGTTCTGTAAGTGGTGCTAGCTGATCTTTGAATCGTCCGCATTCGTCTTTCCTATTAACATAGATACAGTGTGGTGAACGATGTCTATGATCAAAATCTACATCCGATGCGCAACTCATAGCATTTATCTGCAGAGAACAAAAGTAACATTGAACACGGTCTTTGATGTTTGTGTAAAAAAATCCACTTTTCGCTAGCTGGTCTGCTGTATCTAAGTCTATTGCAAGATTATCGAATGTTTTCAAACGATCGTATTCTTGTTTCAAGTTTAACATTTTGAATGAGTGTAACAGGTTTTATATCACGTCTTTTATATCAATCCAAGTATTGTGTTTTGATGGAAAACCAAGCCACTTCACTAGAACCTGATTACCGCGTCTTTTTATAACCTTTTCTACTAAATAGACATCAGGGTTTTTCACAGGAGCTATTTCTGGTTCATAAAATCTGCCTTGAATTATATTTCCCTGGTAATCTTCCAGAATATATGTTGTTGGGTAAACAGATTTAACTTCTTTTATTTTAAAGATCTCTGTGGACCAATTAGGTGTATAACCTTTTTCGAATACATGTTTATGTCTACTTATACGAACAAAATCACCTGCTTTGTATTTAGACTTTGATTTTATTTTGGGGTAATTATACACAGATAATAAACGTTTTTCGTTACGCGGTCGAACATCTACTGGTCTCATCTTAATCGTACGATGTTTTGTTGTATTGTAGTCATCTGTCAGCTTGGTCAACATGCTAATCCAGTGATAATTGCCATTCATGCTGAATTCTTTCCACATTATATTTTTCAATGTTCTGTTAAATCTTTCTACAATTGAGGCTTTCAGAGTACTGTAGCTGGAATAATGGTTTATTTCGTAATCTTTCATCAGTTGACGAAACGGTTTATTAAAAAACTCTTTTCCATCATCGGTTTGTAAATTTCTTGGAATCCGTCCTGTATTAAAAATCGACTGCAATGCTTTTACAACTTCTGATGCCTTTTTAGATTTTAAAGGCAGTGTCCATGCATACTTTGAAAAGGTATCAATTACAGAGAGAAGAAAACGAAACCCCTGATTTTCTGATGAGTAAGAACCCATCTCGACCAGGTCTGCCTGCCACAAATCATCTATACCTTTGGTAGTGACATGTCGACGTTTAAAATTTTTTCGCACTGGTTTATGCAGTTCGTTGATTATCTGTCTTCTGCTCATTGTGCAGAATGTATAAATACCTGCAGTTGAATGACCAGTTTATATACAAAGCAAAAATGATCAAGTTTAATCACCCATTTACAATGATGGTTGCGGGGCCTTCGGGATGCGGCAAAACAACATTTATAAAAAATCTTCTTAATACTAATAAGGTATTTATACAACCGCAAATTAGAAAAATTATATGGTGTAATGCAGAACACGGTGCACTACCTACGGATATCAAACTGCAAAACATCGAATATTTAAATGCTATACCAGAGGAGTTTGTAAATCATGAAAACGAGCCAACATTGATTGTTATAGATGACATGATGTTAAATGGATTTAGTAAACAAGTTTGTGAACTCTTTACTAAGGGGTCTCATCATCGTAATTTCTCAGTAATTCTTGTGACACAAAACGTATTCCATCAAGGAAAATTCAGTCGTGATATATCGCTCAATTGTAAATATCTTGTTGTATTTAAAAACCCCCGGGATAAAAGTCAATTTACACATCTGGCCCGACAAATTTACCCAGAAAATAGTTATGAACTCGTGAGAATATATAAAGAGATAGCTCAAATACCTTACGGGTATTTGCTTATTGATTTAACTCAAGACATTAACGACATCTTAAGATTTCGAACTGACATATTTAATAAACACTTTGTAACCTGTTTTTGTCCGCAAAATTCTTTAAATGGTAAGAATGGTGTCACGAATGAAACGATTAAGGGACAACAAGCATATGCTATATGTGCTTAAAAAGGCTAAACCAAATCTAAGAAAGTCCATCATACAAAATGCTGACCCTGAGGTAATAAAAACTCTTTGTGAAATTACGCTCAACACCTTAAAAGGTAATCATATGCCGCATGGAAATATCTATAACTCACTGTGTAAGTATAAAAAGGACATGCGTAAATTGATTTGTGCAAAGAGATCTGTTGCTAAACAGCGTAAAATACTAGTGCAACGAGGAGGTTTTTTACCAATTTTATTAGGAAGTGTACTATCAGGAGTTATTGGCTCATTAATTGAAAAATATGCATAGAAATAATGGACTTAACAAGATGCTACTTCTGTCGCCAGAAGTTTACAACAGGCTTAAAGATGAAATTGAAATGAACGCAAATCAGTCCATTTTTGATAGAGCAATGAATAAAATACTGCAGAATAAAGACATGAATGATTCAGAAAAATGGTATAGCTATCGAAATCAACTAATTTCATTTTTAAATCACAATCGGAAATCCAAACGAACGTTGGATAAAGAAACAAATTTATACTTGCCACGTGAACATAATGTCAGACAAAAAAGTTTAAGAGATAGTACCACACAAACGAAAATTATTTTTAAAGATGATGTGTTAACACAGACTTCACCACCACCAGCAAAGGATTTCCTAGCTGAAGAAGAAGAAGTCTTTGAAGAAGCACATAACATAACCCCACCAAGAAGATCTTTATCACCAGCCGCTAAAAGACGATTATCAGCTAGCGGAATAGCAAAAACTCTAAGACCACCACCAAAATTACTAAGAACAACAGCTCCACCTAATGCACGTGAAAAGGATTATAAAATAATCACTGCTGAGGATGGTGTAACTCAGTATACTGTACCTGCGGCTATGAGTCCCGATGAAGCTAGCGAACATATAGATGAATTAGAACAAAGTGAAAAACAAAAAGCAGCCCAGAAACAGTCTATATTAATACCCTCTCAGCTAGAATCTGGTCAATATATGCTTTCATTTCCTTTACGCAAGCTCGGTACTAGACAGAGTGAGCGTTTGAAGACTAAAAAGGATAGACCTGCAAGTACTTCTGACATTCCTTGGGAAAGACTGTAAACAATGCCGGTGGAAATAAAAGAAAATGATTTTTATGTATGCCTTTTGAGTAATAACTCTATGCAATTTTACCCGGAAAATACGCTATCGGCTTTTACAAATGCGCTTGCGAAACCATGCAAGTTTCATGGAAACTGGTGTGTTGGAATAACTGAAATTGCATTACCAAATTTTGAAATAACAAAACGTGCAATCTCCAACAACGGGGGAAATGTGCGTAAACGAGTGAGGCGTGAATATGACCAGTTAAAGGAAACTAGAAAGCAGCATCAAAAGGATTTTAAAATACTTAGCATCAAAATAAATGAAAATGTAAAACTTGAATGGACACCAGAAAATCTTGAACAAGTTAGTTACAGACCTGGACAAATAAACCTTTCAGCATTTTTATTAACATTTTATAATGCAGTTACACCTTCATGGTATACCATGTACTTGAATGATGTTAAATCGAAAATGTGGAAGCGCTTAGAAGAAGACCACTTTAATGAAGTTATCCCTGAAATAAACTATAAGCAAGAGCCAAATGAATACATATTGCACATATATCAAGGAAAAAAGACTTCAGAAAACGTTGTTTTAAAATATAAGAACTATGAATCAATTGAAGATTTTGTTGATGATGTATTTGGTCAAGTTCCTAGGAAGAAAAGAAAACATCCTGTTTTGAAGAATACAATAGACAATTATACACATCCAACGGCTAGCATAAAAACAGCTGAAAATAAAGAGAAAAAAGGTAGTGAAAAGAAGCATGATGTATTCGAACTCCGTTTAGAGGAGTTGGGTGTTACGATAAAAATAAAAAAACCACTACCCTCACACTTGAATGTTAAAGATCTCATGACATTGCTTTTAGCTAATTTACACTTTGACGATAAACAACTTAGCGAAGAAGAAAAACATAAGCGAATTATTGAAATTAAAAATACAATTTTTGAAATATTGAATAGACTAAAGAAAGATTCACTCAAAGCAAAGGCACCCGAGCAACGGAAAATAACTAAAAACAGTGAAATTTTGCAGGTCCCATATGAAAAACAAAGCTCGGGCGAATTTTTATCTACACCAGTACCTATTAATACAAACATAGATAATCTGTCAAACTTCATCACAGATGTATTTCTCCAAACACCTGAAAACAAACGCAATCCTGATGCCTTGTTGACAGAAATAAAAGAGTCATTTGACACTGCGGGCTTACGCCAAGAGCACATGTCAATAATGGAAAAAATTAATTCTCTTGATACAACAATTAAAGAATTGATGTTGCGATTACCAAGAAGTACACCGGAAACTGGAAAAGATTGCCCTGAGAAAAATATAATACATATATACACTGATATTATACAACCTAGAGCTATAGGCGACAAGCTAGTAAGATATCTACGAATAATACCGATTCAAGGGTGTGGTACTATATTAAGATTTGAGCATGTAGAATACTGTCCTATTGAAAAAACTTTTATTGAAAGTATTTCTATAAAAATAACTGATCATCAAGGGGAGTTAGTAGACTTTAAAACAAATTATATTCCTACATATGTAATGCTTCATTTTAAGAGACAATAAAAACTATAAATATTTGCACAACAGGCTGTTCTTGCATAGTATAAATAGAATTACGAGATGGATTCCTATTATACACGTTATTATTTAATACAAAGCGGCGGTGGTCTGTCAGATATTGGAGAACTATATCGTGGTCCACTTATTTATCAACGTGGAAGAGGAATCGGTAGCTTCTTCAGTGCATTATTTCGACACTTAAAACCTCTAGCTACATCAGGATTAAAAACATTAGCACAACAGGCTGTAAAAACAGGACAAGCTATAATACAAGATAAAAACATCAACAACAAATCAGTTAAAGATATTTTAAAGGAACAAGGTCGAGTTGCTGTTCAAGATTTAGCTCAGAAAGGTATAAATAAACTGTTTGACGGTATGAGCGGTGCAGGTATAAAAAGACCCAATCCGTTTACAACTTTACATTTAAAACCAGCTGTTAAACGCAAGAGACGTGGAAAAACACCTAAACGGTCGAGAAATTGTAAAGCTAAAAATCAAAGAAAAGGAATAAAAGCAGGAGTTTTGAAAACAAAACGAAAGATACGTAAACGTATACTGGACATATTTGATAAATAATGTCGTACAAAGAATGCATGAAATCAGAGCTGGATCTTTTTTCCACACCACCAGTTCAAAGCAATATTTTGAAAACAGAAGAAGTAGCATATAAGCCAATAGCCTCACTCGACAACTCCTCCGTTCTAGAGTTTGTAACTTTGGGTCATGGAGACACATACCGTGATTTATCTAGCATCTATCTTCGTTTAAAATTGCAATTAATTAAAATAAAAGATGGAAAAGAAGAACTTTATACGAATGATGGCGATGCTCCAGGTCTAATAAACAACATTTTACACTCCATATTTCGTCAGTGCACCGTATATTTGAATGGAAAACCAATTGCTCAAACCGACCATAATTACAATTATCGCGCTTATATTGAAAATTTGTTAAATTATGGTAGAGATGCCGCATCTACACATTTGGAGTCGGTCGGCTGGTATCTTGACAAAGATGACACGGAAATTGCAGATATCGATAAACCCGTCGCTGAATTACATCAAGGCTATCTAGATCGTCAAAAACTCTTCAATAAAAGTAATGTAGTTGAATTGATGGGGAAAATCCATACTGATTTGCTTAATCAGGATAAGTTGCTATTAAACGGTGTCGATTTACGGGTAGTTTTATCGCTTGAAAAACCAGAATTTTATATTCTATCCAAGGACGGAACCGACTCACCACAATTAAAAATCTTAGATGCAACAATGTACATGAACCACGTAACCGTCAACCCGAATATTTTATTAGCACATGAGACAGTTCTACAGCGTTCAAATGCCTTATACCCATACAAGCGAGTTGAAGTTAAAAGCTACACTATTCCCGCAAGCACATTCACACTTTCACTGGATAATATTGTCATTGGACAGTTACCGAACTTAATAATATTTGGTATGGTGGACAATGATGCTTACACTGGCAGAAGAACAAAGAACCCTTTCAACTTTAAACATAACAACATTACCAGATTCAATTTATCCGTGAATGGCGTACAGATACCAAACCAACCTCTCGAATTTGACTACTCAAAGGAAAATCCGATTAGTACACGCGGATACAATACGTTATTCAGAGGAACAGGTATTCATTACTTCGATAAAGGTCATCAAATATCCAAGACATTATTTGACAAGGGATGTTTTCTTCTCGCTTTTGATTTAACAACAGACAATTCATATAACGCGACTTGCGGCAATTTACTAAATCAAGGGACGGTACGAGTTGAAGGAAAATTTAGAGACGCTTTAAAAAATAGTGTGACATGCATTGTATATGCTGAGTACGATGGAAGCATTGAAATTGACAAGGATCGAAATGTTTACACCAACTTTTAAATCTATATAAGACGGATACTTTCAACAAACTGTTAGTTGACAAATTGCTTTACTATAGTAACAATGAGCTGTTTAATTAACGCGGAATACTTTTGCGGAGGTGAATTTACCTTCTTTAAAAAAGTCTCTTTAGCTGGATTCACTGTACAAAATAAAACATTTACAAAGGAAATAATTTTTAAATATCCAACATCTAGTTTGGAATGCAGTGAACAACAATCAAGTAAATTTGGTAATCTTGAACTAAAACGTATGGATGAAGACCTTATAAAAACTCTAGCGAAATTTAAGACAATCTTTGTTCGTGGTACATCAACTAAGGAGTTTATAAATAACTATGTTACATCTCTTACCGAGGTCATTGACTTAGAAGCAGCATTTACCTGTGAACAAGAATGAACACGATCGAACTTGCAACTGCATTGACAAATAATCGCCTAACAAACAAGTTTTTTAGAGGAGTCTTCCCCTGCAACCATCTACCACAAAAAATAAAAAAACCCGCATGCGTCATAGCTAATACGGATCCATCACATAAAGACGGAACTCACTGGGTTGCATTTTATTTCCCGAAACAAGGTCCTGCAGAGTACTTTGACTCATTTGGAAGATATCCCACCAATAAGTTTTTTCAAAGATTTCTTTTAAATAATTCAAAGACTTTTTTAAATAATAAAAAACGTTTGCAGGGACAATTTTCATCGACATGTGGACATTATTGTTGTGTATTTCTATATTCTCGATGTAGAGGAAAGAGCCTAAAGAATTTTTTAACACAATTCTCTTCGAGCGATTTCAGTTTAAATGATAATAAAATAGTTAATTTATACTTGAAGAATTTTACACAAAGTGGTGGAGACTTTTGTTACCAATCATGTAAAGCCGAGATCAGCACTATAAAAACACTGAACAAAAGCTGTTAATATTTAATGTTAAAGTTTAATTTGAGTAACATGGAGCCATCACGTAAAAGACAGAGGACCACTGGTGCTAAAGGAAAAAAGAAGCTGTCCAAATGCGAAGCAGAAGTTGTCGGTGAAAATCTCTTATTAAATTACACGTACCATTTGGACGACTGCCATAACTGGAAGATAATACTCGGCTTTGACCCAACATCGTTCGAGGCGAAAATAGTATTTCAGCGTTATGGGCTCATCCCAATATCAGCATCCTATCCCGAATGGACATCTATTTACAACTATCTTAGTGCTTTAAAAACGAAAATGGAAAATTCATCTTCAGCAAATCAGACGAAGGAGTACAAAATCCACATTGGCAGTGGCAGCATCACTCTAAGGCAAGCGGAACTTTGTAAATTATTTGAAATGCTGAAATTTTTAAACATCGTTATGTACCACAATAACAATGCTTCAGAGAGCGTGAAAGAATATTATAAGAAGTACATTGAAAAATGTAAAGAAAAAAATGTATTAACATTAGCATGTGAAGATTTTTTTATTCCAAGTCGAACATCTTATGTACACTTAAATTATTCTCGACTTTTTTATGAAATACCTTTGTATTGTATTGCAAATCTTATTTTTGATACGATAAATTTTGACTGCAAATAAATAAATAAATAAAATACAACTAAAAAATTCTTTTATTTAAAACATTTATTCACTAGCATGTACAAATAAATATTAAAACAATTTTGTACGGCACATCTTAGACTAGGTGATTTTCCATGTATAGTGCAGAAAGCTCCAAAATTTTCCAAGTTGGCTAGTTTTGGTATTTCCAATTGGTTTATTTTCGCTTCCGGAAGGTATTTCTGAATAAATTTCTCCTTTTCTAGTCCTTTCACGTAAATTGTTGCATTTGAATAATTCGACAGTATCTTGGGTAATTCGTTGTAATTAATAATGCCGCCGTTCCATCTTAATCCATTTATTTTTCTAAAGTTGAAATCATTTTGCCAACGAGCTTTTGACGGTAGTTCATTATACGGGTATGGAGGCATAAAATAGTATAAACTTGGTATAAGCGACCCGTGATGCAAGACGGACAGCTCCTTAGCAAATAGCTGTCCGTTAATTCCACTGACAAATTGTACATCTAAAACAACTCTATCGGAACTCATAACTTTAACTACTCAAAGGAAAATATGTATCAAACTATTTAAATTTATTTATTTTAAAGCTTTATATATGCTACTCGCTGCCTTGAGGCAAATGGACTGATGTTACTTCCAAACAAAATGTGTCAGTGCTTGCTCCTTCTGAATTGCTCTGGAAGATTTTCGCAATCATTTCCCAGATGTCACTAGTTTTTACATCAGATGCCAACTTATAATTTATCCATCCAGGGCCTCTTTCCCTAAAGCTGGCACCGCAAAAAGTAATACCAACATAGTCATTTGGTTGGATCGCCGTCATCACATGTTGAATAATGTCTTCAATGCTGCTCTTAAACCATGTTAAAGGTTCTACATTCCTTGGCGTGTCATTGATTTTAAATTCAATTTTGCGACCCCTCACATTGAAACGTTTGTTGTGGGTTATTATATCTCTAATGATGCTAAATTTAGCCATTTTTCAACAATGTTTTCTAAGCTATGCCAAGCACGCACGTTGCATATTGCTTTTGTTTCTTTGTTTATATAGGAGCTCGAAGGCACAATAATTAATTTAATGATTAATAAAAATCTGATATTACAAAATCCATTTAATTTTCCCGCATTTAAATGAAAAACGTATCATGTGCAATTCTTCTCTCTTTCACACTTTGTTTTGCATTTAATCTTACCCCGCGCTGAATCTCAGCTAGCAAAAAGTGTATTTTTTACCCGTCCCGATATTTATGAATGTATCAAGTTCATTCATTCACCCGGTTTCATAATTTCAGATAGTAACAACAACACCATGCAATACTCGCCGAGAATCATCGTCATCGAAAGTATCCACAGTCACCTGTCATGTACCCTGCAAACATTACAAGTTGAGATCGAGGTTTTTAAATATTGGCGATGGAAATTTAACTAAAAAATCATATAAAACATTAATTTTATTAATTTAACATAGTTTTAATAATTTAAAATATTAAAGACTAGTTGATAAAATGTTTTGCAAGGTAGTTATGTGATAAATCCACGGGTCTTGCATTTGTTTACCTTCATCATCCACAGTATCTGTCTGTTCAGGTTATAACAAAAACAACAACCATGCAATAGTTGCACTGCAGCGCAACCGCTGTTTTTGCCGCTCAAGCTGCTGCTGCAGTTTTTGTTTTTGTTTCGCTTGGTCTTTCTTTTTCATATTCGCGGGCTCTTGCAGTTGTGATCACGATCATGTCCACGTTATTTTCATCGGCTCACTGGGCCGCAAGATCTAAAAATAGAATTTCACAACTGCATATGTACAGAAATAATCCAACTCCATCCAACTGTCGTCTTGGTCAAGTTGTCTAAGGCGTTGGTTTTTCTGTTCGCGATTTCCGTGGCGCTGGCGCTGGTTCGATTCCCAAGCAATGTGGGATTTTTTTGTGGAATAACTTTATTTATTTATTATTATTTATTAAGTACACATCTTTTAGAGTAAGAAAAAAAGCATTGACGGGTATAGACTTGTTGTACAGAGTGTAAGATCCAAGGCACAATAATGAATAATTAATTTAATGATTAATAAAAATCTGATATTACAAAATCCATTTAATTTTCCCGCATTTAAATGAAAAACGTATCATGTGCAATTCTTCTCTCTTTCACACTTTGTTTTGCATTTAATCTTACCCCGCGCTGAATCTCAGCTAGCAAAAAGTGTATTTTTTACCCGTCCCGATATTTATGAATGTATCAAGTTCATTCATTCACTCGGTTTCATAATTTCAGATAGTAACAACAACAACACCATGCAATACTCGCCGAGAATCATCGGCATCGAAAGTATCCACAGTGTCTCAAGCTGCTGCTGCAGTTTTTGTTTTTGTTTCGCTTGGTCTTTCTTTTTCATATTCGCGGGCTCTTGCAGTTGTGATCACGATCATGTCTACGTTATTTTCATCGGCTCACTGGGCCGCAAGATCTAAAAATAGAATTTCACAACTGCATATGTACAGAAATAATCCAACTCCATCCAACTGTCGTCTTGGTCAAGTTGGCTAAGGCGTTGGTTTTTCTGTTCGCGATTTGCGTGGCACTAGTTCGATTCCCAAGCGATGGGTGATTGAATGACTTTATTTATTAATTTAATACAGAGTAAGAGAGAGTAACAAAAAAATATACAAAAATTGACAGGGAGGGTATATACTTATTGTACGTACAGAGTGTAAGACCGGTGCTCTGCAGAGGCCAGGGCACTTACAAAATCGATCAATAACAGGTTCCGTCGCGGCTCTGACGATAGCTTCCGCCACAGCATAAACAAGTACCTACCAGCCCCCACCGGGTCCCCAGCCGAGCCCCCAGCCCAGCCCGGCCCCACCGAGTCCCTAGCCGAGCCCGGCCCAAGCCGAGCCCCAAGCCGAGCCCCGGCCCAAGCCGAGCCCGGCCCCACCGAGTCCCTAGCCACCGACCGACCCTGACCCAGGTCCCGCCCAAGCAAACCAGTCCCACGGTCGTAGACCCCGTGACCTAGATCCATGGCCACCAACAGGTGATTGATTGATTGATGGCCTTGACCCAGATTCGATGGGCGGTGACCTTGACCTGGTTCCCACGCTCAACCGCCGCCATACCTACTGAGGCGTTTCCAACTGTTTTTTGGCAAGATCACTTGACTAAATTCACATGCCTTCTTTGCTTCTCGACGAATTACCGCATCAACGACGCAATTGGAATTGGTTTCCAGGTTGTTTAGTACGGTGGGTGAGCATAAGTATTGCATGCTTCCTAATTGATCACATGCACGGAACTCGGATTCTGTGAGTTCGAAGTATTTCTGCGAGTCGAAATCAACTGCAAGAAAGTTTTTTGTTGCCACAGGGTTGAGATAGGTTGACCCTTCCATTCTCCGAGGGATTGGGGTGACCTTCACCAATTTGAATAGGACTGGTTCTAAAATATTTAAGTAGTCATATGCACAGATCATGGATTCGTTTAGCATTACTTCTACATGTCATGTGTGCTGTCTTTTTATTTCTAGAGTGGTAGGTAGGTTATGAGATGACTGTTGAATGACAGTGGCTAGTTGTGAGGGAGAGATGAAATCGGTTACTGACCTAGTAATCCTGTTTTTGAAGTGAAACTTCTTTACGCACGCTTGACTTGGGAAACTTCTTTTCGAACGCTTGACTTGGGGGGTAAACTGGCGAAAGTGTAACGAAAGTGTAACGAAAACGTTACGAAAATGTGTGATCGGGCAACGTATTATGTATTTTATGTATTATGTATTATGTCTTATGTATTATGTATTATGTACTATGTACTATGTACTATGTACTATGTACTATGTACTATGTACTATGTACTATGTGCTATGTACTATGTACTATGTACTATGTACTATGTATTATGTATAATGTATTATGTACTATGTACTATGTACTACGTATTATGTATTATTATGTATTATGTATTATGTGTTACGTATTATGTAATATGTATTATGTAGTATGTATTATGTATTATGTATTGTGTATTATGTACTATGTACTATGTATTACGTATTATGTATTATGTACATATTATGTATTATGTGTTATGTATTATGTATTATGTATTATGTATTATGTATTATGTATTATGTATTATGTATTATGTATTATGTATTATGTATTATGTATTATGTATTATGTATTATGTATTATGTATTATGTATTATGTATTATGTATTATGTATTATGTATTATGTATTATGTATTATGTATTATGTATTATGTACTATGCACTATGTACTATGTACTATGTACTATGTACTATGTACTATGTACTATGTACTATGTACTATGTTCTATGTACTATGTACTATGTGCTATGTACTATGTACTATGTATTATGTATTATGTACATATTATGTATTATGTATTGTGTATTATGTACATATTATGTATTATGTGTTATGTATTATGTATTTTATGTATTTTATGTATTTTATGTATTTTATGTATTTTATGTATTTTATGTATTTTATGTATTTTATGTATTTTATGTATTTTATGTATTTTATGTATTTTATGTATTTTATGTATTTTATGTATTTTATGTATTTTATGTATTTTATGTATTTTATGTATTTTATGTACTAGCAAAAACCCGGGTGCGTTGCAACGCCTTTTAATAAAAAAAATTATGTGGGCATACTCCGGGATAGGAAATGGTTATAATGAAGCATGGTTATGGGTACATAAAAGAATTTAGAGTTACCTATAAAAAATATGCTTCAAATTTATTAAAATTCGAGGTTGAGCCACCTATCGGAAAAAAATTATGTGTGCGTTGTACGCGGTAGGAAAAAAAGTATAATGAAAAAACAATAAATCTGGAAAAAATTGCCTCTTCCCAATCTTATCGGTGATTCAATTAGAACAGCGTTATGTATTCAAGTAGATGCATCTAAACATATAACTTCTCGGTGAATTGGAATTTTAACTTTCTCTTTTCGGTTAGCCGTTACACTGCTCCCTTCTTACTCAGTATTCGTCCCGAACACAGCTTCCTCCAGGTCCCGTTTTTTCCGATCGAACTTTTTGGAAGCGATAGATGACATCGTTTAACCTCGTGATGACAATGTAGGGGCGCACAAATTTGCAAACTTCGACTCTTTCTACCGTTTTTACTGTTTCTATACTGGTTAGAGGGAATTATAGAAATTTACTACATTTCAGAATGTGGCTTGGGAAAATTCGTGCGTCTTATTGGACCCGCAATTTTGAATTTATAAGCTTTGATCATAAATTCGTTGTTTGCCCTAAAAGCCCCCAGATACCGATTTTCATTGCAATCGGAATACAATTGGAAAAATTCGTCGGCCATATTGGCGCGGCCATTTTGAATTTATAAGTTTTGATCATAAATTCGTTATTTGCAACCTTAAAAACCCCTAGATATTCACTTTCATTGGAATCGGAATACAATTGGAAAAATTCGTCCGCCATTTTGAATTTATAAGTTTTTATCATAAATTCGTTATTTGCAACCTTAAAAACCCCTAGATATTCACTTTCATTGGAATCGGAATGCAATTGGAAAAATTCGTCCGCCATTTTGAATTTATAAGTTTTGATCATAAATTCGTTATTTGCAACCTTAAAATCCCCCAGATTTCGATTTTCATTGGAATCGGAACACAATTGGCAAATTCGTCGGCCATATTGGCACGGCCATTTTGAATTTATAAGTTTTGATCATAAATTCGTTATTTGCAACCTTAAAATCCCCCAGATTTCGATTTTCATTGGAATCGGAACACAATTGGCAAATTCGTCGGCCATATTGGCACGGCCATTTTGAATTTTTTTATAAATTATAGCCTATATGTTATTCTGATATATGAGCTATATTATTGTAAAGTTTCATTAAAATCCATTCAGTAGTTTTTGCGTGAAAGAGTAACAAACATACATACAAACATTCACGTTTATAATATTAGTAAGATTTTATGTATTTTATGTATTTTATGTATTTTATGTATTTTATGTATTTTATGTATTTTATGTATTTTATGTATTTTATGTATTTTATGTATTTTATGTATTTTATGTATTTTATGTATTTTATGTATTTTATGTATTTTATGTATTTTATGTATTTTATGTATTTTATGTATTTTATGTATTTTATGTATTTTATGTATTTTATGTATTTTATGTATTTTATGTATTTTATGTATTTTATGTATTTTATGTATTTTATGTATTTTATGTATTTTATGTATTTTATGTATTTTATGTATTTTATGTATTTTATGTATTTTATGTATTTTATGTATTTTATGTATTTTATGTATTTTATGTATTTTATGTATTTTATGTATTTTATGTATTTTATGTATTTTATGTATTTTATGTATTTTATGTATTTTATGTATTTTATGTATTTTATGTATTTTATGTATTTTATGTATTTTATGTATTTTATGTATTTTATGTATTTTATGTATTTTATGTATTTTATGTATTTTATGTATTTTATGTATTTTATGTATTTTATGTATTTTATGTATTTTATGTATTTTATGTATTTTATGTATTTTATGTATTTTATGTATTTTATGTATTTTATGTATTTTATGTCTGACAGTACGCCTACAATGGAATTTGAAGCATAAACTTGAAAACAATTTTTTTTACATGGTTACTTTCAATTGCCAAAGTCTAAGAAAACACGTGTCGGACTTGAGCGATCCCGCAATTAATTCAAGCAATATTCTGTTTTTATCAGAAACCTGGTCAAACGATGATGAAAATATTGACATCCAGAATTTTTGATTGTATTGCGAAATTTAAGCGTAGAAATGTTAGATCAGCAGGAGTGGCAATTTATCGGAAATCAAATGATACCTCGAATATAGTAACTTCGAACATGGACATCCTATTGCGACATATTCGTGAAGTCGATATTGGTCAATCATCAATTGGTGATATATGTGCTGCTCACTGTGTTTTGGACGATGGAACAAACATCATAATGGCAGTTGTTTACATTTCGCCCAATAACGCAGTTAAAAATATCATAAAGTTAATATACAAAAGACTTATGATTTACGGTCGAGTAGGTTCTGAAGAATTAGGAGAAAACTATCATACGTTGCCACTAATTTTAGCAGGAGATTTCAATATTAATTTCGCGTCCGAAGATGGACAACTCTTGGTAAACTTTCTACGAGATAAATTAGAACTGCAAATGAATAATAACCGTAATAAGCCAACTACAAGACATGGAACAACAATCTATGCAGTTTTTTCTAGATATCTGTCTAATTTTAATTCGAAAATATATGTGTCTTATTTCTCGTACTATAAGCCTATTGTCTCGGTTTTTCCATTAACCACAGTAATTACTGATGTGTCCAATAATGAAAATAATGAATAAAAATAAAAGATCTTTGCAAAAATATTTATTTACCAATGAAAACATGAAATAAATTATAATATTTGTAGGAAATTAATATATGTATATGTACATACATGTATATATTGTACACACACCCATATATATATATATATATATATATATATATATATATATACTAGCTGGAACCCGGTGCGCCTCGCTGCACAAATAAGCCAATAGTATGGCGTGCGCCAAAACAATTGGAAATCTCAAAATCGATGGGCACTGAGAGTCTCAAATCCCGGGATGCAAGTACATTCGTAAAGAAAAGTGTAACTCCGTTCGTTTAAAAACCCAAATCACTTGCTCATTTATATCCCTAATCACAATTCAGCGGTCTCACTGCCACTCTTGTCGTGGTCAGATGCTATGAGGGAGTGTTTTTGCCCGTAAATGAATTTCGAAGAAGAAATTACAATGCACGTCTGCTTGAACTTTATCCATACACGAAATTTTAACGGGTGTGAAATTGTCAGTTCGCCGCCTGTGTTTATATATCCAATTCTTTTGGTACGCGCTATAGCTTCCGTTTATTTTGCAGTTGAGGTGATAAGAATTTTAATATACAGTAGGAGCCATTTTCGTATTTTTGATTCCGAATAATATCGATGCTATCGATTGAAATTTCGCTATTTGAAACGACCAAAAGTTGGGTTTTTCAATACTGTTCCATAGATGTGATGCTTTCAAGCATGCATCCGTTCAGCTCATTTCCAGGCTTTGATCGAAGTATACCAGGCAAAGTTGAGCAAGTAGTGTCAGAGCGCCTACCATGGATTAGGTTTTCCTCGGAAATCTTGAAAAGCCCTGTCATGCGCTTCGACCTATTTTTTATAGGCCATGGTGCATTCGCTCCAAAATAATAATTTTGCACGGATGTGGCAATACGGGAGTTTTTACTGATGTTACATGTAGGTGTTTCTCTCTGGTTCAAATTCAATAGGAACTTGGGTGCTCAATACACTAAACATCCACCATCAAGTAGCGTTGATGCAATTCCCGATGATGTCACACTTCACACTATGAATGGAGACAGTTAATACGTTCAATAAGCAACGTTTGGCAACATTGGGCGAACTTTTCAAACATTTAACGGCATGATAAAGAGTAATTTTTCCGTAAGAAATATGAAAAAAATATGTCCCATGCAAAATTATTGTATGTTGAAAAATCAAGCACCTTGAAATCTATGCAAATTTCCAGGTACCATAGCTCAAAAATAAAAAGCGACGAACATCTGATTATTGAATTTGTCGTCTTTTTGGTTTCGAGACCTTTCATTTAAGCTATACATTGCTAAAATCAGGCACATGCAGCCGAAGTTACTTCAATCCAAGTTCAGAGAACCGCGTCCTTCGCGATAAATCTGATTTTTTCAACAAAATTGTACGGCAACTATCCGTAAATAAACTCCGATCGATCTGAAACTTTGGAAATCGTATTTTTTTCGGATAAAAACCAAAACAAAATGGATCTGACTTCTTTAGCAGAAATTTGAAGAGTACCTCCCATACAAAAGTTTCGGATTTTTCTATATCAGTACACTACAGCTACCCGAAGGTTTCGAGATAGCCTATATGTTATTCTGAAGTATGAGCTATATTATTGTAAAGTTTCATTAAAATCTATTCAGTAGTTTTTGCGTGAAAGAGTAACAAACATCCATACAAACATTCGCGTTTATAATATTAGTAAGATAGCCTATAGCAAAAAACCTGTGTGCGCTGCAAGGCTTTTAAATAAAAAAAAAATTATGTGTGCGTTGTACGCGGTAGGAAAAAAATTCCCTCTTCACAATCTTATCGGTGATTCAATTAGAAGAGCGTTATGTATTCAAGTAGATGCATCTAAACATGTAACTTCTCGGTGAATTGGAATTTTAACTTTCTCTATTCGGTTATGCTCCCTTCTTACTCAGTATTCGTCCCGAACACAGCTTCCTCCAGGTCCCGTTTTTTCCGATCGAACTTTTTGGAAGCGATAGATGACATCGTTTAACCTCGTGATGACAATGTAGGGGCGCACAAATTTGCAAACTTCGACTCTTTCTACCGTTTTTACTGTTTCTATATTGGTTAGAGGGAGTTTTAGAAATTTACTACATTTCAGAATGTGGCTTGGGAAAATTCGTGCGTCATATTGGACCCGCAATTTTGAACTTATAAGCTTTGATCATAAATTCGTTGTTTGCCCTAAAAGCCCCCAGATACCGATTTTCATTGCAATCGGAATACAATTGGAAAAATTCGTCGGCCATATTGGCGCGGCCATTTTGAATTTATAAGTTTTGATCATAAATTCGTTATTTGCAACCTTAAAATCCGCCAGATTTCGATTTTCATTGGAATCGGAACACAATTGGCAAATTCGTCGGCCATATTGGCACGGCCATTTTGAATTTATAAGTTTTGACCACAAATTCGTTATTAGCGACCTTAAAAACCTCTATATACCAACCTTCATTGAAATCGGAATACAATTTGCGTGGCCATTTTGAGTTTTCGGCGGCCATGTTGAATTTTTTATAAATTATAGCCTATATGTTATTCTGATATATGAGCTATATTATTGTAAAGTTTCATTAAAATCCATTCAGTAGTTTTTGCGTGAAAGAGTAACAAACATACATACAAACATTCACGTTTATAATATTAGTAAGATATATATATATATATATATATATATATATATATATATATATATATACACACAGGCAGATGGAGCGAAAGAAGT
This sequence comes from Thereva unica, assembly GCA_949987705.1. Classification (NCBI taxonomy): domain Eukaryota; kingdom Metazoa; phylum Arthropoda; class Insecta; order Diptera; family Therevidae; genus Thereva; species Thereva unica. The sequence goes on along the minus strand of OX465281.1, from coordinate 161,567,572 downwards.
TTCACTTCAGTCGTGTGGTCATAAGCACACTCATATTTTTTTTTTTTTTTCCTGTGTGAGGTATTAGGTCCAAAGGTACTGCGGCCATTTAGTTGGCCTATTGTACTACAACCCCTACACCTCATATTTGTAGGCCAGACCGCCTGAACAAGTACAGCAGTCTGCCTAGTGGTTTGTCGCTTAGACTTGAGTGTTCGAGCAGGGACTTCCCGAACAAAGAGACCCTTCTCCTCGCTATTGCAGGGCACTCACAGAGAACATGGAGGGCAGACTCACCCTCTTCTAGGCAAAGCCTACATGTAGGGTCCTCTGCCCTTCCTATCTTCCATAAGTGGTAATTTAGGGCACAGTGTCCGGTAATTAGGCCAACAAGTGTCCTAACATCACTCCTGCTGCGCCGTAATAATTCCTTGGCCGTCTTAGGGGACGGCGCTGGAAGGAACCGCTTAGAGTTGGCCAGTCCAGGCGCGGACCTCCAGCGTTCAATATGTTTCATCAAGGTCCGATCGGCCAGGGCCCTTTGCAGCAAGCTGGACGGTGCCCCAATAGCCGGCTCTGGACCAATGAATTCTAAATCAGAGCCTTTCACTTTCATTTCCTTCGAAGCCCCGGTGACCTGGGACCCAGACAAGTGTAATTTGAATGAGAACGCCCAACTCATGAAGAGCACGTTGGCAGTCCCAAACTAATTTCGACTTGGTCCTACGGGACCTTATCGCTCTAATTGCCGCTTGGCTAAAATCCGTTTATTTTGGTAGGCCCTTCTTAAGTTCTCATGAGTGCATGCCAGAATAGCGTACACCTCTGCTTGAAAGACAGTTGCCAGAGTGCCTAGACTTATAGCCTTGCTGAATCTGGGACTTTCACTCCAGATTCCTGCGCCTACACCTGTCTCCGTTTTAGAGCCATCCGTGTACCATACTAGCCCGCCCGGCAAAACTTTAGGAAAAGTCCATGTAAGCCTTTCCTGTATATGTGCAGAAGGTTGCTTAAATTTTGAGATTTTATAGGGCATGCCGTCCGATAGCATCTCCGCTTCCGGAATCTCTTCTATGATGTTGATTATTATAGAATGTCCTCGCCCAAGACCAGCGGCCAAGTAACCATTCGCTTTCAGCCGCAGCGCCGCGTTTATGGCGGATTTCTCTACCTCAAGGTGGAGGGGTACCAAATTGAGGAGAGTCTCCAGCGCTGCCGTTGGGGAAGTGCGGATGGCCCCAGTGATGGAGAGGCAAGCCATTCTTTGAATTTTGCTAAAAAAAAGTTATGGAACCCTTAAGCTTCGTTCTGTGCCACCAAACTAAAGCTTCATAAGTTACCATGGGCCTTATGATGGTGGTGTATATCCAGTACATGGTTTTCGGTTGCAAACCCCAGGTGGAACCACAAGCTCTGCGGCAAGCCCACAGGGATCTGCGCGTTCTACACATCACAGTGTCCATATGCTGTTTCCAATTGAGCTTGGCATCTAGCGTCACTCCTAAATATTTGGCTTGTTGAGAAAAGCCTATAGTTCTGCCCGCGAATGTAGGTTCCCAAATTCCCGGAAGTGATCGTTTCCTGGTGAAAGGAACTAGGATCGTTTTGTCGGGATTGACTTTTAGACCTACACTCTCGCACCAGCTAGAGACCAGATCAAGTGCCTGCTGCAGGCGCCTTGACATGGCGTCTTCAGATTCACCTGTAATTACTATGACGACATTGTCAGCGTAACCTTGGGCGAAAATGTTTCGACCGTTGAGCAGCTCGAGGAGTTCATCTACAACAAGGCACCAGAGAAGTGGAGATAAAACTCCTCCCTGCGGGCAGCCTCTTGCTATAGTGCCCTCCAGAGACCCGTCAACATGAGAAACAATTAGTTTGCGAGTTCTCAGCATAGAGTCAATCCAGTTGCAGAAAGTGCTACTTAGACTGTGTCTACTTAGAGCCCTAGCTATAGTATCAAAGGATGTGTTGTCAAAGGCTCCCTCGATATCGAGGAAGGCCGTCAGCGCAACTCCTTTGTTTAGAGCTGCCTGTTCAAGCCTGAACACCAGATTGTGCAGTGCTGTCTCAGTAGACTTGCCCGCCTGGTACGCATGCTGATAGGAGCTTAGTGGTTGGCTTTGAAGATAAGTTTCCCTTATCGCCCGGTCGACAATTTTCTCCATTGTCTTCAAGGCAAAAGACGAGAGACTTATCGGCCTGAAAGATTTAGTCAGGGTGTAATCCGAACGCCCTGGCTTAGGTATAAATGTTATGTTGACGTTCCTCCAGACGGATGGGATGTAGCCATGTGCGAAGGAAGCCCTAAATAATTTGCATAATAAGGGAGTGACTAGGTCGCAGCCCTCCTGTAGCAGAATGAGATAGATACCGTCTGCTCCCGGGGACTTGTATGGTTTGAACGATCTAATCGCCTCCCTGATAGCTTCCTGGTTGAACAAGGTATTTGCTTCTGTCCAGGCGGCTTTGGGCACTTTAGAAAGTTGGCCTATACGCTGCCCAGCAGAAGTTATGTTCTCTTTTGAATAAATGGTTGTGCCTGGGAAATGTGCCTGGAGCAATGTTGTCAAGGTTTCTTCCCTAGACTGTGTGAAAGAGCCATCGGTTCTCCTGATGGATCCAAGATCTACCGACAAGCCCTTTGATAAAGCTTTATAGATTTTTGCTGAGTCTCGAATGTCTTCGACACTCTTGCAAAAATTCCTCCAGCTGTTTCTTTTTGCTCGTCTAATTGCCCTGTTATAGCTGGTTAGCGAGCTTTTATAACTCTCCCAGTTGCCGCTCTTCTTAGCTGCGTTGAACAGTTTCCTCGTAGCGGATCTTAACTTGGAGAGCTCGTTATTCCACCATGGAGTTTTCCTATTACGCGTCCTCATCAGAACAGGGCAGTTATTGCTGTAAGCAGCAGTAACCGCCTCCGTAAAGAAGTCCGCGGATAGTTCTACATCCATTGTAGATTTGATTGAGTGCATGGAACCCTTGAATATGCTACTGAGTTCGGCCCGAAAGTCTGTCCAGTTCGTATATCTAGGATTCCTGTATGTACTCACATTTTCCAAAGACTCACCCACCATAAAGTAAATGTGTCTGTGGTCTGAGCACGATGGCTCATCTGAGACCCGCCAGTCACTCACGTAAGTGGCAACTTGTTGAGTAGCTAGCGTGATGTCTATAACCTCACGTCTCCTACCGTTGTCGAAGGTAGGATCCGTGCCGCGATTTAATATGTCCAGGTTAGTAGTTAAGAGGTAATCAAAAAGGTATTCGCCCCTTTTGTTCACTCCACTGCTACCGCAGGCATCATGATGGGCGTTCGCATCACATCCTATGATGATCTGCAGACCGCTCCTGTTAGAGTGACCCACGATATCCTTAAGTTCTTTGGACGGTGGTGGGTCTCTGGAGTCATAGGGGAGGTATGCCGAACATAAGGTAATCATGCTCTTGCTGCCCCCCTGTTAATCTGTATTATCACCACTGCCAGGTCTCTCGACGATTTATCTGTGAGAGGAAAGCAGTTGGTGTTTTTATTGTAAACTACACAGGTCCGAGGGTCGCCGTCCACATCACTGCATGCAATGCTGTAGCCGGTTGCCCGCAAGCCCTGTATAGCACCGTTATTTACCCATGGCTCCTGTACAAGAGCCAGGTCGATAGCTTGGGTGGCCAGCACCCTGCAAAGGACTGCCGAGGCAGCCCTACTGTGTTGCAGGTTGCACTGTACCACCCGCATCCTGAGGCTGTTCCCGCTGCTGTGAGCCAGCAGGAGTCTCCTTTTTTGAGCCAATCTCCTTGACTCTAATTCGTCCGAAGCCGTAGAATAGGGACATGCCCTGCTCTTTCAGCTGCGTGAGCGCCCTCTCGTCAATGCTAAGGGCAAGAGTTTGACCGTTCTGGTCCACCTTCCTGCCCAAGAGTTCACCTCAATTGGCTGATTCTGTAATTCCAGCCTGCAGAGCACCTGTTCCGGTTCCCTAACATCGTTAGGAACCCAGAGTGTGATTCGCTTATATTTGGGAAGGTCCTTTTCCTCAATTACTCTGAGGTTGGCCCCTTCCCACAACTGAAGCCTGGTGACAGCATTTGTCAACCATTGGCTGGTGGGTTCGTTGGCACAGGTGATTTTGATAAGACCCCCTGCCGCCCTTGCACCCAAAAACTGAGGCGGACAATCGCCTTTACGACTTTTGTCTACCTCACACAGGATGGCATCACAGACGGAGGATGATTGTTCCTCTGTCAATTTGCCCTCGGGATAGTTGTCCAGGACCACTGCCATGGTGATCCCAGCTAGCTTATCCCGATATGAGGGTCCTTGCGACTCCCCCTTTTTTTTCTTCTTCTGGGGTCCCTGCCCAGCCGGAGAATCCTCAGACCGCTGCCGTTTTGGCAGTGCGTCAGTTTGGCCGGCATAGGACATAGCCCCCTAGAAGTTGTAGGAGTTGGTGCTACCAATTTCCCAGGTCCAGAAACTTCTGGCAGTCCAGCGGTCGTCCAGGTCTGCTCCTTGGAGCTCCCCGTCCTGACCGCTGTCCTGCCTTGGGTTTGTTGGGAAGGAAGTTCCGCATGTGGGACTCGGGTGTGCTCCGTGGAGCTCCCCAATTCCTCTGCAGCCTTCCTTGCCTTGGCCCTCTTCCTCTTGGCAGCACCGGATTTTTTCTTGCTAGGTTGCACGGTCATACCGACAACCTTGGCCGTTATTTCTTCAACAACATTGTCACCAGCTGCCTGGGCCAGTGTTGTTGATTGAGAAGCCGAAGCTTCTGTGCTAGACGAGGTACCTCCAAGGAGTTCCCTCTCCAGCTCTGAGCTGATACTTATTGCATCAGACTCACAACCTCTTTCTTCGTCTGGTTTTTTAAAGATTTTTTGGTCCATAAAGAGTCCCACGAGTATGGCAGGAAAGGGAAGGTCCATCCTAACAGAGCCTCCTTATTAGGATAAGGCTATATACAACTGGGTGCGCCCGGTGCCCAGAGGAGATCGTTAGAGACAGTGCACCACTACCCACTGCCACGCAGCCCTCGACACGATGACATTTACATCTTGGCTTGGTAGGCTTTTAAGGGTCTGCTCCCTACTACCGTCGTTAGTTGGTTATCCAGGGGGCACCACGAAGAGGTGACGGTTCGGTTTTGCCCCCCTAGTAATCCTGTTACTACCTTGTTATAATAGTCGGTCAGGTCATCTAATTGGTTTAGTGCTGAATGGTATGCTGCGAATATATGAATGTTGATTCGATTGCCGTCAATGGCAGCATGCCAGGGCTCCATATCATTTAATGTATCCATGACTTTGTTGATCTTTGAGGTGAGCGTATTAACTTTGTTCGTGATTCTTGTTTCAGAGATATTTATGTGGTGCGTCATAGATAGGAGAAGTACATAGTTCCTTGATGAGTTGTTTCTGATTTAAGTCTAAATTCTTAATGTCTCTATATGCCTCGTCATTAACCCCAAATACGGATTGCAACAACTGCCCGAATAAACCTCTTTTTCTTCTTGTAAGTTCTTTTCTGGTAAGCACATCAATTGTGTTTAGAAGCTTATCTTTCTTTTCGCTGATGTACTCCAACAACATATCGCAGTGAGCATCAGCAGTAAATTGTTTAGCTCTCTCGCACATCTGGTCCATGCTGGTCATGACTCCGTTAACTCGTTCTATGTCGGTTTGAAAATGGGCCTTGTGGCAAAGGTCCAGCCGCAACGTTCCACGTCGCAGTTGTGCCTCACCTAGATGTTCAACATATAAGCCGGGATCTGGGTATGATACGGAATAAGCGACGGAGTTCTTTATGGTTAATGAGAATACCATAACACAAGTTAATAACGTGGTGAGTAGAGAAGAGGATCTTAATGTGCGTCGAGTAGCGTTTTGGCCCTCCTCCTTTCTATCTGATGTCTCTGATGTACTTTCAGTAAAGCCCGTGTTTACGTCCTTATTTCTGTGACAGGGGTTGTGATTGATAGAGTCGTGGTTTTCATATGGTAACCTGCAAAGTTTAGTAATGGGTCTCTTGAATAATTTATCCTTGCTTTTCACGGTAACCACTCTCGTAAGGTTGTCTTTCCCTGGTGGTAGCTTGTCTTCCTTTAATATTACTACATCATCTACCTTCAAGTGTTCTGCCGGTGTTCGCCATTTCGGCCTCTGTTGCAGACGGTGCAAATATTCTGTTTGCCATTTTATCCAAAATTGTTGATGAAATCGTTGCACTCGTTGCCATCGATCTAGTCGATTCTCGTTCATGTCTAAAAGTGAAGGCTCCGGCTCTTCCACTCAGGATTTTTGCTGGTGTTAAATAGTCTAAGTCGGTGCTATCTGATCTCAATGGGCACAGCGGCCTCGAGTTCAGCGTAGCTTCGATTTGGCACAAAATTGTGCACATCTCTTCAAATGTCCAAGTTCTACATCCACTTATTCTCTTGAAATGGTATTTGAAGCTCTTCACCCCTGCTTCCCACAACCCACCAAAGTGTGGTGCAGATGGTGGTATAAAATGCCATGTAATTAGGTCGGTTGCTAAAACTTCTGCGATTTCGGCTTGTACCTGGGACATACACTTCTTCCAATCTCGTTCGATTACTGTTTTTGCCCCCACAAAATTTGTGCCATTGTCGCTATAAATGTCCGAAGGCGTTCCCCTTCTGCTGCAAAATCTTCTGAAGGCTGCAAGGAATGCCGAAGTGCTTAGGTCGCTCACGAGTTCTAGATGAATAGCCTTTGTGGCTAAACAAACAAAAAGCGAAACATATCCTTTGGTTAATGTGATTTTTCGTCCCTGTTTGATACGTATTTCAAATGGCCCACAATAATCTACTACCGTGTGAGCAAACGGTTCTGAAATATTTACTCGGGGGCTTGGTAGTTCTCCCATCAGCTGTTGGCATGATTGTCCCTTTTGGCGATGGCAAATGACTCACTTAAAAATTGTTGCTTTAACTACATTTCTCATACGCAGAATCCAATATTTTCTTTGTATCGCTGCACACGTTAATTGTACTCTTCCATGTTGGGTGGCTTTGTGGTAATAGTCGGCGATCAATCGCGATAAGAGATGTGTGTTGTCCAATATCACTGGGTGTTTTGATTCGAATGGAAGAGACGATTTGGAAATCCTTCCTCTCACTCTCATAAGGCCGTCGCTGCCAATGAATGGGTTCAAGTCTAATAATCTGCTTTCTCTAATGCATTCTTTATTTTTCCTTAGGCAAGTGAGTTCTCGGGAAAATGTGTCTGCTTGTGCGATGAGTAATACTTTATTAAGCGCTACCCTAATTTCATTTTAGTTTGGGTTTGGGAGTTTGGGTTAGGACAGCAAAGTGGACGGACGTGTGCTGTTCCGGTCCCAGTAAAACGCGCCCATAACGAATAAAAAAAACAAAAAGTGTGAAAAAAGTGCGGATATAACAGAAAACGTGCACAAAAAACACTTAAAAAAAAAACAACAATAGTGAAAATAAAAACACGAGCGCAGTCTAACGCGAAGGCATCAATCACCCTTCACTAGACACGACCGGACCGACGAACGGCGCAAGTAAGTACCCTTGCTCCCTATAGTCCATGGAAATGGTACTTTAACATTGCAAAAATGCAGGACAAGATTTTATTTTTGGGATGTGTAGGGGGGGTCAATGTGAGCTTAAGTTTGAGTTTTCGGGATTCTAACCCCCCCCATTTGGCCGCCATCTTGGAAAACGTGTGCAAATAGTTTTTCCACTATATCTCCGAAACGGTTCATCCTACCGAAAATTTGCAAGGACACTTTTTGTTTAGAATTAATTAATCTACAATTTATTAGTTAGAAATTTTGTGGTAAAATGAATAATTAAGAAGTTATAAGCCTTAGAACACAAAAATTAGTTACAATATTTTCTTTTAAAGGCTATAACTTTTTTTCCTTCAACTTTAACAAAAAAAATAATAATAAGTTTTTTGTAGAGGGTTTCATTAGGAATAATTTTCATTCATTACTTTTTTCATTTCATTCACTACGAAGGATTTTACAGCGCCCCGAAGGTATGAAAGTGACAGATTTTCTGAATATTTTATTACAATTTCACCTCCTAGAAATTAGCAATAACAGCTAGCAAGTAATAATAATGAATGAATGAATATACGTTATAAGAAATGCCGATGTTTGAGTAATGTAATAAAATTGTTTCGCATTTTTTTGCGGGTTTTTATTGCTGTTATGCCATGTTTTATAAGGTACGATATGGTTTAAAATGAAATTCTTTGAATAATAACATGCGTTACTCCAATTTTTTAAAATAATTTGTTTTAGGACTGCACAAAAAAGTGCTTTATTCAGTTATGTTAACTATCTAGCAAAATATGGACGTATCCAGTTTGTGATAAAGGTTTGAATTATCTTAGTCTTATTTCAAAATTGTTATTTCAGTTTGATCTTAGTTAAATTTTCATATTTATAACTGTGTAAATAGTTATTCAGTTGCGCATACTAACAAAACACAAGTTGGAGGATAGTTTACACTCTAGTTTGGAGGATAGTTTGCACTCTATTTGTTATAAAAGTTATTCTGATAGTCGTACGGATAACAGCGTTTGTTGTCATAGTACCAGCAACAGCGACGATACTGTCTTGTATACTAGAAGCTCCCTTGATTGATTTTAATTTCTTGACCAACTGCTTCATTTGCTCTTTGAACTTTCAGTCTTGACACCATTGCACTCTGCTATAATTCCTCAGCAAATCCAAAAATGTCCAGTAATTGATCATGAACCGCTGCACAGCCCTTCAAAAAGACCAAGAATAGAGTAGATAGAAAAGCAGCATCCTGGATTAGTCGTATTGGGGACACCACTTTAAAAAGGCACAGACAAACTTTACCTCGCAGGTGGTGTGGAAATGAGTTATACAACTTGCAAACGCTTGTCATAAAATGAATACGCCCGTATGTTGCTAGATAGTTAGAATAAATGAAATACTTTGTGCAGCCCTAAAACATATTATTTTAAAAAATTGGAGTAACGCATGTTATTATTCAAAGAATTTCATTTTAAACCATATCGTACCTTATAAAACATGGCATAACAGCAATAAAAACTCGCAAAAAAATGCGAAACAATTTTATTACATTACTCAAACATCGGCATTTCTTATAACGTATATTCATTCATTCATTATTATTACTTGCTAGCTGTTATTGCTAATTTCTAGGAGGTGAAATTGTAATAAAATATTCAGAAAATCTGTCACTTTCATACCTTCAGGGCGCTGTAAAACCCTTCGTAGTGAATGAAATGAAAAAAGTAATGAATGAAAATTATTCCTAATGAAACCCTCTACAAAAAACTTATTATTATTTTTTTTGTTAAAGTTGAAGGAAAAAAAGTTATAGCCTTTAAAAGAAAATATTGTAACTAATTTTTGTGTTCTAAGGCTTATAACTTCTTAATTATTCATTTTACCACAAAATTTCTAACTAATAAATTGTAGATTAATTAATTCTAAACAAAAAGTGTCCTTGCAAATTTTCGGTAGGATGAACCGTTTCGGAGATATAGTGGAAAAACTATTTGCACACGTTTTCCAAGATGGCGGCCAAATGGGGGGGGTTAGAATCCCGAAAACTCAAACTTAAGCTCACATTGACCCCCCCTACACATCCCAAAAATAAAACCTTGTCCTGCATTTTTGCAATGTTAAAGTACCATTTCCATGGACTACTACCCTCTCTCGCATCTCGGTCCTGCAGGTGCCGCGGCTAAAATCTGTCGGTCGATGAAATTTGCCCCGTCTCAAAAGGCATAACACTTTGACGAGGACAAATTTTATTGACTCTGATGGTTGCGGCAAATGTAATGCCGGGAAATATTCCCGAGAACGTGGCGATTGAACCCGCGCAACCGAAGTCCCGTTACAAGTCAAGTTTTGGTATTGACTTTTGTAACATTCGTGGACTTCAAGCGAATTTCTCTTTTTTTGAGTGCCACTTATCTAATTACAAACCCCCAATCTTCGCACTTAGTGAAACCCAAATATCACCCGATAATGACTTAGGTTATTACCAGGTGTCGGGGTACACTTTAGTGCACAATCTCTCCCCCCATAGGGGTATTGCCATTTATGTTAGGGACGACGTGGCTTATTATAAAATACATTCAAGCACAACTTCAGATTTTAATTATCTTTGGATTAAAATCATTTTCCAAAGCCACGTCATATTCTTCTGCTTCCTATACAGAAGCCCTAACATAAGTAACGAAGCCTCCACCTTATCTTTTGATACTATTTCCGAACAAATCTCGGGATTTTTGTCGTCCAATCCTGAGTGTGAAATCATCGTTGCGGGTGATTTCAATGTTCACAACGTTAAATGGCTGACTTACTCAAATGGCACCAGTATTTCTGGCAAGGACGTCGAGCTCTTTGCAGACATCAATAACTTGCATCAAATTGTGGATCATCCCACAAGAGTCCCTGATGTTGCTGATCAAGGAAGATATCTCCTTGATCTTTTTCTAACTTCTCATCCAGCGCGTTACTCCGTCGAAGTTGATTCACCTCTCGGCAATTCAGACCACTGCCTAATCAGTGCTAACTTCCCATTCGAATTTCCCACCCCTCCCAAACCAGTTCGAAGAACTGTATGGCATTATGGGAAGGCCAATTGGCTGGGGCTTACTAATTTTTTCCAGTCTACAGACTGGAATCTGTGTTTCCGGAATAGAAACGCCAACTCTGCCGCTATCCGTATCACCAGGATCATACAGGCAGGAATGCATTTGTTCATTCCCCATTCTACCAAATCTGTGAAGCCTAGACCCAACAGATGGTTTAATCGGGAATGTATGAATGCAATCAATACTAAAGAAGCCGCCTTCCGAGCGTACAAGAGCTTCCCGAGTGAATCGCTCCGTTTAGAGTACATACAACAAAGAAATTCTTGTAAAACCGCCATCAAGAAAGTCAAAACCTTATTTGACAACAAATTGAGAAGTAAACTCCTAAATGCAACCTCCGGTAGCAAAAACTTCTGGTCCTTGGTAAGTTCCATCAAGAAGAATTTCACTACAACTTCAACCCCATCCTTTATTCACAATGAGAAGATAATAAAAGACAGCAAATCCAAGGCCAATTTATTAGCATCTATGTTCGCTTCGAATTCTTCTTTACCCGAAACTGATGTGCTACCCCCTGTTTCCGAGCGTAACGCCCATTCAATGGACAGGGTTTTTTTCAGGACTCGCGAGGTGTACAGGTGCCTCAAAGAGCTCGATGCCAACAAATCCACTGGACCCGATAATATACCCCCTATCGTCTTAAAACAATGCGCCTCACCTTTGGCTAAACCTCTGCGCAAATTATTTTCCCTGTCATATTTCTCCGGAGTTTATCCCGACTCTTGGAAACTTGCCCATGTTCAGCCCATACCGAAAAAAGGTGATTCCAGCGATCCCTCCAACTACCGCCCAATAGCAATTACTTCTATTCTCTCCAAAACCATGGAGACGATAATCAACAAAAAGCTTATGGGATATCTAGAATCCAACCTACTCATAAACGACAGACAGTATGGCTTCCGACGAAAAAGATCCACTGGGGATCTTTTAGTCTGTCTTACAGAACACCTCAGCCGTAGCCTGCATGGATCCGGTGAGTCTAGTCTGGTTGCTCTGGATATCTCCAAGGCTTTCGATAGAGTTTGGCACTCAGCCCTGTTAGCTAAACTCAAAGCTATTGGAGTTGACTCACTTCTACAGAAGTGGATTGAGAGTTTCCTTTCTGGCCGTTCAATCAAAGTGGTATTGGATGGCGTCAAATCCGCACCCCACACGATCTCTGCGGGGGTACCCCAGGGGTCAATTTTATCACCGGCCCTATTTCTCATATTTATAAATGACCTTCTTTCAATCCCCTCCAACCCACTTCTCAGCTTCGCTGACGACGGTACTCTACGTTACTCGTACAGCTTCGATACAAGACAGACTCATGCCAGATCCTGTCTTGATGATCGCGAACTAATGTTCAACTCTATTAATAACGACATTGAACTTATTATAGAGTGGGGAAAAAAGAATCGTGTCAAATTCAACCCCTCCAAAACCAAGTACTGTCTCATCTCCAAAAAGAAGCTCAACACCTCTTCACCCTTGAGAGTGGATGGAGTTCAACTAATGGCCGACCCATCCTTGCACATCTTAGGCGTGACATTAGCGAAAGACTTGCGATGGAATGACCACATATTCCAAATCGCCAAACAAGCATCCCAGTGCTTGGGATTTCTTAAGAGGTGCAAGTTCCTCCTCCAGCCATCGGCCCGTGCTGTTATCTATAAATCCTACATTCGGCCTCTTCTCGAATATAACTCCCTCGTTTGGGGCGGCGCCCCAATAACCACCTTGGCATGGTTAGATAAAGTGCAAAAAAGGGCGCTCAAATTAATTGATGACGACACCGCCTGCTCCACCATCGACCCGTTGAGCCACCGTAGGAATGTAGCAGCACTGACAAAATTTTATCGCTACTATCATAGTGACTGTTCCTCCGAGTTAAACGCTCTCCTGCCTCCACGGCAATCTTATACCCGCAACACCAGATTAGCCCACTCTTCTCATTCCCTTCACCTGCAACTACCCCTTTCACGCACTCAACAAGATATGAATTCGTTTGTTAATAGAACAACTCGACTGTGGAATAACCTCTCGCAGTCAGTATTTCCGAACTCCTACAACATCCAAGAGTTCAAACGCAGGGTTCATCACCACCTTCTTCAATACCCCCCCGTACCTTTTAATCCTTAACCTATACCCCCCCCCCCTCATCCCTCCCCCGTACTAAGCTTACTGCTAGACATTGCACCATGACGTGACAAATGACATGACGGACTAGTAGTACAAAGGGTGACTCCTAAGCTTAGCACTGCCACATAAAAAAAAAAAAAAAAAAAAAAATTTGAAGAAAGCCATAACGTTTTTTCATCTGGTGCTTTATCTGGAGACATTCTGTTTTTGAGATTAGCACTGAATCTGAGTATGTATGCGAAAGTTCTTATCAGATGGGTGAATGAAGAGAATCGCGTGAAAATAGAGTCTGTGAGATCTACTGCTACGTGCATAGTGATATTTCGCATTTCTTGTGTGGTCTCCTTTAATATCCTTTCTTGTGGCCATTGGTCGGCCGGAAGTGTCAGCCATTCTGGACCCGTCCACCATAGAGGATGATTTAGTAGTTCTTCTGCCGAAATTCCGCGGCTGGCGCAATCTGCGGGATTATCTTTTGATTTCAAATGCCTCCAGGTACAGCTTCCTAAAATGGCTGAATTTCAGTTACTCTGTGAGCGACAAATGCTTTCCATGCGTTGGGCTGTCCTCTTAACCAAGCTAGTACAATTTCTGAGTCTGTCCAAGTGCAAACAGTAATATCTCCAAATTGTAGAGATGCCTTCACTTGATTGATAAGACGAGCCAGGAGCACTGCGCCGCAAAGTTCTAACCGTGGCAAAGATACAAGTTTAATTGGTGCAACTCTGGTTTTTGCGGTGAGCAGGCTAATTTTTGTGTGATTCTCATTTGTAGACTTTAGGTACACAACTGCAGCATAAGCTTTGAGCGAGGCGTTGCAAAATCCATGAATCTCGATCTTCTGACCGTGAAATGATTTCGTCACCCCCAGCCATCTTGGTATTTTGATTTGTTCTAAGTGATTAAGTGATTGCTTAAAAGCTTTCCATTGTTCCTCGAGATTTTTTGGTAGTGTGTTGTCCCATTCCAATCCATGTAACCAGAGGGTTTGCATGAGAATTTTGCCTGTAACTACTATGGGTGCTACCCAACCTAGGGGATCGTACAATTTAGCTACTTGTGATAGGACTGCTCTCTTTGTGGACGTTGGCTGGTCTGTTGATAGGTTAACCTTGTATGAAAAAGTATCCGATATGGGGTGCCAATAGATTCCTAATGTTTTAACTGCTTTCTCCACATTGATTTTGACTTCTATTGGCACTTCTTTGTAGTCTTGGGGTAAATGATCGATGAGCGCTGCGTCGTTGGAAACATATTTTTTCAATGGCATTCCACCTAATTGCAAAATTTCAATGAGTGCTTCTTGAATAGTTATTGCTTCTTTTGGTGTATCCGCTCCTGAAAGTACGTTATCCACATAAAAGTCCTTTAGGATTATTTCTCAAGCAATTGGAGATCTGTCACCTTCATCTCTTGCTATTTGCTGTAAAGTCCGCGTTGCAAGATAGGGGGCGCTAGCAGTTCCGAATGTCACTGTGGTCAATCTGTAGTCTAAGATTGGATCGTCGGAAGAATTCCTCCATAGAATTCTGTGGTACTCTCTGTCTGTTGGCCTGATTCTGACTTGGCGATACATCTTTTCTATATCAGCCGAAAATCCAATTTTATGCCTGCGCCATCTGAGTAAAATCTGAGTCATATCATCTTGAATGATTGGGCCAATCATCATAAGGCCGTTTAAGGAAGTTCCGGTGTTGGTTTTTAACGATGCATCAAGCACTACTCGCAGTTTCGTCGTAGTGCTGTCTTCCTTTATAACGGCATGGTGTGGAAGATAAAATGCGTTGTCGATTTCCTTTTCCGCTGCGGGCACTAATTCTAAATGTCCCAGTTTTATGTATTCCTCGATGCACTTGACATACTCTTCCTTTAATTCCTGATTGCGGTCGAACCTTCTTTCTAGTTGTCGGAATCGGGCTAATGCAAGGTTTCTCGAATTTCCTAATAGTGAAGATGGTTCTGGTTCTTTGAAAGAGATGGCTACTACGTACCTTCCATCTTCTTCTCGCTCTGTTGATTGTGCGAAATGCGTTTCGCAATCTATCTGTTCCTGAGTTTGAGAACTGCTACTAGTTTGAACCAAAGTCTAGAAATTAACAAGTCTTTCATCTTCATATGGTTAATGAGTGAAAGGCGAACAGCTACATGCACAAGTTTTTCAAATGACGATGTCAGGCTATCAGAGAGAGAATGCAACATTTTTATACGCGCTGGAATACAACCATAAGTCGGAAAATTTTATGAGTTTCTATAGGGATAATGTTGATGTGTTTGTGCATATTTGCTCGTTTGTTTTGATGATTTCAATTTTGACAGCTGCTTCAATTATCTTTCCTTTTCTGTTCTGCATACTTTACCGTAAAGACAGAATCTGGCTTTGTCTCGCTGAATTCACGAAGTATGCGTTGAGTTTTGCTCAGCAGTGATGTTCATATATGCACGCACACAATCAACGGTCGGAAATTTTTGTATGAACATGAAAGACTTGTTATTACTAGACTTTGGTTTGAACCTCCTCGATTTCCCAGAATTTCCGCAGTTCTTTATCGACGTCAATGGTTGCGCAGAGAGTAGCGATTCTTTGATAGCAAGGACGTGCAATGGCTGGTGATGCTCTGCCGAATACGATCCAGCCAAGTTGTGTGTTCTGTGCCACTGGTTCGGTGTGTGCACCGCGACGAATGCCTTCTAGAATTATATCACCATATATGTCTGCTGCTAGCACCATATCAACAATTGAAGGTTGATTGTACTGTGGGTCGGCCAACGATAGGTCTTCCAAGTGGGCACATTGAGGAATTTTAGGCTTGGTGGAAGGAAGAACATCCGTCAGAGATTTAAGAACGAATGCTTCATCTATTGGAATGGTTACCTTTTGGGTACGAGACTGTATTGTGAGCGACACCGCATCAAGAGCCTTGCCTGCTTCTACACACCCAATTCCTATTATTGTAAAGTCACTGCGTTCTCTTTTTAATCGTAGGCGTTGGACCACAGAGTCTGTGATAAAGTTCGCTTGGGATCGTTGGTCTATTAGCACCCTTAGTGTGTGTGATCCTGTCGAAGTCTCCGCACTTACTAAAGCTGTTGCAAGAAGAACTTGCTTTCGTGTACCATGACAAGAATAAGACGACGCCCTTTCCTCTTGTTTATTGGAGTTGAATGTTGTATCCTTTGGATTTGTTTGCCTTGGTTTGGCATTTTTGATGGGCTCTGATTTAGTGAAAGTAGAATTGTGTAAGAGTGTGTGATGACGACGTCCACACTTCAAGCACCCTAATGTGCTTGGGCAGCCATTGGCCTTATGACGGTAACCTAAACAGTTCCCACAAAGACCATTTCGTTTTACTAAATCTAATCTGGTGGTGGGGTTAGCGTTGATGAGTTTTGAGCATTTTCTTGGGACATGCGCTCCATTACAAATGATGCAGGCATTTTCTGTAGTAGTGACATATGATTGCCGTGGCTTGGAAGTGGACGACAAATCTCGTTGTTGGGTGGAACGTGTAGGTTGTTTTGCGCCGATTGCTTCCAGCGTTCTGAATCTTGATTCTAGGAAGTTCTTTAATTCTGTGAAGGTTGGTAGCTCTGTTTGACTCTTCAATGATTGCTCCCACAGTGTATGAGTATCGGGATGGAGTTTCTTCACAATTAAGTAGATTAAAATGGGATCCCAGTTGGCCGTATCTATTTTAAGGTTTGATAATGATTGAGTGCACTCTTCAATCTCGTCTATTAATCTGCGGTTATTTTCGGCTGAATCTATCGTAATATTAGAGATTGAGAATAACTTCTTAAGATATGTGTTAACAAGAACGCGTTTGTTGTCGTATCTACTCACTAGCACAGACCATGCTGTTTCATAATTTGCCTCGGTTTTCTGGAAGTGCCCTACGAGCTTGAGTGCATCTCCGCAAAGGTTCGTCTGAAGGTAATGCAGTTTTTCTACATTATTTAGCCGACTGTTGTGCACAAGAGTTCTGAAGATGTCATGATATGAGGGCCAGGCAGAATAATCTCCAGAAAACTTCGGCAATTCTATTTTTGGCAGTCGGATCTCGGGTTTTGGCAAGGGTCTGTTATTTTCCTCTGAGTTAGGGGTTGTAGTCTGTTCTACAACGTTCTGGGGAGGTGGAAATTTTGTCAGTCTGTATGACTCGATCTCGGAAACCGACGTTATATAAAACTCCTCTGCGTCGGTGTATCTATCTTTCGCGAAATAATCTAACTTTAACGATTCTGGTGTCTTTCTAACAGAGCCCTCCTTACGGTAATTCTCCATGAATTTTTTCATTTTTATTAAGAGCTCCTCCTGATCGATGATGAGCTCTTCCATCTCGGTTTCTTTCGGGTCTTCACTCATTTTCAATGAAATAAAAAATAAATTGTGTTCTTACCTTCAGAGTCTGTATTGGTTGGGCAACGAAGGGAGTGGCGTGGTGATTTCTGCAATAGCTTCTGTACACCGTCACTAAGCACGAACAATCACTAATCTTTGTCTTAATACACTTTACACTGTTCTGGGTTCTTGTTTTTCGATCGGTTTTTTTCACCCTTTTTAAAGCACTTAATATCACTGATTCACCTCGTTATTCCGTGAATCCGGCTCGAAGGACCATGTTTTGATAGCTAAAAAATCTTCAATATGAAAACACTAGAAACTTGAACACTTACAATATTTTATTTTATCTCACAGTTACATTAATTATTCGTTAAGTTAATAGTTTAGTTAATTCGCGGCGGTGGTGTACTCTTGTCGGTGACGGTTTTCCAACTCCCCGGTCTGGTCGCATCGATGAGCCCAGGTATTGTCCCCTGCAGGTGGTGGCGATAACCCCTGTTGCACCGTCAGCAGATTTGGGCCAGAGGCGCCGTTGAACCACGTTGACCCAGCTGATCGTCAGCGTTTTTAGACGTTGACATACCAGGTGAACGATCGCCGCGTGCTGATAAGTATTATCGATTGCGACGTGCGGTCGTTGTTAAATTTTTTGCGTGTTCACCCTTGTTCTCCGAACACAACGAAAACAATATTCTAAAAATTTTCAAGAAATACCTTCCACCGAATAAATTAATCGCAGTTTTCACAGAAGACGCTATTTTCGGGACAGTGCAAGAAGTATACTCTAAACACTTTGCGAAAGGGGAAATGTTTAAACAAATTAGATGCAAAGAGTATGTCAAAGACGTCATTGAAGAAGACCAACAAGGCGTTATAATAAAAAACTACCATACCAAAAGCAACCACAGGGGCATAAACGAAACCTTGCTACACTTAAAGAAAGAAGTTTACTTCCCTACTATGAAAGATAAAATAACGAAAATTATCGATAATTGCGAAATCTGCCATTTAATGAAATATGATAGGAAACCGCCAAAATTATAACTCCAGGTCACTGAAATTCCAGAGAAGCCTTTGGCTATCTTACATATTGATATATATGTATATATTCCATCAACAATAACCAAATTCTTACCATTATGGACAAATTCTCCAAATTCGGTGCAACATACACCGTTCTAACAAGAAATAGCATAACAATGGTCAACTGTCGTCAGCACTTCATCAGCCTTCACGGCATACCCCAAAAAATAATTTTAGACCAAGGGGCTGAATTCAATTCTTTCATTTTTAAAGACTTTTGTGAACAATACAATATCACACACCACATAAATTCACCCCAGCAAGCAACCAGTAACGCACATGTGGAAAGGATGCACTCGACTTTAACCGAAATATACCGGATCATATTCAACCAAAAGAAAAACAAAATATATATTCAAATATTCAAATAATTTATTATAAAAAGCGCTGAAGATTACAACATCTTATATAGCACTACACAATAGAAAATACAATTCAGGCGTGACAGACCGATGATAATCATAATAATAGTAATAGTAACAACTGAAATAAGAGCACGAAGACATATTTAATGAGACTATGACGACCTGCAACAACTCCATACATTCAGCCACTAAGATAACGCCGTTTAATCTCTTCTATGGAAGACCCCACGCCTTAGGAAATAATATTAGATTTAAATAACAAACATCAATATTTACGTAAACAAGGGGAACTGCCAGAATAATACGACACCTAGAAAATAAAAAAGCCCCAGGCTTCGACCTAATAACTGGAGAAATTTTAAAAAACTTGCCGAGAAAAGCCATAGTATTCTTGACTATGATCTACAATGCCATCCTAAGGTCCCACTATTATCCCAAATTATGGAAAACATCACAAATATGTATGATAGCAAAGCCAGGGAAATTGCCCACTGATGTGAGCTCATATATGCCTATCAGTCTTCTTCCAACCATCTCAAAAGTGTTTGAAAAAATTTTCCTAGACAGACTAAAGCCAATACTAGAGGAAAACAACATAATCCCAGAACATCAATTCGGTTTCCGAAAACAACATTCTACTATAGAGCAAACACATAGAGTGGTACATAAAATCAGGAAAACTCTGGAAAACAAAGAATACTGCTCTGCAGTATTCTTAGATATACAACAAGCATTTGATAAAGTATGGCACAACGGACTTTTATATAAACTTAAAACTTTGCTTCCAAACTCATACTACATGATAATAAAATCATATTTGCACCAAAGAACCTTCCAGGTCAAATTTGGAGAAGAATACTCAGATCTATACGAAATTAGAGCGTCAGTACCACAAGGATCTGTAATAGGGCCAGTTCTTTACTCGATTTTCACATCAGATTTGCCAATAACTGAAGGTGTTGAAACGGCAACATATGCTGATGATACGGCTTGTTTGGTCAGTAACAAAGATCCCATTAGAGCATCACAGATATTGCAGACATATCTCAACAAAATTGACCTATGGATGAAAAGGTGGAGGAGTGCAGCACCAACAAATCAAACCACATCACGTTTACTCTCAGGAAAGGCGACTGTGCATCAGTCTCCATGGAAGGTAATCCACTGCCAAAAAAAGCTTGCGTCAAGTATCTTGGATTACATCTTGACAGAAGGCTTACATGGTCACATCACATAAAGACGAAAAGAACTGAATTAAATATACAATTTAAAACCTTATACTGGCTAATTGGAAATAAATCCTCGTTGTCATTAAACAATAAAATTTTAATATACAAATCCATAATCAAACCAATATGGACCTACGGCATAGAACTGTGGGGGTCTGCTTCAAATTCTAACTTAGAAATACTGCAAAGGTTCCAAAATCAAATACTAAGGTCATTTACCCGTGCCCCTTGGTTTACCAAAAATGTCGAGATACACAACTATCTTCAAATACCAACAATAAAAGAAGAAGTAAAAAATCGCTGTGTCAAGTACAAAAACAGATTAAAAGATCATACCAATCAACTTGCTAAAAACCTAATGAACGGAGAAAGGGACACAACACGCCTGAAACGATGGCACATCCTGAACTTAGACAACAGAAGCTGAATCCTGTGGCAATTAAATAATGGATAATGTTCATAGAAACATAGAAACATTACCCACCGTGATATACTCGTACAAACAATTTAATTATGGCTTAGTAGCCGATTGTAAATAGTTTTATATATTAAATAAAAAAAAAAAAATATTTACGTAAACTAAATGAGTTTAAAGAAAATTTGAAAAGGTTAAAAAACAAGTAGAAAGCCAGGGTGTTATATAATATATTTTTTCGGGAAACGTATAGAAATGACGTACATTGTTTTATCAAAAATCGTAAAGAAAAGTGATACTTTTCTAGTTAGCAACACTTTTCTTCACGATTTTAGATATAACTTTAATTACAGTGCGATTAATTGTCAACAGAAAATGGCCTACTTTAACCAATTATTATTTCTTTACAATTTACGTATTTCTATATGATTCCCGATTAATTGTCAACAGAAAATAGCCTACTTTGACCAATTATTATTTCTTTACAATTTTTGATTTTCAATGTAAGTATTAATATTTTCTTTGCAATTTTTGATTTTCAATATTAAATGTACGTCATTTCTATACGATTACCGAAAAAATAGCATGTTCAACGCGCCAAGAAAAGCGAGTTTTCCAGCTCGTGTAAATTTTAATCCACTCGCTCGCTACGCTCGCTCGCGAATTAAATATTTACACTCACCGGAAAACTATCACTTTTCTTTACTTGTAGAACAATCTACTATGGGTTTTATATTTTTTGTTGTATAAAACTGATTCCTTTTCTTCGTTTTGTTTTGTATGCCAAATTTTTGCTTATATTATCCTTACTAATATTATAAATGCGATAATAGCTCTGTCTGTCTGTCTGTCTGTCATCTGCCGGTCTGTCTGTCTGTATGTCTGTTACGCTTTCACGCTAAACCACTGGACCGATTTTGATGAAATTTGGAACAGAGATAGTTTAGACCTTGGAGACGGACATAGGCTACTTTTTATGAAGAAGGGTTGAAGGGGGTGAAATGGAGTTCAATAAGTTGAAGGCGATTTTTTTCTTTACTTTTTTTTCTATTGTATAAAAAGTAACTGGCTGACAGACAACGCACAACCTAAATGGCTAGAACTAAAGGGCTCAAATTTTGACCGTGCATCCCTAGCGATTTTGCGAAATTCATCCCCCAAGGGGGTGAAATGGGTTCAACCCAAAACAGCTGGAGCTATGGAGCTGAAATTTTGACAGTGCATCCCTATCATGACGTGGATATCCACTAAGAAGCGATTTTTCGAAATTCATTCCCCTAGGGGGTGAAATGGGGTTTACCTAAACCGCTGGAGCTACAGGGCCGAAATTTTAACAGTGCATCCCCATAATGGCGTGCACATCCACTATAGAGCGATTTTTCGAAATTCATCCCCTAAGGGGTGAGATTGGGTTTACCCAAACCGCTGGAGCTATAGGGCTGAAATTTTTACAGTGCATCCTTATAATGACGTGGACATCCACTATATAGCGATTTTTCGAATTTCATCCCCTAAGGGGGTGAAATGGGGTATACCCAAACCGCTGCAGCTATAGGACTGAAATTTTGACAGTGCATCCCTATAATGATGTGGACATCCACTAAGAAGCGATTTTTCGAAATTCATCCCCTAAGAGGGTGAAATGGAGCTTCCCCAAACCGCTGGAGCTATAAAGTTGAACTTTTGACAGTGCATTCCTATAATGGCGTAGACATCCACTATAGAGCGATTTTTCGAAATTTATCCCCTAAGGGGGTGATATGGGGTTTACCCAAACCGCTGGAGCTATAGGGCTGAAATTTTGACAGTGCATCCCCATAATGGCGTGGACATCCACTATAGAGCGATTTTTCGAAATTCATCCCTTAAGGGGGTGAAATGGGGTCAACCCAAAACCGCTGGAGCTATAGGATTGAAATTTTGACAGTGTATCCCTGTAATCACGTGGAAATGAATGACTCGAAATTCACTTTATTTAGTATTCCTTTGTCACTTCTCTTGGTGATATATACACGCCAATCTCTGCTTCAAAACTTGCAGATTTTTAGAGCAGAGGTGATATACGCAGCAATTTGTTTACCATATTTATTTAAAAAAAACGCACTATAATAAACTTATTTTAGGGATAATAACAGCTGACTTTTTTGTTTGTTTTTTTTAAGTTATACTTCTTTAGGCGCGTTTTGAAAAATATTATGAGAGTGAATTTTGACGAATTCGCAACGCAACGCAACTTGAGGATATAGGCGAAGGGGTGGAGGCAATGGAGGGCAAGCATTTCAACTTCCATTCTTTATACGCACTGGGATTATCATTATTATGCACGGTATACAGAAGCGACGGCAGCTTCGAATACCGTAAAAAATGGGCGCCTGGTGACGTCAGCCGTAATGCTGAAACTATAACAACATATTCGATTTTATATGGGAAGTGTCCCCCACGTGACATCAGCACTAAAATACCGTATACGGTATACAGTCTTTTACATTACCTTGTTCCTGAATACCGTGATTACTATGGGCATATGAAAACTCGCAGCCGATGCCGGTTCACGATGTCGATGGGTGAGGGGGTTTTTATGCTGAGGCTATGGAGGGAAATAAATTTCATGTTCAAGTCATCAGCTAAGCGTATGTTTGGTTTTTCGTGCGCATAGGATAGATTCGTAGTGTTTACTGTGTGCTGTTTGTGGGTGAGGGGTTTTACTGGATGGAAGGCAATTTCTCTAAGGGGGATGATACACGGGTCAACATGTTGAGCAACACGAGCTTTTTCTGCGCAGTTCGTAGGCCAAGGGAAGGGTCAGGGTGAAGTGTGCGGTGTTGACTGAAACTAGAAACGATTTCTATTTTTCCTCCAGTTGCTTGAAAAATGTTTATGTATGCGTGACTGTCAAGCGATTCTGGGTGAAAATAATTTGGAATGCACACCCACACATATGAAATCGCAATGTTATTATACAGAGTGTTGCGTGTAGCGTGTTGAGTCGTGTATCACTCTCCGCTCAACAAACTGACAGTGTGTTGCAGAGACACGTTGACTCGTGTATCATCCCACTAACTCGTAGTGTAATATCATAGACTCGCCAAGTTTTTAACTTGTAAGAAGTGGCAAAATATTGTATTTTAACATTTTATACTGAACGTGCATTCGGTGATAAGTTAGTTAGTGATCCGAGTGAATAAATTGAATGAAATTGATAAGGTGACCAGTTTTGTTTACATTCATGGTGGTTTTTTCGTGTTAATTTAGGGAAAAAATGTTGGATTTATGTGGTAATGAAATTAAAAGTGAATTTAAAATAGTTAAAAATTATTACGGAATAGTTATTAAAACATAAGTGCAAGTACCACCACACAACATGAATAACAAAAATTTTGAACTTTTTCCTACACATTTTTCTGCTTTAATATTTTTAAAAATTATTCTTCAACAAGCTTTAATCACTTTAAATTCACTTTTAACTCAATAACCACACAAATTCAACATTTTTGCCCTAAAATAACTCGACAAAACCACAGCGAATGTAAACAAAATTGGTCACCTTCACAATTAAACCATTAAAACATATTGGTTTACTAAATTTTTTGAAATTGTTTTAATTCAATCAGTGAAACACTAATTACTGGTAATCCAGGTATTGAAAAAATGAACTAAAAAACTTGGCTCCACTATGTTATTACACGAGAAAAGTCCTCCATTCAAGCAAATGTAGGATCAGCACCGGCTGCTTCCAGGCCTGTAGCTATAAGATGGGTTTGCTGGAGGCCCTATCAGAACTTGAAATATGCAGCGTACTTCAAATTTAAGACATGATATGAACATGCAGCACGCTGCTTTGCTTGTCATTTTACCAGCCTCAGCCAATTGAAATACTTTTGATTGCAGCGTGCTGCATTTTTATCTCATGCCCTAATTTACTGCACGCTGCCAATTTTGATGTTCTGATACGGCCTGCGGACGATATAGGCGAAGAGGTAGAGGAGGGAAGCATTGCAACTCCAATCCTTTAGCTATTAAGTTTATTATTATATGGGCATATAAAAATTCGTAGCCAAAGTCCGTTCACGATGTCCATTGGTGAGGAGGTTTTTACCCAGAGGCTATGGAGGAAAATAAATTACATATCCTAGTTTTCAGCTAAAGACGGCTCTAAACGATACTATGAGCACTTTCCAACGTTGGACGTTTAATGGTAGAACGCATCGTGTGGCCGCTACTCGAACTACGAATGTCCAATGTCAAGCGTCCAACGATGGTGTTTGGACAGGTTAGGAGTGTTGTCACTCAAACTTTGGAAGCGTTGATGCTGTATTTGCCGATTCATTAATGCCCTTAGTATGAGACTCTTCGTATCATATTTCAATTACCCTAACCCACTCAATTTAATTGAGTAACAACTAAAAGAAGAAGCTGGGGAAGTGAACAGAATTTGGAAGTGACGTAATGAATCTACGCAAGGTCGATGAACCCACAGGTGAGTTACGAGAGCATACCGGCAAAATGAGTCTACGCAACGCCTGGAATTCCTCATTGTGACAGAGGATACAGACGATGTCCTTTTGGATTGCCGGAGATTAGCCGAGCAAACTGCTGCACTGTAACCTACAGCTGAAGGCACGGCTAAGAGCAACGAACGTCTTAGACTATAATGGTACGATCGTTTGATCTACTGACTAAAGTGGAGGAGAAGCTAAATTGCTCAATCAGAAGCTAAGGCGGAAATGAACAAAAAAGAAGTGAGTTGGGCTTAGAAGTACCAGTAGTATTATCAGGTAAATAAATGCTGATCCAGCTTTGCGTCGCATTAAGCTTAACATTCATTACGTTTTGGTAGAAAATTAGCCAGTCTTAAGAGAATTTCATGAGGCATCTTAAGCCCACCTTAAGATAATTGTAATTAGGCCTAATAACCCAATTAGTTGGTGATTTTAGTTAGGATTAGAATACGGTATAACCGACAGCCTTGAGCGTGTCGGCATCATAATGCTTGCACCTTCCAACGCACGAAAATAGAAAAAATCCAATAAAATATTTGTGTAGAAATTAAAAATTAGTCTTAAAATCACGCCAAAGAAGTATAACTTCTAATGCGTGTACATACTTATGTGTACTTACACACACCCACTGTTTTTTTTTTTTCAAGGACAACATTGCACATAATAAACAGTTTTTATTTAAAGGCATTGCAAGGCACGCGGGCTTTATGCTAGTAATATATGAGCCGTTTATTTTGAAAGTGGCATAAGTCACTTTGTTTTTAAGTCGGCAATTTTTTTAAAAATGAAAAGATACCGTTCAATTGTATTTAGTGTTGCCATTACCTCGATTTTTTTGAAAAAGTGACTTATGCCACTTTCAAAATAAACGGTTCATATATAACTATGCTTTTATTTATCTTATATTCATTAAGTTCAAACACATTCAAATTTAAAATTAAAATTTGCTTTATATATTTTGGTTTTAACTATTCTTTCCGAAAAATACAATAGAAGATACGCACCAATTAGGTTTCTTATTACTACTACTTCTTCTTCTTTAAGCTCCTTTAATCCCTCATGGTACGTAGGGCGGAAACAGTTGCCCTCCAGCGGACTCTGTTTTGCGCGACAGCTCTTAGCTCCGACCAGGATCTCCCAGTTGTTGCGGCTTCTTCTAGTTGGGTGCTCATTCAAGTTGTTCTAGGTCTTCCTACTCGACGGGAACCTTGCGGATTCCAGTGAAGGGCCTGTTTGGCTAGATTTTCGTTTTCGCGTCGCAAGGTGTGGCCAACCCAATTCCATTTCCTTCGCCTGATTTGGTCGTCTATCCTTTCTTGGCCGGCACGGCGCCATAGTTCTTTGTTTGAAATTCTATCTTGCCAGCGGATTTTTAGGATACGACGTAGGCATCTGTTGATAAAGACTTGTAGGCGCCCTGTGATGAATTGGGTGACTTTCCATGTTTCGCAACCGTACAAAAGAACTGCCTTAACGTTGGAGTTGAACAGCCGCAATTTGGTGTTAGTTGAGATCTCCGTTGATCTCCATATGCGGAACAGGCATGCATATGCGCCTCGTGCTTTGTTTATTCTGGAACTTACGTCTTCTTCTGCCCCACCATGTTCGGTAATAAT
Source organism: Thereva unica (assembly GCA_949987705.1). Classification (NCBI taxonomy): domain Eukaryota; kingdom Metazoa; phylum Arthropoda; class Insecta; order Diptera; family Therevidae; genus Thereva; species Thereva unica. Next base: position 161,541,267 of record OX465281.1, on the reverse strand, counting down.
GCTACCGAAGTAGCAGAATTTATTTACCAGTTCCACATCACGGTTATTCAGCGCTGTCCGTTCAATTGTGTTTGCATTTATCCGCATTTCTTTAGTTTTAGTCGGATTTAGCCTTAAGCCTGCTGGACTACTTTCTGTTGCCAAATTGTTTAATATGTTCTTGAGGTCCTGGTGTCTGTGGGCCAGCAAACAGATATCATCTGCGTAGTCGAGATCCTTAAGGCGGTCTAACAAACCCCATTGTATGCCGCCTGTTCTACTATCTAGATCGCCGATAAGGATGTTATTTACTACTATAAGAAATAGTAATGGCGAAAGTAGGCATCCTTGTCGTACTCCTGAGCTCACCTCAAAGCTGTCGGATAATTTTTCATTATAGAGAACTCTACATTTAGAATTGTTATATAGGGCTTTTATCAATTCTATTATTTTATCAGGCAATCCACGTCGCCGTAGTGCCTGCCATATAAAGCTCCTATTGACCGAGTCGAACGCTTTCTATTATTCTCAAGGTGTTAATATGATCAAAACAGGAACGCCCGTTCCTGAATCCGGCCTGCTGCCTCCTAAGCGTTCAGTCAACTGTCCCACTTATCCTAGATAGTAATATATGGGACAAAATTTTGCCCACTGCAGATAGTAAACCGATGCCTCTCCAGTTGTCGCATATGGTTAGGTCCTCCTTTTTTGGTATTTTGACTATGATACCTTCGGTCCAATCCTCCGGAAAGGTACAGGTGTTCCATGCTATTTGTAGGATTGGCTGAAGCGCATCTGCTATGAGGCTTGAGTCGGCTTTCAACAATTCTGGCGGGATGCCATCATTCCCAGCTGCTTTACCATTGGCCATCGCATGAATTGCGGTTACTATTTCCGTCTTGGATGGGCCCGGGTGGTGATTCGAATTGGCTGTGCATTGTTGGTGTTTTCCTGAGGTTCCTGTGTAAGTGTACCATTCAGGGCGGCGAAGAAGTAATCTCTCCATCTTTGGAGTTGCTCTTCGTCGCTGCACTCCATCCGCACTCTTAACGGCATTTTAGTAGAGTGCTTTCCCGAGAGCTGTTTAATGATTTGGAACAGCACCTTACTGTTGCCTGTGTTTGCCGCGTTTTCCGCTTTTTCTGCGAGCTCATTTATCTGCTGCCTTTTATCACGCCGAACACTTCTCTTAACCTCCCGATGTAATTGGGAGTATTCCCGTTCTAGTTGGTGGTTATTACTACACTCTTACAAAAAACACTTTCTGGTATTATTCAACAGTATTCTAATTTAAAATTAAAATTTACTTTATTTTTTTTTTTTGTTTTAAATATTCTTTCCATAAACACAATGGAAGATGCGCACCAAATAGATTTCTTATTACTACACTTTTACGGAAAAACTCTTTCTGGTCTTATTCAAAAATATTCTAATTTACAATTAAAATTTACTTTATTTATTTTTTTGTTTTAAATATTCTTTCCATAAACACAATAGAAGATGCGCACCAAATAGGTTTCTTATTACTACACTCTTACAAACAACACTTTCTGGTATTATTCAACAGTATTCTATTTTAAAATTAAAATTAACTTTATTTTTTTTTGTTTTAAATATTTTTTCCATAAACACAATGGAAGATGCGCACCAAATAGATTTCTTATTACTACACTTTTACGGAAAAACTCTTTCTGGTCTTATTCAAAAATATTCTAATTTACAATTAAAATTTTTATTTACTTTTTTGTTTTAAATATTCTTTCCATAAACACAATAGAAGATGCGCACCTATTTAATAGGTTTCTTAGTACTATATTACACTCTTACAAACAACACTTTCTGGTATTACGGTATTCTAATTTAAAATTAAAATTTGCTTTATTTTTTTGTTTTAAATATTTTTTCCATAAACACAATAGAAGATGCGCACCAAATAGGTTTCTGATTACTACACTCTTACGGAAAAACTCTTTCTGGTATTATTCAACAGTATTCTAATTTAAAATTAAAATTTACTTTATTTTTAACGTAACACTGCCCCGAGAACCGATAGTTTTCGTTATATCAAGAAGAATCCGCCCGCCGGCGATCGTGGTTTATACAATATGTACTCAACAAATTAAAATTTCCACCCGTGCGCTTCTCACGCGGCAAGTTGCGCTAGGTTATCTTCGGGTGGGTCAGATTACGTTCCCCCCCCGTGGATGTCTATGCTTTTAGATTATATGGAAGAAGAAAAAACTATCCCCTTAGAAGGTTTGATAACCCAATTCCCATGCGGATACCAGCTGATTTTTCGTTTTGCTTTGGTTTTTCATTTTTTTGAGAAATCTGGGAAATATCAGGGAATATTACCGTTTCAACGACCAAAAGATGTGCTTGCACTTCTTTAAACGTAACCCGATACCTCTGCTGATAAGGTATTGGGTTTTCGTTCGATACTTGTGCGAGTTTTAAGTCGTTTGTTTTGGTTTGTGTGTGTGTTTTTTTTGTGTTTGGTTTTATGAAACATTCGTAGGGGCGGTGCCGAAAAGAACAAGGCGTCGTCGTGAAACAAAGGCGTCGTACAGTCAATCTGGCATTTTAGCTGGAAAAAAATTTCTAACGACCAAATGTACGTGGAATCGTTGAAGGGTAAGGAGACAAAGCGATTTGCCATAAACTTGTTTCGTCCACACCGCTTTTTTGGAAATTGAAAAAATACCCAAAAAATTTTTGAAACGCATTTATCTCTGATTCTATGCGTTTGTCAGAAAAATTTATTGAACAAAAAATGTAGACAACAATGAAATCTTCAATTATTGTCATTGACTCAATACCGTACGATGAAAAGTGCGCGCGGTAGGTGGCGCTGAAGTTCCAAAACAAGTATTTTTCGACTTTTTGTCCTTAAAAACATTATTTTTCAGCATAAAAGTGAATGGCAAAGTTGTTCCTTATAAAATTACGTACAACTTTTATTTAAAACATTTTTCTCTACGACTTACCTCTTCAGAGTTATAGCGGGGAATTGAAGTGCTTTTGAACTGATTCGGACTTTCTGAAAAGGAATGCCAACGCCCTTATTATTCATATCCCAAATCGTTTCTTTTTAACACAGGCATGTCATTAGAGCGAAGAGCTTATATTTTATTGTTGAAGAAGCGCAATTGAAGCTGCGAAATTGAAGCTCTTGGGTACTCTGAAGCTTTCGTAACCCATAGTATCAATATTATCGCTGTTTTGCTTAAATCCAACACAATAATTTTTCAGTTTCAATAATTAATTTTTACACAAATAGAAATATCTGAAATACATTAAAATAATTATTCGACAGCATTAATTCCGAATTAAAATTCCTATTATTTTTTTCACTAGAAGTAGCATTTCACAACTGACTCGGTTTTACAAAAACCACAATTTCCCAAATAAAGGGAATTTAGAGAAAACTTGAGAAAAACAGTGCGTAGTTTGGGAGTACATAATGCATGGCTCCAGAGCGCTTCCATAACATATGTATTGGAAACGCTCCATTCATGCATCTTTTGGCAGCGCTTCCAACTACCCCACTATTTACTTCTGGGGTAATTCTAGGAGGACTTCTCGGATACTTCTTGGTACTTAGTACTTTGAATACTTCTTCTTGGAGTACTTGGTAGTACTTCTTGGAGTACTTGGTAGTACTTCTTGAAGTACTTCTACTTGGTAGTACTTCTTGGACTACTTCTAATTGGTAGTACTTCTTGTACTTCTAATTGGTAGTACTTCTTGTACTTCTAATTAGTAGTATTTCTTGTACTTCTAATTGGTAGTACTTCTTGTACTTCTAATTGGTACTACTTCTACTTCGTAGTACTTCTTGGAGTAGTTCTAGTTGGTAGTACTTCTACGGGGTAATACCTTTTGGAGTACTTCTACTTGGTAGTACTTCTACCTGGTTGTACTTCATGGAGTACTTGGAGAAGTTCTTGGAGTATTTCCTGGATACTTCATGGAGTACCTCTTGATGTACTTGGTAGTACTTCTTGGAGTATATTGATACATATTTCTTTAATTGGAAAAAATAACTGAATGGTTCCCGAATAGACCTAACGTTACATAGGACAGCCTGGAACGGAACAGGGAAATCAAATTTATTCAAAATCTGCAGATGATGTTATCTGAAATAGTATTCCGTTTACAGAAAAAATTAAAGTAAACAACTTGACTCCTTAAGAATAAAATAGCTCACAAAAAAAACTTTAAATCGCGAAACGCTAAAAAAGCAAAGAATGTTGGAATTTTCTCGTTCTTAGAAGCTATATCTTCTAAATTGAGTCACTCAAGTTTCTTGTATCCGTAAATACCCGGTATCACAGTGGATAGTGGGAATTCCCCCGCTCTCTAGAACTTTTTTTTTTCAAAGATCACCAGGATATAGCAGTCTTACAGAGGATTTATTGTAAGACTGATCCAAGGATCCAGAGGATTTTATTGTAAGACTATCCAAGACACGATTTTTTTTGTGTTAGTCTAAGCTTAGGTATAATCCTTTATACTACCAGTCCGTCATGTCGTCCATGTCATGGTGCAATGTCTAATAGCACGCTTAGCTTGAAGATATAAAAAGCATATGATAGGTAGCCTGGGGTGGTAGCACGAAAGTTATTTTAATCGAATTTTTGGTAACACTTGAATTATTATATGAATAGGATTTACGCAATGTCGGTGATGACATTATAGCCTATATTTTCTGCCAGCTCTCGTTCTATTGATAATATCTACGTGACTCATATGTACTCTTGATCATTTTTAAACATTTTTAATTTTTGTTCACGTTTTACAATTGCCTTTTCGCTCTTCTAAACACGAGTGTCGACATCAGTTCTATCGAGCGGTCCCCCAACTAAGTACCAACCACGTCCAATATGCTGCTTTACTACCGGATCGAACGAGAACCGGTCTACGTTTGTACGCTTTCTTCGCCTCATACAATTCCTGAAAGCTCCAATCGTGCATATTAACAGCGCTCCAAATCCGCATCTTCTGCAAAAAAAATGAGCTCTGAGCCCAGAGCTAAGCACAAGGGCCTGTCCACATAAGACCTGTTCCATTCTAGGCCACACTAAGTAACTTTAGGCTCATCCGCGAATAAAGAAACGATCTTTCAGTAACTATATTCACTATTCTGAATGAACTTATTCTTACCACAAAGTTTTTGAATCAAATAGTTTTTGGAATTCCAATATCCTAAAGGGGGCTCTCAAACAAATTTTGCCCCAGACCACCCAAGGAGATGTGGCGAACCAGGTTATGCCTCCGAAATAATCCCTCTTACCAGCTAACAAAGATGTACTGCAGGCAAGGATGTACGAGAGAGCCAGACCTAAACGAAACTTTGGCACCCTAATATTAACCGGTTAAACTGGCGGGAGGCCTTATTAGGGCTACTTCTGACGACATATGAGTATTTTATTTATTTTCAAAACGGCGATACCTCATGAGTCCCAAGTCGTATTTTTGCTCCCACCTATCTTTGGAGAAATTCTACATTTCATTTATAAAGTTTAAGGCCGAATTACTCTGCAGTTCAATGCCTATTTTGACTTGCTATAAAAAAACTGTGTACACCCATGTTTTAGGTCTGACTGAGACACGATGTGATCTATTTAACCCATCAGTACCAATTTTTACGAAAATTGTTTCATAGTTGTGTTTTTTCTGAGCATCACATTTAGCACGACGTTCATCAGAATAACTGGTGTAGCATTTATTGTGGATGGTGATTGAACTGCTTTCATCTTCAAGCAATTGTTTAATGGCATCATCACCTCTCGTTACGGCTCTTTTTAACAAAGTTTCGCGACCTCGCGCAGTAACGGAACGCTCTTCATCGAGGATTTCTTTGTTACAAACCAAAGAAACAGACATTTTAAGAGAGAACGTTTGTGAAACATCACTCTCCAAAATTCACTGAGAGACTGAAAAATGTACGCATCTCAGTGTTTAGGGGGCTCATCAAATTCGGTCCTTTTGTACATCTAAAGGTCCAAATACGCGAGCACTCCATTCTACCACGCCACGCCAAAGCAACAACAATTTGTATGCATTCGAAATTTTGAATGCATACAAATTGTAGTTGCTTTGGCGTGGCGTGGTGGAATGGAGTGCTCGTGTATTTGGACCTTAAGCCGATCCAGCCACTAGCCAGTGAAAGTAAGAATAAAACTATTCACTGTCCTACACGGCGTTTGTTGCGCTATAACTCTGAAGAGATAAGTCGCAGAGAAAAATGTTTTAAATAAAGTCCGCCATTCACATTTTTGCTGAAAAATAATGTTTTTAAGGACAAAAAGTCGAAAAACACTTGTTTTGGAACTTCAGCGCCACCTACCGCGCGCACTTTTCATCGTACGGTATTGAGTCAATGACAATAATTGAAGATTTCATTGTTGTCTACATTTTTTGTTCAATAAATTTTTCTGACAAACGCATAGAATCAGAGATAAATGCGTTTCAAAATTTTTTTGGGTATTTTTCAATTTCCAAAAAAGCGTAGGTTGTGGCCGAAACAAGTTTATGACAAATCGCTTTGTCTCCTTACCCTTCAACGATTCCACGTACATTTGGTCGTTAGAAATTTTTTTCCAGCTAACCATCATTTTTACGCCAGATTGACTGTACTATTGTTCGTTTGAAATTATTTGGTTTTGCTGATGTTACCCTTCTTAGGTTAGGTTAGGTTGAAATGGCTACCCCCACCAGGGAGCCCACTTAGGCACGCCATTGGGCCCATTGTGATGCCATTCTGGTATTGGGACATAGTTCAGGCCATTTCAAGCCATTTTGAGCTTTTAATAAAGCGACAGAGTCTAGAGACACCAATATTTTGCAGCTCGCTCAATCCGTCAAGGAAAGGTGAGCCAAGTAGAGTCCCTCTTTTCCTTGCTAAGGCGGGACATGTGCAGAGAAGATGGGAGACAGTTTCTTCCTCTTCTTCATTACCACAACTTCTGCATAAGTCGTTGTGGGGGAGTCCTAATCTTTCGGCGTGTGGGCCGAAGGGACAGTGACCAGTCAGCACCCTTACCACGTGGCTTATCTCCTTTTTGTTCAACTGAACCAGAGATTTTGAACGCTTTACGTCCAAAGTTGGCCACATTGCATGAAGAGTGCGACAAACCGTTGCTGTGGTCCATCTCAGCCCGGCTCGCGCTAAGCTGATTTTTCTCACAGCTAGTTTATAGGTGGCTAAGGGCATTCCCATTCGGGTTAAGTGGGGTGTCCTTTCCACTTCGGTTCCCTGTCTAGCAAGCTCATCTGCCCTACAGTTTCCCCTAACCCCACTGTGTCCAGGAACCCAACACAGTGTTATATCAAACTGAGCGGCAGTCTCACACAGAGACCTGCGGCAGTTCAGAAGAGTCGTGGATGTTGTGACGACAGAATTAAGAGCCTTGAGGGCCGCCTGGCTATCCGATAGAATACATATATTCTTATGAGATATATTATTTATCTTCAGCCATTCGAGAGCCTCCCAGATCGCAGTGACTTCCGCTTGGAAGACGCTGCAGTGGTCGGGTAGACGAAGAGAGGTATTTATATTTAATGCCTCGGAAAAGATACCAGAGCCTACATTATTCCCAATTTTTGAGCCATCTGTGAAAATACATAATGACCCAGTTGGGATAACACCATCTGTCCAGTCATCTCTGGCCGGAATGATGGTATTGAAACCTTTCTCCAAGGTCCACGTAGGTGTTGTATAATCTAGGTTGTTCGCAGTGGTGGCGAATTTCCTAAGGATGGATGAATGGCCATATGAGTATGGAGTCCATCCAAGAAAGCCTTTGTCCTGGCAGCCGTCCAGGCTGCCATTTGCTCGGCGTGTATATCCAAAGGGGTAAGATGCAATAAGACATCCAGCGCAGCTGTAGGGGTGCTTCTCATTGCACCACTGATACACAGCTCAGCTGTTCTTTGGACCCTTTCCAGTATCTTACGATACGTAATCTTCTGTAATGCAGTCCACCATACCGATATGCCATGCATAAGTATAGGTCTGATTACGGCTGTATAGAGCCAGTGGACGATGCGGGGTTTAACGCCCCAGTTGACTCCGATCGTTTTCTGGCATAGGAAGAGAGCTGTTTTGGCCTTATTTGCTCTTTCTATAAGATTCGGCCTCCACGATAGTTTCCTATCGAGTATGAGACCTAGAAATTTCGCATCCTCCTTTATATGCAGTGTTTCATTACAAAGTCTTAAAGAAGGAAAATTGGGAAGTCTATGCTTCTTTGTAAAGAGCACTACTTCAGTCTTGGTTGGGTTGACGCCTAGACCCTTTGTAGTGGCCCAATGAGAAAGAGTATTCAATGCTTGTTGCATTATATCTCTTATTGTTGAGATGTACTTGCCGGTCACTACCAGCACAATATCATCAGCATAGGCCACCGTGGTGCACCCAGACTCCTTTAGAGTTATCAATACTTCATTGACTGTCATATTCCAAAGGAGCGGCGATAAGACCCCACCTTGTGGTGTGCCTCTTTTGACCCGTCTGACTTCTTCCGAAAGCCCCAAGCTAGACTTTATGACCCTGCACCCTAGCAGCTGATCAATAAAGGACCTGGAGCACCCATCAACATTCAGACGCTGAAGTTCTCTCCTGACCGCAGAGGGTTCAACATTGTTGAAAGCACCTTCAATATCTAAGAAAGCAGCCAACGTGAATTCCTTGAATTCAAGGGATCTTTCAATGACCGCTACCAAAGAGTGGAGAGCAGTGTCTACTGATTTACCTTTCGTGTAGGCATGCTGCGAGGGAGAAAGCAGTTTTTTATCAATGCTTTGCTTAACATGGATCTCCACAAGTCTTTCTAGTATCTTGAGGAGAAAGGATGTGAGACATATAGGTCTCAAGTCTTTTGGATTGTGGTAGGAGATTTTACCCGCTTTCGGAATGAAAGCTACCTTCGCTACTCTCCAGGATGTTGGAATGTAGCTTAGGCTAAGGGAGCTCCTATAGATGGCTGCGAGCCAATTCAGAATTAGGTCACTGACTTTCTGAATTTCAATGGGATAAATTCCATCTGGTCCCGGTGTTTTATAAGGCATGAAGCCTTCTATGGACCACAGGAGTAAATCCCTGTTTATCAATCTGTCAATGGTGCTGTAACGGCAGCCCTAATAAAATAATCACCCGTTATTCACTGGACTATAAAATTTTTTTCACTGAGAAAATTAAAAAATAAGGACACCGGGAAAATCGGAAAAAAAAGAAAAAAGGATGAAAATTTTTTTGGGGGGTCTGATTGAATTGTTTCGAGAGTCAGGACGAAATTGTTCATTGCCGAAAAAGTAAATTTTGGAAAATATAGATTTTTTTTAAAGGTTTTTTTTTTTGTGATTTTTGGTCGAAGACCTGAAGCCTGGCTAACGAAAAGTCTTATTGAAGTGGAAGAACGAGCTTGTAAGGGCGAAGGGCCGAGAACGTTTTTGTCGAGAGTCCTGTATTGTAGAAGAGGCGGAGTCCTGTTTTGTTGTTGTGGAGAAGAATTGCAGCTCTGGGTTGGCAAGAAAGGACCGATGATTTTCGATTGTATGTCCTGGACTGGAGAGCAAGTATCAACCAATCAGCAGAATTAGTAGCGGAATCAGAGAGGTGTCAGTAGTCACAGGAAGGACGACTGGATAGAAGAGTTCTTTTGTGCAAATAAAGAGCAATTTAAGGTAACCTAGTTAAATAAGTGAAAGTACAGAAGTCGGCTGGAGTAACAGGTTTCCGCAACCGTATTGAGGAAGCATGTATGATGTCCCATATTAGGCGGAAAGAGATGGAAGTTGATTCAAGATCCAGAGATTCTTTTTCGATAGATGACATAAACTTACATGTATATTGAACTTATATATTGATTTTCTATTTATTTGTATTCATTTAATAATTGTTGTGACACTTATCCTTTTCGTGTGTTCTGGGATTGTTATTTTTTTGAAAGTAGTGAGTAAGAACAGGTGAGAGGTGACTTTAATTCAGAGCATAATACTCTGTATGTATTTGAGCTCTTATGAGACATCACCTCGAATCTTATCCACCCAACAATGAGATTAACGGTTTTTGATTTGTGTGATAGTTTTTTATGGTGATAAATCCTTTCCTGGATTGTCAATATATTAGAGTAATTATAGAGGATTTGGTTTGTACCCTTAGAAACCAGTTATATTTTTGTTGAAGGAATATTTCCAGAGTTAAGGATTGTCAGTGTTTAGTTTTTATAAATGTTCTTGTTCTTCAAGTTATAATGCACTTTGTGTCAAAAAAAGACGACGCGTACTGGCCAGGACGGGTTCTTTTTGCGGTTAGTTGTTAGTTCTTTGATCACTGTTGCCCATTGGCATAAGAGTTTTGGTTTATATGGTTTTTGATTATGTATTCCTATGTGTAAAACTGAAAAAAAAAAACGAAAGAAAAACGTAACACTGGTTAAAGTTGAATAAAAAAAAAAAAAAAGAGAAACAAATAAACAATTAATCTTTTAAATAAATTAAAACTGTTTTTCAACAAAGATATTAGCTTGTAGATGATGGAGGGCTAGAGTCCTGATGGCGTAGCGGTGGGCGATGGTTTTTCTCTCCGGAACTTTTTCTTTCCGGGTACTCGACTTTCTTCAGATGGCCTCTCGACGTCCGCCTTGAAGGGAGGCGCTCCGGTCTGGTGGTGATGCACCAATTTAGATGGTACTTCCAGAGTCTCACCAACCCACGACCCCCCGGCGAGCCAGCCCTACCCTTGAGACCCGGAGTACCGTCGGATTAATTTTCAGGTGGGTTTTTGTCCAAATTGTTTATTTGTATTTCTTTTGGGTGTGGATCTGAGGTTGGCCTCTTCGGGCAACCAACCAAAGGTGCACATTACAAATGGCGCCCAACGAAGGCTTTTATGCCCTCTTCAGTCCTGCACGGACCTTATTTTTTTGGATAGCGAAATTGTTTTCGGTATGTTTGGCATACCAAAGAGGTCTTCACGGCTTAAGTTTTTATTTTTGGGTTTTGAATTTGATTTTATTGTTGCATCACCACGTACGTTTAGGGTTCGCCGTGGGGCTAAGCTAGTACCGCGATGACTTAGTCCCTACCACTTTCTTCGTCTTAACCCTGTCCAAATTATGCGTTAATTTTCTTTTGTTTTCATCTTGAGGCTGAGCCATATTGCGGTAGCTTCTTCCATTTTTGGTTTTTTCTGACTTCTAGTCTTGTCCTCAACTACCCGGCTTGCTAACAAGTGGGATATCGCTTGGCTATGCGGAGGGGGAGGCCAGCAGTGATTGGACTACCCTGTTTCTTAGTTCGGCGTCTTTGGTATCAGACGTGATATCGCCTGCCACTGCGTCGGACTGTGATCAGTGTTATCTCTCAACGTTATCATTTTTTTATTTTAATTTTTTTCCTGGTGGGTTTTGGGGGATGTTCCGCTGGCTCCGTCTGGCTAACAGGCGCCATCGCCTGGCACTGCGCCCAGGGGAACCTTCCTGCAACTCATTCGGACTCGATTTAAGTTTTTTTTTTGTTCGTTTCATTTCTGTTCTGCTGATCCATCCTTCCTGAAGACATGCAGAGTTGCTATTCAGTCGTGGGTGGACAGCAGAGAGATGTCTAAATTTTTGGAAGAAGCTTCCTTATTGTTTCGAGGGCTTCCCTTGAAGGGGGATGTGGAGTGCTGGAGATGGGAAGATTTTGTTATAGGGATGGAGGTTGCTTTTGGCGACCTTCTTTTCGATGAACTTTATCCAATCTAGGAGAAATGAGTGCCCGGAGGTGCTTCCGTGGTCATCGGTGGCACTCGATGGTGGCTTGGGATTTTCTTGTAGTGATGAGTCTGATTTTTTTTGGTAGTTAGAGTGTGGGTTCACGGAGCCAAGTTGTGACATTAGTTATATTAGTTTAGACCCATCACCGACAGCCATCGATGACTTCGGCCACATAAAAGTTTTCGGAGGGAGAGATGTCGTTCCGCTGCTGCCACACATATTCGTAGATTCATTTGTGCCACGAGTACTAGGAAAGTTTTGTTTTGCTTGTTGTTGGATTATTGGTATTACGTTATTTGGATTTTTATTACTTTTATTGTCTCGACATCGACCTTGTTGCAATAGGTAGGAACTTTGTGATAATACCCCTTTATCAGATTGTAAGGCTGTGGCCTCAACGACTGGAACCTTAATTCTAAACCAGATCTGGTCGTTACCATTATTTTTTTTCCAGAGCCATACATTCTGGGAGTACTGCAGGACAGTGTTTTATGTTAAACGGTCGAGAAGATGCCCGTTACCCGAAGTAAAAGAGATACCGCCCCGGGAAATTCCGAACACGAAGAGTCCGAGGGGGCTCAAGGCGGTACGGATCGCGAAACCGGAGATCAGGTAGAGGTAGTCCGAACTTTAACGGAGCGAATAACAGTCCTCCAGCAGGAGTTGGAAAGGTTGAGCGCAGACCAACGTCCACCGGTAAACCATGCCGCTTTACAAAACCATGAAAGCGACCCAAATATAGAGCCACCAAGGGCGGTATTGGGTCGTGAGACGTCCCGCTTTGAGACCAAGCGGAAGTCGCCGGTTTTATCCTGGAACCTCAGGTTCTCCGGCAGTAGCAATGCGTTATCGGCGGAGGAGTTTTTGTTCAGGGTTGAACAAAGGGCCCGCGATGACTGGGTTAGCCAGACAGAGGTATGTCGTCATATCTCGGCTCTCTTAACGGAAAGAGCGGAAGAGTGGTACTGGTCCCAGTTCCGTCGACAAGTATCTGATCCCGATTGGGACGAGCTGAAATGTCAGCTCCTTCGACAATTTAGACGCCGAGAATCGGACTTTGAGTTGATCAAGCAGCTGTTGGAACAGCGGCAACACACCAGCTCGTATGATGAATATGTGTCTAAGATGGTGTCGTTGTACAACCGAATGACCAATCCTATGCCCGAGGCCGAATTGGTGGAGTTAGTCATTCAAAATTTAAATGGACCCTTAGGTTCGGTAGTGATTGGACAGCAGTTCACCACCATGCAGCAACTACGCGAAGTATGTCTCCGCGCCGAACGTTGGCAGAGGCAGAAAAGGCTTGAAAGAAGACCTGACCCGAGGATACATGAACTCGATTACAACTCCCACTATTCCGACTCAACCTTACCTGCGCAAGATATACCGTTCTCAGTGGACGAAGTTCAACGACCTAGTCCGGTCCCAAATAGGAGACCTATTCTGTGTTGGAACTGTCGGCAACAGGGTCATCCGTTCATGGACTGCCCCTCGGCGACTCGCGGTTTGTTTTGCTTCCAGTGTGGCAGACCAGGAGTTGTAACACCCAGATGTCCCACATGTCAGGGAAACCGGGAACAGGGTGCGAGGCCAAACGGGAGCCCGCGCTCGAACTAGGTTCGCCCGTACCCCCTCCTGACTTATTCTATCCCTATACTCCTTCAATTATGGTAGACTTCACGTCAACTGAGTCTCTTCCCTCTTTTCCCTCTGAGGAGGTCAAACTTTCTTTTTTTTCCCGTTGGAAGAGATATGTCTCCGCTCGCCACCGCATCTTTTCGGAGCCTCCTTTGGTGGACTCCAGTAATACCCCTCCCAAAATTAGAATGCGAGCCAAGGAGAAGCGACACCTTTCGCAGAAAGTTGTTTCTGCAATCGTCTCTGACTTGTCAGATAACCGTCCTTTTGCTAAAGTCACCTTAGCTAACGAAGAGGTGATTGGTTTAATGGACAGTGGTGCCAATATCACCTGTTTAGGGAAAGATGCCGAATCATTTCTGGAGAGACATCCCGAAGTTACATTATACTCTTTGCAAACTTGTGTGCAAACAGCTAACGGGGCTTCACAGAGAATGCTGGGTTATGTTAAGGTTCCCATCTCCTTCGGAGGACGGACCCATGACCTGACTATCTATGTGGTGCCCGGTCTCTGTCAGAAACTGTATCTCGGGTATGATTTTTGGAAACTTTTCGACATCGCTCCCCAGATAGTCAGCGAGATAAAGGCTCCATCCGCACCTGCGAAAATGCACAACTTAACGTCCTTGCAACGCGAACGGTTGGAGCGTGTTAAGGCCAGGTTTCCCTCTTTCGATGTCTTAGGACTGGGAAAGACCCATCTGGAAGAACACATCATTGACACGGGTGACTCAGTTCCCATTAAACAGGGGCACTATCCGGTCTCACCCGCTATTCAACAGTTAATGTATGGCGAGTTGGACAGGATGTTGGCTCTGGGGGTGATCGAGCCATCCAATAGTCCCTGGAACTCTCCAGTGGTGTTAGTTCGAAAACCAGGAAAGGTCCGCCTGTGCCTTGACTCTCGCAAGGTTAATAGTGTCACTGTCAAGGACGCCTACCCTCTTCCACACATTGATGGGCTTCTTGGTCGTCTTCAAGACACCAAGTTCATCACCAGCTTGGATCTTAAGGACGCTTTCTGGCAAATCCCTCTTGAGATGAAGTCGCGAGAGAGGACAGCTTTCACTGTCCCAGGTCGTCCTCTGTACCAGTTCACAGTTATGCCTTTCGGCTTATGCAATGCCCCACAGCGCATGTGTCGCTTGATGGATAAAGCCATCCCGGGTCATTTACGTGAGAACGTCTTTGTTTATCTGGACGACCTTCTAATAGTTTCACCTGACTTTGACTCCCACTTGCGACTTCTGGACGAAGTCTCCAGCTGTCTCCGTCGTGCTGGGTTGACCATCAATCTGGAAAAAAGCAAATTTTGCGTGACTGAAGTCAAGTATCTGGGCTTCATAATTGGTGATGGGACGCTGAAAACGGATCCTAACAAGGTGACGGCCATCACGGAATTCCCGACTCCGAAGTCTCATAAGCAGACCAGGAGGTTTCTGGGGATGACCGGATGGTATCAGCGTTTCATCCCGAATTATGCAAGCGTGGCTTCTTCAATCACGGATTGTTTGAAGAATAAAACTTTTGAATGGAGTGATGAGGCCCAGCAGTCGTTTGAGACATTAAAAGAGCTGATGACTAAAGCTCCTTTATTAGTCACTCCAGATTTCTCTAGGCCTTTTTATATTCAGTGCGATGCTAGCAGGACTGGTGTAGGTAGTGTGCTCTTTCAAAAGGACATGGATGGAGGAGAACATCCGATTGCTTATATGTCCAAAAAGCTGAATGGAGCACAACGGAACTACACCATTACTGAGCTGGAATGCTATGCAGCCGTACTGAGTGTAAAGAAGTTTAGAGCATATGTTGAGGGTCAGGCTTTCACGATCATCACTGATCATGCTAGCTTGAAATGGCTCATGAGTCAGAAGGAGCTAAACGGCAGATTAGCTAGGTGGAGTTTAAAGCTGCAGGGGTTCGATTTCAAAATCGAACATCGCAAAGGTAGCCAAAATGTGGTTCCTGATGCTTTGTCGCGCATGAATGGCGTCGACGATTTATTCTTTTGTCGAGATGTAGACTTAGCTTCCCCGTTCTTCAAATCTTCGGATTACCTAAAACTGGGTGAACAAATCTTGCAAGCCTCACGGCAGCTGCCAGACCTGCGGGTCGATGATGGGTATGTCTTTCAGCGTACCTCACCACGTGCCGGAGACCCTGCGGTTGATGTTACAACATGGAAATTATGGGTCCCTACTGAGTTAACCCCATCTCTCATCGAGTCCGCGCACGCGCCCCCTCAAACTTCACATGGCGGAGTAAACAAGACTCTTCAAAGACTACGCGAGAAATATTATTGGCCTGGCATGTCCAGCCAAGTTAGAGCTTACGTGTCGCAGTGCGAGGTGTGTAAGACCTCTAAGGCTCCAAACACCCCATTACGACCCCCTATGGGCAAGGCCATGAAGGTGCGGCGACCTTTTCAATTGTTGTATATTGATTTTATGGGCCCGTATCCGCGAACCAAAAAAGGCAACACGGCTGTGTTTGTGGTCTTGGATGCTTTTACCAAATTTAGTTTTCTCCATCCGGTCAGTGGCGAGACAACTAAAGTCGCTGTAAATTTCCTTGAGAACAGAATTTTCCACACCTTCGGGGTCCCCGAGGTAATATTCTCCGATAATGGTAAGCAATTTATATCCAAGGAATTTACAAAACTGATGGATGATTACGGCATAAAGCATCAACTCTCCGCTGTTTATTCGCCACAAGGCAATGCTTCCGAGCGGCTCAACCGGTCGATGTTGGCCGCTATTCGGGCGTATCTGGGCGAGGATCATCGAAATTGGGACCTCAACCTGACTGCAATCGAGGGCGCCTTTCGGAGCGCTTATCATGGGTCCATAGGAACCTCTCCTTATCAGGCTCTGTTCGGGATTCCCATGGTCCTGCACGGGTCAAGTTATCCGCTTCTGAAAGTCCTAGGAGCTCTACAAGAAGGAGACATAACGGTATTGCCGCCCGCAGACCGACGGCAAGCGCTGTGGGATCGAGTGGAACACCACTTGGCCGCGGCTCATGCGAGACATGAGAAAGCCTACAATCTGCGTTGCAGAGTGGTAGAGTTCTCGCCCGGTCAGGTGGTGTACCGACGGACGTTTCCCGTCAGTAGCAAGGCGGATCGAGTTAGTGCCAAATTGTGCCACAAATTTAGCAAAGCTCGCGTGCGGCGAAAACTTGGGAGTTGCCGTTACGAGCTTGAAAACCTCAACGGTAAATTCATTGGCATATATCACGGCAAGGACCTCATGAGTTAATCACACAGATCGCCGAAGGAAGATGAACCAACAATTAATGAGGAAAATCGATGGATAATTTTAATTATTATTCTTCAAACCATTTTTTTGTGTTTCCTTAATCTATGCCTTTTACTCCAATCCTGTGTTAACGGTTTCGAGGAACCCAGCTAGTTCAGTTGGCAGAGCATGAGACTCGCTATTCAGGGTCAGGTGGGTCGAGGCCACACGTGCGGGATATCCTAGATTCTTTAACAAGCTGCCGTTGGATTTTTTTTCGGCTCCTCACTCCCTCGCAAGTCAGGTTTGTGGAGCCGAGGGATTGTAACGGCAGCCCTAATAAAATAATCACCCGTTATTCACTGGACTATAAAATTTTTATCACTGAGAAAATTAAAAAATAAGGACACCGGGAAAATCGGAAAAAAAAAAGAAAAAAGGATGAAAATTTTTTTGGGGGGTCTGATTGAATTGTTTCGAGAGTCAGGACGAAATTGTTCATTGCCGAAAAAGTAAATTTTGGAAAATATAGATTTTTTTAAAGGTTAAAAGAACCTATTAAAATTTTTTTGTGATTTTTGGTCGAAGACCTGAAGCCTGGCTAACGAAAAGTCTTATTGCCGAGAACGTTTTTGTCGAGAGTCCTGTATTGTAGAAGAGGCGGAGTCCTGTTTTGTTGTTGTGGAGAAGAATTGCAGCTCTGGGTTGGCAAGAAAGGACCGATGATTTTCGATTGTATGTCCTGGACTGGAGAGCAAGTATCAACCAATCAGCAGAATTAGTAGCGGAATCAGAGAGGTGTCAGTAGTCACAGGAAGGACGACTGGATAGAAGAGTTCTTTTGTGCAAATAAAGAGCAATTTAAGGTAACCTAGTTAAATAAGTGAAAGTACAGAAGTCGGCTGGAGTAACAGGCTTCCGCAACCGTATTGAGGAAGCATGTATGATGTCCCATATTAGGCGGAAAGAGATGGAAGTTGATTCAAGATCCAGAGATTCTTTTTCGATAGATGACATAAACTTACATGTATATTGAACTTATATATTGATTTTCTATTTATTTGTATTCATTTAATAATTGTTGTGACACTTATCCTTTTCGTGTGTTCTGGGATTGTTATTTTTTTGAAAGTAGTGAGTAAGAACAGGTGAGAGGACACTTTAATTCAGAGCATAATACTCTGTATGTATTTGAGCTCTTATGAGACATCACCTCGAATCTTATCCACCCAACAATGAGATTAACGGTTTTTGATTTGTGTGATAGTTTTTTATGGTGATAAATCCTTTCCTGGATTGTTAATATATTAGAGTAATTATAGAGGATTTGGTTTGTACCCTTAGAAACCAGTTATATTTTTGTTGAAGGAATATTTCCAGAGTTAAGGATTGTCAGTGTTTAGTTTTTATAAATGTTCTTGTTCTTCAAGTTATAATGCACTTTGTGTCAAAAAAAGACGACGCGTACTGGCCAGGACGGGTTCTTTTTGCGGTTAGTTGTTAGTTCTTTGATCACTGTTGCCCATTGGCATAAGAGTTTTGGTTTATATGGTTTTTGATTATGTATTCCTATGTGTAAAACTGAAAAAAAAAAAACCAAAGAAAAACGTAACACTGGTTAAAGTTGAATAAAAAAAAAAAAAGAGAAACAAATAAACAATTAATCTTTTAAATAAATTAAAACTGTTTTTCAACAAAGATATTAGCTTGTAGATGATGGAGGGCTAGAGTCCTGATGGCGTAGCGGTGGGCGATGGTTTTTCTCTCCGGAACTTTTTCTTTCCGGGTACTCGACTTTCTTCAGATGGCCTCTCGACGTCCGCCTTGAAGGGAGGCGCTCCGGTCTGGTGGTGATGCACCAATTTAGATGGTACTTCCGGAGTCTCACCAACCCACGACCCCCCGGCGAGCCAGCCCTACCCTTGAGACCCGGAGTACCGTCGGATTAATTTTCAGGTGGGTTTTTGTCCAAATTGTTTATTTATATTTCTTTTGGGTGTGGATCTGAGGTTGGCCTCTTCGGGCAACCAACCGAAGGTGCACATTACAGTGCCTAAATTATGCGTGCTAGCTGGGCCCTCAAAACCTGTTTCTGCAGATGCAGCAAGAGATGTTGAGCCAGGAAAGTGAGTATCCAGTAAGAGTTTCAATGACTCCTGACTGCTTGTGGTCCATGTACCGTCTGCTTGTTGCAGCATTTCTTGGCACATTGGGCTTTTCGAGAGAACTTTTCTCATTCTTGCGGCAACCGAAAAACCTTCTATTGTCGCACAAAAGGTTTTCCAGGATTCCCTTTTTGAGTTTCGCAGTTCGTATTTGAACTCCCTGAGACGACTTTTGTAGTTGTCCCAGTCCGAAGCCAAATTAGACCATTTGGCCTTATTGAAGGCCTTTCTGCTTTCAGACCTTAGTTTGAGAAGTCTGCTGTTCCACCAAGGGGGTTTGGTTTTACCCCCATATTTCCTAATGGGACAGGCTGCTTCTAATGCGTTACTGAGATTTGTCACTTGATGTTCGAGATCTTCAGCATTCCAAGGGTGGGTGGGAACATCCTCAGGGAGGGATCTTTCCACTACTTGTCTGTATATGACCCAGTCTGTGTTCCGGACATTCCTGTAACCAGGGGCCTTCTTCAAAGTTGGGCACATATTGATATTAAAAAGGATGACTCTGTGGTCAGAAAAAGAGTGTTCACTGGATACTCTCCAGTTTTCCACACGGTTGAGCAGATCTGGGGACACAAGGGTAATATCCAAGACTTCTTGTCTTACCCTTGTGATGAACGTGGGTTCATTTCCCCTATTGCATAGCAAGAGATTGTGTTGAAGTAATAAATCAAAAAGCAACTCACCTCTTATATTTGTATCAGAGCTGCCCCAAACGGTGTTGTGAGCATTCGCATCACATCCAACGATGAGGCTGGCTCCACGACTAGCCGCTTCTTTTGCGGCAACAAAGAGACTGGAGTTGTCCAAATTTCCCTCATATGGTAGGTAGACAGATCCAATCCACGTAGGCCTACCGCCTTTCCTGTTGTCCAAGCAGGCCAGTACATTATCAGCATTGCTAAATTTAGACAACATAAAAGCGTTAAGGTCATTTTTAACAATTAAACAGGTTCTTGGCTTACCTCCCCCATTTCTGGGATACAGCAACCTGTATTTAGGAGTCCTGATTCCGCATACAAGGCCCCGGACGATCCAAGGCTCTTGTACCAGGACGACATCTATGTCGGCCTTAGAAAAGCGTAAGCATAGGCTGGCGGATGCAGCCTTGCTGTGATGGAGATTAATCTGCGCTACTCTCAACATCGTGGTTGGGAGTAGTGGGATCAGTCTCGATCACCGTAATATCAGCCTCGTCTTCTTCCGGTGTGAGAGTAATATCATCATCTCCCACCGAAAGAAGTTGGGCAAAGTCACCCAGTTCATCCTCCGTCTTTGACGGCGAAGGAACTGAGAAGTTAGAATCCTCAGAGGATAAGAAGAGAGGGTCGTTTGAACCCAGGGTTGGTAGGTGAGTATCCTCAGGCACCTTAGGATCAGCTACTCCTGTTCCTGTGTCATCCGCAATACTAGGTACATTGGGTTCAGCTACTTGCGTACCTGTGTCACCCGCAGTGCCAGGCACGTTGGAATCAGAAACATCCGTACCTGTGTCACCCGCAGTGCCTGAGGGCTCACCATCTGGAGCCACAGGTGGAGCAGTTCCACTCTGGGGCAAAGAATCTTTTTTGTAAAGCCTCAGGGTGATTGAAGAAAACCCATAGCTTATGACGCCTTCAGATTTCGCCAAAGGTCCCAGCGACTCCTCGCTAATTATTAATGTAACCGCTCGGCCGTCGCCTTTAGGGTCCTCCAGTTTCGTAATCCTCCACGAAGACGTCTGTAGCTGTGGGTTACTCAACCGAATGATATCCAGAATAGCCTGAGGCTCGGCTGGTTCTGCTGGGATCCAGGAACACGCTCTTGGCCGATTCGGGATTTCCTCCCTCCTAACAACCTTGAGTTTGGCGCCTGGCCATGCTTCCCCAATTCTGGATATTGCTATTCTGTAGAGATCGACAGGTCTCTGATCGGCACAAGCGATGAGCTTCACGCGGCCCTGAAACCATCCGCTATCGCGACAGTGAGGAGCAGTGCCAGGATGCTCCTGAAGTATTGGGAGGAAAATCGTCGCGAGCCTGACCTCAAGTTTCCTCCATTTATCAGGCAGAATGGTGCCATCTGGATCGTTTTCGTCGATGACGGCGATAACGATCTGACCTTCCAGCACTTGGCTGTAGGTTTTAGTAGTAGCAGGAAGTATGGAAGTGTTCCTGCTACGTTTAGCCTCAGGGTGATTAGGTTCCTCTAGGGACCTCTGACGCTTTGGGGCTGGGTTGCCAGTTTGCGAAGTTTGCTCGCCGGCGACCCGCGTCGCCCACCTTATCGAAGCTTGCTGCTTCTCGGTGAGTCCACCCTCCGCAACTCCCTTGCATCGGGCAAGGATTCTCTGGGCGTTGCGTAGCTCTTGGTAGTACACCCCTGATGGAGCACCTTTAGAGCCAGGCATTTTAGTTTTTTTAGCCTCCTTGGAGGCACCAAGAGACTGCACGAGTGCAGTTGAAGGGCCTGCTTCTGTTGAAGCAGTTGGCTTGGAGGGAATAGGGAGCTCCGGATTAGAGTCTAAAGCTCCTTTTTCCCTTTTACTCACCTTACTGCCCTTGCAGGCAGTAGGTTTAGTTTTGTTGTTAGCCCCCGAACTGGAGGCGATTGGTTTTTTCGGGTTTTTATTTTCCATAAAAGTCCCACGAGTAGTGCGGAAAGAGGGGTCCATCCTGCCAGAGCCGCTTACCAGGATAAGGCACTTGTACTTTCCGACCTTGCCCGGGCATCGGAGGGAACCGTTCGCGACCAGCACTCTTTAACCACTGGCTGGCCATGCAGCCATCGGCACGGTAAACACCTTAGCTTAGAAGTGGGGAAATAGGAAGGGGGAAGGAAAAGGAGAGAGAGAAAAGGTGAGGGTAAGTGGATGTACCTAGCTTAGTCTGGCCTCTTCGTAATTAGCTTGTTCGGCATGGGTGTCCCTACCGGTGGCTTGCTGGTTACCAGCTAGCCACCGCCGACATAGCCTAACGCTACTACCAGACTCGCAAACCACACCACCGCGGCAAGGTGTAGGTACGAGGTGAGGATGTTACCCTTCTTGGTGTGATAAGGGGTTCTAGATTTGCCCCGTTCTATTGTGGGCGTTTAGTTTGAGCTGAATTTTTCAGGCATCATGAAGTAAGTATTCTAATTCAATAAAAAAAGTTATATATATATATATATATATATATATATATGTATATATATATATATATATATATATATATATATATATATATATATATATATAATATATATTATATATTTTTTACCTCTTTTTCTTTTAGCGGATCAATGCAAGACCTGATACGTGCCGAGGCGCATCACCAGCGAGAGCTGGCCCATGTGATAAAAAGAATGACAGCTACGGCCCGACAGAAGGCCTATCACCTAGAGTCGTTGGCCCGAGCCCAAAAGTCCTTGAATTTCCCTTAAAGTGTTGTTGACAATCGTAATCTGTAGCTTCTCCAGCTCATTCAGAGTCATAATTCTCCTAGTAGTTCATATAGTACCCCGTTCGTTTGTATAGGGGTGATGGTATATGGCAAGGGTATACACTCCCTTGCGGTCATTTGCAAAAATATAGAGAAACTGAACAAATATAGAGTAGATCCACAAGGGACACCTGAGGGAAACGTGGTTTATGGAAAAGAAAATAGGCGTAATAAGTTGACCCCTAGGTTTAGTAAGCATAAAGTTAAAATTGATAAAGATATAGCAATAATTACCGAAAAAAATCAAAAAATGCACAAATCTAAGATCAAAAATAAACTTAAATTTCAGGACGCTAGCCACTAATGGACAGAAACTTGAAGTGACAGACCTGACTTCGAACAAAGCACTTACAATGAAACTAGGTACCGCAAGGACAATTGAGACATACAGTAACATATTACATATAATTAGGATTGAGACTTAGGAAAATACAATTAACGGACTAACTGACGCTTTAACGGCACTTCATAACCTCCCAAATATATAAGTAACTGTAAATATAACGGAAATTAAGTTACAGGACCTTAGGCATAAATTAGAAACATTGAAACCAAGCTTTAGAATAAGAGAGGATTGATAAATGGATTAGGTACAGTAGTTAAGAGTATTATGGGCAACATGGATGCAAAGACGCTTTTGAACACTAAATAAAGAAATAGAAGAAGTAACCCTAAATCAAGCAACCCTAAAGGGGGAACTAAATAAACAAATCATCATAAACAAAAGAATTTTCGAACGGTTCGAAAATATAACTAACCATATAAATTCCTAGCAAAAAACCATGGAACGCTACCTAAGCACTTATGGAAGAAATTTCGAGAATGAGCTTAACACCGGTAGAAGCGCAATCAGACAATTGCAGTATATAAATCAAATAAATTTTAATATAGACATAATAAATAATCACCTTGGCCAATTGGCGAAGGCAATAGTTTTAGCTCGACTAAACATCATATCCAAACAAATTATAAATTCCGAAGATGTTTTTGAAATACATATATCAATATCTAAAGGAACAATCAATTCACATTAAATCTGTCGAGCATATATACGAAATTCTTGGTTTACGAGCTTACTATAACGATTCCAATAACATATTCAATATACAAATACTCATATCCCCAGAGAAACATTCCATATTCCACATCATTCCCCTTCCAATAAACAAAACCGAAAAAATATCCACGAAACCACAAATCAACAACAAAATACACAAATCCAGTTCACAGCAGGAACCAAACCAAAAAACAGAACTCAATTAAACGCCCTTTTATCCCTCTCACCTAACACCATAAAAAACACTATAGCAGCAGCGAACAATGAATTCTCACCAATAAACACACCAAACAGAAAAGCTACACATGACACCGACTCGGATTCAGACATGGAAACTCTATCCACTAATAACATAACAACACACGACAGTAAACAATAACTACACCACTATGAATAACCAAGGGCAACAAGGACCTACTAACTCGTCGAACAACAATCAACTCACAATAGTACAGTACACTTTACGCAAACTCTGCTTCACTTGACATAATAATAGCACGACACGACCCGGACATCATAGCACTTCAGGAAACACACCTCCCACAAATGAACAACACAAACGCACCAATGAAATATCGACACTACGACTTATATACACACAACACGCACTCCACAAGAGTCAGTGGAGCTGGCATAATGATTACATGGTTCAACAATGAAATTCACCAGCTGGTTCGACAAAAGAACCAAGCATGGAAGCGCTTCAAAAGATCCCTTTCTGCAGATAATGCAATCTCTTATCGTCGCCTCAATGCGCGTTTGCGCAGGACGATAAGAGTAGAAAAGCGCTAGGCTTGGGAAAATTTTCTTGATGCTATTAACCCCAACAATTCAGTTCAAAAAAACTGGCGCAGCATCAGAGCGGTGTTCGGAAACCGAAAAGGCACCACGATTTCCGCACTTGAACACGAAAACAGGACAGTCGTCGATCCCTATGAAATCGCAAACCTTATAGGCAAACAGCTCACGAGTTATGCAGACATAGATCGAAGCCTACACGGCGAAGATGACATAGCCATAGAGGCAGAGCTGGAAACTCTCCAAAACCTCCCCCCCCCCTCCCTCCTAGACAAGCGCATAGCCTTGAGAGAAGTCCAAGAGGTATTGGACACTTACAAAGGTTCAACACCGGGCCTAGATAAGATATCATATGGAATGATGAAAAATGCCCCATTAGAATACCTACTGAGGTTAACTAGGCTCTACAATATGGTGCTAACCTCGGGCACATTTCCACAGGCTTGAAAATTGGCAGAGATCCGCCCCATTCCTAAAATACCCAGCCAAATCCTCCTTCCCAACAAAATCAGACCAATATCCCTCCTACCAACCGCATCCAAAGTCTTAGAAAAGATCCTAAGTAATAGATTATGTTGGCTCCTAGAGCGAAGGCTCACAGACGAGGTTGTCGGCTACAGACCTGGAAGAGGCACACTGTCCCTGTTGGAACTTTCATCAACTACACTCATAATAACGAGAAACAAAAAAAAACAATCAGATGAAAAATTACAGAACCTAATTTACAAACACCAACTCGAGAATTACCGTTCATCTTATCATCGAATATTTTCCTATTTTGCATGCATTTTTATCATGTCGAGTAAGTCTAGAATTAACCGTCATACAGAGCAGATCGTGATAATCAATAAAGAACTTTATATCATTGACGAGTGACTTTTTTTCCGCATTTATATTTTCCGCCCCTTAACCGGCATTATCCGTCGAATACCTTTTTTACAGGTACATCGAACATAATTGTTGGTCCTTCGAGCCGGATTTTAAGGGATGTCTGTTAGTAAATCGGTCAAACGTGTTTTTCTAGACTTCAATTACCGAAATTCTATTGTACTCGGCGGTACGGCTAATGGCTCTCGGTGAAACGCGTGGGTGCATATTATTACAATAGTTTAAAACACATAATAAGCAAATTAACTTTGCCGGTTTTTTCAATAAAAATTAATAGTGAAAAGTGAGGTTTATAAAGTTCTTTGCTAAAACGGAAATATATGCAAAAGCCCTGTAACGGTCGGTCGGAAAAATTATTTTTTTGGGAAATTTATCTTGAAATCACCTTGTAGGTAATGGGAAATTTACTGTAAATCACTTTGTAGGAAATAGTCCAAGAGCTAGTGACAGATTTGCAAAGTGATTTTCCAGAGGATGGGCCTTTGATATATGTTAGATTACTTAAAGCACAACTGATTAAGACTAATCGCCAATTCGAGTCTACTTAAGTTTTAATTTTATGACCTTTTGAACTTGTAGATTTTTTGACCATGAAAAAAGTGATATTGCAGAGGATGGGACTTGGTATCTAGGTAAATTGGGTTGCTCCCACCTCATATTCCAATTGCCATCTCGTTTGGAGGTTAGGTTTGAATTTTGGGAATTTTTGAAAATGTCGGTTTGGTCCAGTTGAACAAAGTGATATTGCAGAGGATGGGATTTGATATAATGGTGAGATAGACCAGCAATAGCCCAAATTCGGGTGCCCATCTCATATGTAATCAAGGTTTCCATTTTGGCGGCTTTTGATTTTGTGGCGATTTTGGGTATGACCCAAGTGATTTTGCAGGAGATGGGATTTGAACATTAGGATTCGTTACGACATATATAATACTTCTCCACTTGCCCATCTCTTTCCTATTTGTAGAAACCCATGCCATCTCCAGTTGAAGTTGGAAAATCGTAAAATCAAGTTTTATATATTAAATTTAGTTAAAATGAGTGTATATACACATCTGGTAGCATATTTATGGTATATTTTTAAGATATAATGAGTAGTTGGGTATTGTATGTGATTAAATAAAAGTAAAACTCCACCGTCGCATGGTCCCAAGCCTAGGGTGTGAAAGGAGGGGGGTGGTCGACCTGCCGACTTGACCAGAATCGTTCACTATGATGACCGAAGAAACTAGGTAAGGAACCGCATTTTTCAAAGCGGCACCGACAGCAGCGTATCCGTTGCGGACACGTCCCGCTCGGACCGCCAGCTAACGGATCAAAGAAGAAGAAGAAATAAAAGTAAAACATCATTTTCAGATAAATAATAATTGATATACTTTTATCATAAATAAATTGATTTTCTTTTTTCTAATTTTCAAATTTTTTATTTGTATATTCATAATAATAAATACTAATATTATTTTTTATATACATAAATATGATAGACTCATTAACTATCGCTATCAGGGTCATAGTTGTTAAACCTAGTTACGCATATATGTATGTATGTATGTATAGCATGTGTAGTTGATATCTCATCTTCCTCAATTTCTTCAACAATAACGACACTTGAGGTGGCACCTCGTCACCATCAAACCAGTGAATAGAAGCTTCAGATCCTCATCATCATCATTACTGAGCTTCCACCCCCATTCTTCTGGTTTGTAACGCGTTGGAACTTTTAAATAGGCGTGTGTCCAGAGAGTAGCTATATAGCAACTACGTTTTATTTGCTGTGTCAACTCGCTTTTACATGGTGATAGAGAGGAACCATCAAAACTCTTCATTTTCTTTAAAAAAGTTTCAGTTACTTTTGATGTCTTGTAATTCGCAGAAAAAATAGCCATTCTACCATCGTTAACTCGGTTTATCTCTTTTAGGGTGTTCATTTGACATACAAACTCTTCTAAAACACTGAACGTTTCATCCGATAGCCCAACTATACCTTTTCAACTTCAAATTGGGACTAAACAATTTCAAATTGAGACTAAACAGTTTCAAATTGGGAGTATACAGTTTCAAATTGGGACTAAACAATTTCAAATTGAGACTAAACAATTTCAAATTGGGACTAAACAATGTCAAATTGGGACTAAACAATGTCAAATTGGGACTAAACAATTTCAAATTGGGACTAAACAATTTCAAATTGGGAGTAAGTTAAAATTACCAAAAATTTTCTTTCTTTAACTTTAGATGGTATGTTATTTACATGAAAAGATATGCATAAGGAACCACAAAGAGCGAACAGCTAGAAAAATAAAATTAAAAGGCGTAATTATGCTCAGCAACTTTTAGAATATCAAGCAGAAAACATTCCCGACCTAGACTTGGACCATATAGTCCAAGGACTAACTATCGAGCACGCTTGTTCAAGCTTAAAAGCTAACGTTAAAATAGAATTAGCAATTCAAACGCTACAAATTCTAACCGGTGACGACAGGGCTAATATGACTCAAGCCGCATATCGTTTACAACGGTTACAAACCATGTTAATTAATGACAAAAGAAATCAAACTGTTGTGAATTGCACAAAACTGCCCATGTTCAAAGGTACGATGCATTAAATATGGTGGATGTTGGTTTTTAAATAATGTTTTTATGTTGTTTATCTGTGTTCATATTTATTCCAGACTTATTAAAAATAATTAATACTTTAATCTTTACTAATAGTTGTTCATTTATTACTTCAAATTGTTCGATCCCAATTTGAAATTGTTTATTCTCAATTTGAAATTGTTTATTCCCAATTTGAAATTGTTTATTCCCAATTTGAAATTGTTTATTCTCAATTTGAAATTGTTTATTCCCAATTTGAAATTGTTTACTCCCAATTTGAAACTGTTTAGTCTCAATTTGAAATTGTTTAGTCCCAATTTGAAGTTGAAAAGGTATAGACTTATGTTCATAAACGCCCTTATATATCTTTCATTCTGCTCCATTAGTTCAAATGGCTTTGTTTTTCCCCGTCTATAAAAGGACGGGTTGAAATCACATCCAGTGAACGCGTGGAAAGCAGGCAATGCTAAAGCCAGTAAGTAGAGTTTTTTTTTTTAAAAGTGTCGGGAAATTGGTTGTACCCCTAAAACCAGCAAATTTTTCATAGGAGTTTCCATTCATGAGTTATTTCGTTTTAAAAATTTCAAATACTCATACCCCCTAATCCGCAAGTTGTATGAGTCTTCAGACGTTCAATAAATTCTTTGTTGGACAACGTGGCTAATATTTTTTTGGGTGATTGGATGTATTTGGAGAACAAAAAAAAGCTCTAGAGAGGAACCTATCCCCACTACCCACTAGATACAGGGTGTTTACGAAAGAAAAACATATATTTTTTAAAATCTACTTAAACTTGAATAACTCCTAAACTAATTAACGTAGACCAACATAATTAGGTTCATATTTTAGATAAATAAATGTGTATTATTTTATTTGATATTAAGAAAAGAATTCCGTTAAGAAGGTATTTAGTTAAAAGCGTGAGGAAAATCCTAATATTTTAGCATTTTGCTCATATTTTGCACCTAATATACATATCTTATAAACGAAATCACGCAAGTTTTTGCTCTTTATGCTAAATAAAATAATACTAATTTAACTAAAATATGAACCTAATAACGTTGGTCTACGATAATTAGTTTAGGAGTTAACATTTAGTTAGGGGACTTCATTAGAATTTTGCTCTGACGTCAATCAACCAATTTTTCTCAATTAAACTGAAAATATTAATAGAAAGGAGATGGGATTGAAAATGTAGCATTTGGTAGATACCAAGAACCTATGGTCCAAATTTTGGGTTCTGCAAAATCACTTGGGTCATACCCAAAATGGCTACAAAATCAAAAGCCGCCAAAATGGAAACCTTGATTACATATGAGATGGGCACCCGAATTTGGGCTATTGGTGGTCTATCTCACCATTATACCAAATCCCATCCTCTGCAATATCACTTTGTTCAACTGGACCAAACCGACATTTTCAAAAATTCCCAAAATTCAAACCTAACCTCCAAACGAGATGGCAATCGGAATATGAGGTGGGAGCAACCCAATTTACCTATATACCAAGTCCCATCCTCTGCAATATCACTTTTTTCATGGTCAAAAAATCTACAAGTTCAAAAGGTCATAAAATTAAAACTTAAGTTGACTCGAATTGGCGATTAGTCTTAATCAGTTGTGCTTTAAGTAATCTAACATATATCAAAGGCCCATCCTCTGGAAAATCACTTTGCAAATCTGTCACTAGCTCTTGGACTAAAAAGGAAAAATTTTAAACGAGGGCGAGGTATGCGAGAGAAAAAAAAGAATAAAATTAGTCAGGAAAGATTGGTCAGTAAAAATTAGTCAGTAAAAATTAGTCAGGAAAATTAGTCAGGAAAAATTAGTGAGGAAAAAAGTGAGTCAGGAAAGGAAAAATTTTGGGAGATTGGTCAATTGGAGGAGAGAAGAAAAAGTGGGCTGATAGAGAAAACATTCTTTTCTTTTGGTCCGAAAACTTCCTCTGAGTTCGGAAATCTCTCGAATAAATAGCGGTCTGAAAAAAGAATTAAAAACAAACGGATTGTAATTCTGATTTAAAAGTGTTGCGTTATTTTAAAATCCTTTAACACATATTGGGAACAAACTAATTACCGAGCTCGGAAGGGACGTGACCCGAAACATATTTCTTGACGAAGGCCAAGGATAGAAGTTGCTGTCTGAACGAGGTTGTGAAGAATTGTGGCAATAGTTGTCTGGTTTTGGAGTTCCGTGGTCCCTATGCTGGAGGCCCCCTCTAAATAGTCACTAACATCAATTTATGCAAGGCTCTGGAGTGGCTGTACAATTTTGAGACCTGTGTTCCCCTGGAGGACAAGGTTTTGGTCAGTGCCACCCGGTCTATTAACCTGGAATTAGTTAGTCAAGTCTAATTGCTGTTGTGTCTGGCGATCATGGAAATTTAGGAACGTAGGCGAAAATCTAATTTACGGCGATTATCAAGATTTGTTGAAATATAAAAAGAACAGTCGGAAGGAAGCGCTAGTGTTCGTGCTAGGTTACCGGTGGAGAGTGCTATTATTCAGAGTAACCTTATTTATAATCGGATCGGTAGCTGGGTATAGTAACCACTGCAGACTTTGGAGGTATCATATCACATTTTATTGTTATTTTCCATTTTTTCTGTTTGTTCGATGGTTGATTATTAAGTATTCTTAAACTTTTTTATATTGATTTTTTAAATAATTGTAGTTACCCTATTTCCATATTCTATTTATAGACGTGTAATTATTAACAATTTTTCTTATATTGTATTTATATTGTTAAAAAAACAACGTGTTGGCCAAAACGACGTTTTTGTTGTATTCTAAATGAGATTAACAGGCATTTGATTTTTGTGTTTTTTTTGTCGGATTTATGTAATTTTTTATTGTCTGTCTTATGTTATCAATGTGTGTTGTTGAAGTAAATATGGAATTTTTTTGATTGAGTACACGTCTTTGGTCAGAATGGGGTGGTAAAGTTTCCATTAAAACTTTTCAGGATGGTTGGGGCGGAATGTGTTTCTTTCAGGGTTCTCAAGTAGTGCTTTTCCTTGTCAGCTGATAGTCACCCATACTATGGGCTGGCAAGGGAACGGACTGCAGTGATACGGCTCAGGCAATGCCCGAAGGTTGATGGAAACGGAAGATTTACTTAGTCACAGGTAAGTGGTGAACCAACCGCGGTAAGACCCGGCCACACACCCCACGACCCCTCCGGCGAGCTAGATAACTCCGTGTGGCCGGCGTAGGAGTTCCGGAATTTTGTTTCTTTTCTTATGTCTGGTATTGGCTCCTTGGTCATGCTTTTCCGGGCTTATGGCTAAGGGGGTAATACCTCGCATAAGTGGCGCCCACTATTTTATCGCGCCATTATGCTATTACAGCCCTAAAGAAAATAGCGATAAAAGTTTATTGGTTGTTTTTTATAAAAAAAATAATAAAAATTTATAAAAATTCTGATTTTGTGGAGTAAAATTGATTTTATTTGATTTTGTGGATTAAAATTTTGGAATTATATTAACGGAAAACAAAACGTGTTACGGGAAGGTGACCTCTATGGTGTACGGTACATTAGCCAATTTGCGGGTGTTTTTGGTGTCCGTTCTGATTCTATCTTGTAACAAAGATAACGGTGTTAAAACAAAAGTGCCGCGGTGTCCCTAACAACGTGTTTGACTTGAATTGATTTAAGGAAAAGGGAATTAAAGAAATGCATATTTTTTTTTTTTATGTGACAGACTAGAGGCTTAGGGAAAGTCCCTTTGTACTGACGACAATCTATTTTTCGTATAGAGTGGATGTCGAACAGCAGCTCTAGCCGGAAGATAGAGAGAAGAGAAGGAAGTAACTGCCACAACCTAGCCGCGATATTTTTATTCCACCTACTCACAACCATCTCGCGACTCTGACATCGGGGCGTCGAGAACAACTCGCTGGTGTGTTATGCCTCCTGAAACGAGTTGAATCCCATCAACCAACCGATGGCATGCGCTTGGTGGAGCGGGGAAGGACTAGAGAAATCTATGACAGGGGAATCAGGAATGTAAAGAGGGAAGAAGAAAGAAGGAAATTTAGGTGGGAAAGGCGAAGGACCGTGGCACCACCGGGATTCGAACCCGGGACCTCTGGGGATAGCAGTCAGGCGCCTTACCTCTAGACTACCGAGGCCCCAAGTAGAAACGATATAAGTAGAAACGATTTTTCTTCTAAACATTTCAATTTACATTAAAACCAATTCATAATTTTAATTTTTTTTTGGCCTTTAGTGTGTTCCTTTTAATCAAATTTCATATAATATAACATAAATTTTATGAATCTCTATTTAAACAGCAAAAACGAGCCCAAGAGAACGAAAGGGATAACAAGTGGGACGTAAATTATTTTGATCTTTATTTAGACAATTTATTTTTTTTTTTTATAATTTAGACACTTTTGGATAATTAAACAATTTTTTCGATATTTAAACAGTGGTCACGTGTTATTAAAAACCAAAAGGAAACTTTTATTTAACAAGCATTTATATCTATTAATTGATTTTAGTTTTCAGTTTCCATTGTTTTTGTTATAATGGAAGAGTTACTTAAAAAACAAAGTCATAATAGCAAGTTGATTACGAATTTTGTGCAGAACTTCAACAAAACCGGTAGGGACAAACGTGACAATAACTTCATTAAAGTACGACTTTGTTTACTTGAAAAATATTGGGCCAGCTTTGTGGAGGGTCACTACGAAGTAATTTCCGCGTCAACTAATGATGATGAAGCAAAATATGAATATCTCTCAAACGATGTTCAAAGGAACCTGAAAAACAGACATCCGACAATACAACAAATAAGACAGATAGTAAGCAACAAGGACATACGGCTCATTTGGTGCCCCGCGCATGTTGGCATAAGTGGGAACGAGCATGCGGACAGGGAAGCAAAAGATGCACACAGACGACCCCTCACAGAGGTACGAACACCTGACTATAAATCAGTACGTAAGAAAGCACGACAAATGAGGAACCACTACAAACAACTCAACTGGAACAGAAGCAGCACCTTCCTAGCCTCACACTGGAAAAGCATTGCAGCCCCCCAGGGACACAATCTCCCCAGGGAGTCAGGCGTGCTACATACAAGATTAAGGCTTGGACACTTTCTCGCCGTTAAAAGACATATTTTCGCGAGAAAACAACCACCTTTATGTGCCCACTGCTCCATGCAAATCCTAACAGCCCGACACCTTTTCATGGACTGTCCAGCCACTGTTTATATTATACGGCAACATATCGAATATGATAATGACATACCAATACTGAATACGGACAAAGAACAGACAAAGACACTTATTACAGTTGCAAACAGACTGATACAAGAACCACCCCCTAAGATATAAGAAAGCAGAATACATATTGTATATATATAGTAATAAGCTTACAATTTAAAACTGAATACAGCCCACTAGGATTAAGCTCCATGGGCTTAGACCCACTTTATTAGTATAAGTTATATTAGGCTAATAAAGTTTATAAAAAAAAACGTCCCTTTTAATATTGTGTTAATTCGTCCATCGTATTTGCATTAACAGCACCAAGCGCAGCTATATACCCTTTCGTGACATATTTGAATATGTACGAGGTGTGACAATTAAGTAATGAGACTGATTATATTGCCGTGATTGTGGTATCCCTGCGACCTTGAAATTCCCTTTCCCTTCTCTCGGCATCCTTCCCCTCCCCAATGATATATTTGCCATCGCTCTAGCTTGTTTAGTTCGCCTGCTCTGTCGTGTTGAGTAAACGTGTGTTCGTGGTGCTCGTTCGTTCTTCTTTTTTCGGGCGGGGGCGTGCGGAGACAACCATTGTGAGCTTTGGCAAACTTCAACATTTATGTAAGCATTGAAAATCTTGGACAATAATGGCGAATAGAGTACGACCCAATGATTGCCAACTTCACAATCGTAACCCATTAACCTTCCCAGTTATCTCTTTGCCATTGACCAGTGGTGTTGTCGAGCCGGAACGCTTCGGAACGTCGTTCCGGTACTTCCTTTTTGGACAGGAACGCGTTCCGGAACTAAAGATTATTTCTAATAACGAGAATTGGCTGACGTATTGAAAAAAAAAATTAAAAAGAATTGCTGATTTTTTTCTTCTAATTTTTGACAAATTTTTATATGTAATTATCATAGATAAATAAAAGGAAAGATGTTCCATTTCAAATAGGAAAAGTGTGCACTTTCCTGACGAAAGAGCTTTCCTATTGCTGAGAGAGTTGCACTATTAATTGAGAATATCCATTAATAACCATAACATATAATTTCCACTTCATATTTTTAAATTTGTTACTATTTTACATCTTGAAATCTTGCAAAACGCAATAATTTTCATCTGAATCTTTACGAAAATTAAACATTTCCCAATCTGAAAAATAAACATATTGCGGAAATATTTTTGTAAATCAAAACGAAATCAAAATTCGCACAAAATAAACGGTTTTACTTACTTTTGCAAAGTAGAAAAAACCGAAAAGTCTGACCTGAAAAAACAAAATTTGTAACTGCCTCCAAATGTGCAATTGATTTTTCCCGAGTCGAAAAATTTTGTCTCGATTTTGCTACCTGTTTTGAGGGCGTCCGATATCGTACGATAACGTAAAAGTAAGTCCAGTTCTATTGTTTGGACGATCTCAGACGACATCAGACGGTCTTCTTTTGTGCTTTTTGAGGGCGTCTGAGATCGTTTGATGCCTTAAATTCTATCGCGCGGGATGATGTCTTAAATTCTATCACGCATTTTCCCTTTTCGGGCATTAATAACCCCTCGAAATGAAATCGTACGGCATGTGTACTACATTGATGTATTCAATATATTAATTTGTAATTAACAAAAATTAATCAAAATTCGATATTTTTAATTTCAAATTATTAAAATTAATATAAATAAAATAAAAAAAAAAATTTTCTCATATAGAAGTTATTTTTCTTTTCCTGGCGAGGTAGTTGGAGCCTGTGAGATAGTTGAAACCTGAAATGCTTAAGACATAATATATTAGATTTTAGCTTGGGGAAAATCGCCGAAAACTAAGTGAAATGAAAATTAAATTTCAGTCTAAGTCCAGTTTTCGATGAGTCACAAATTCTAAAAAAAATCTTGAGTGAAATCGAATGAGATCTTCGGATATCGTCCGAAAACGACAGAAAATTTGTATTTTCCATTGTGAGACCGTCTGAAATCGTAAGGAGACCCTAAAAATGGTCGCCGCACGAGAGAACAATAGAAGTGAGACCCTACGAGAAGGTCTGATGTCTTAAAATTTCGACTCGGGTTGTCATTCAAACAAAAATCAAACAGCTGTTTTCTTATTCAAATAGATTCCCGTTCGCGTTCCGGTACGCGTTCCGGTAGAAAAAAATTAGCACAACACCACTGCCATTGACCTTAGTCGGTAAACGACGATACAACAGGTAACCATCGTTCCCGATTACATTTTCAGAAATCAATGCTCTTGGATACCGCTTTGAACATTTCTAACAATCTCCTCCCAATATGGATTGCAAAAGTTAAATCTGGCAACCATATTGATATTGGATGTTTGCTTTCTGACACACAATGCATCAACGTTTATAGCGATTTTCCAAGTACTTTTCCGTAAAAATCCTTTCGTTCATATTTTAAAATTCAAGTGTCACGAATCACATCACAATGGTTGCTATAAACTGAAA
Organism: Thereva unica; assembly: GCA_949987705.1. NCBI lineage: Eukaryota > Metazoa > Arthropoda > Insecta > Diptera > Therevidae > Thereva > Thereva unica. The sequence goes on along the minus strand of OX465281.1, from coordinate 161,506,007 downwards.
ATGAAACTCAAAAATTTGTTCTTCTTTTTTATATCATGTGATTCAAATTTACACGAGCATTAGTCCATTCAAAACGCGGGGGGGTGTTCCAAAATAACACCGTTAAGAAAATCGAACCCTAAAGGTTTTTGGGGTCGCTGATCACGAAAATCGAGGTACCGCGGTCTTAAAATTAGGGCGTCGTCACCCCTAAAAATGCAAAAACACCCCTTTTTAGGGGTTTTTCGCGATTATTTCAGTAATAATGAAAACTAATGCGATGAAGTGCACTTTTTTTAATATTTATTTGCGAAGGGGGTTGATTTATACTAAACTAAGGCGAACTTAATGGTAAGGGGTACTCGTAAAGGGTTGAAAGTACCCCTAAATTGGCGAAAAATGGCAAAAATTGTAAAAAAAAAATTTCCCAAGTTTATGCTTCAAATTCGATTGTGGGCGTACTGTCAGGCAAAAATAAATTATTTTCAACCCTTAAGGGGTTAAAACTACCCCTACTATAATAAAAACAACTTTATATAAAAAAAATTGCAAACATTTTTTTTTTGCTTTTGGTTTGAAATTTGGTTCAAAAGGTATTATCGGCAAAAAATTAATTTTTTCAACTCTTAAGGGGGAAAAACTACCCCCACATTAAAATTGTAATTGGAACAAATTGAAATTTATTGTTTTGCATTAAAATTTTATATTTGATGAAATATTATTAAAACATTTGGAAAATGCTTAACCCTCTTAAAGGAGTTAAACCTTAGGGGTAAATTGAAAAAAAAAAAACAAAAAAAAAATTCTGTTCGTAGATTGCAATTTAAATTTTTTAATGAATTGTTTGAATAAAAATTCTTTTTATTAGAAAATATGAATTGATAAATTTTTGCAATTTTTTTTATATAAAGTTGTTTTTATTATAGTAGGGGTAGTTTTAACCCCTTAAGGGTTGAAAATAATGTATTTTTGCCTGACAGTACGCCCACAATCGAATTTGCAGCATACACTTGAAAAAAAAAATGTTAACAATTTTTTCCATTTTTGGCCGATTTAGGGGTAGTTTCAACCCTTTAGGACTACCCCTTACCTAAAAGTTCGCCTTAGTTTAGTATAAATCAACCACCTTCGCAAATAAATATTAAAAAAAGTGCATTTCGTGGCATTAGTTTTCATTATTACTGAAATAAGCGCGAAAACCCCCTAAAAAGGGGGTGTTTTTTGCATTTTTATGGAGGTCGCCCTAGTTTTTGGACCGCGGGACCTCAATTTTCGTGATCAGCGACCCCAAAAACCTTTAGGGTTCGATTTTCTTAACGGTGTTATTTTGGAACACCCCCTAGTTTTCAATGAACTATATTGTAGGGGTAGTTTTAACCCCTTAAGGGTTGAAAATAATTTATTTTTGCCTGACAGTACGCCCACAATCGAATTTGAAGCATAAACCTGGGAAAAATTTTTTTTTACAATTTTTGACATTTTTCGCCAATTTAGGGGTATTTTCAACCCTTTACGAGTACCCTTAACCATTAAGTTCGCCTTAGTTTAGTATAAATCAACCCCCTTCGCAAATAAATATTAAAAAAAGTGCATTTCATCGCATTAGTTTTCATTATTACTGAAATAATCGCGAAAACCCCCTAAAAAGGGGTGTTTTTTTGCATTTTTAGGGGTGACGCCCTAATTCTAGGACCGCGGGAACTCGATTTTCGTGATCAGCGACCCCAAAAACGCTTAGGGTTCGATTTTCTTAACGGTGTTATTTTGGAACACCATAACCCGCGTTTTGAATGGACCACATTACCAAGTTTATAACAGCAAAATTAAATCGATTTAAGGGGGTTAATACGTGTAAACCGTGTATCTTTGGAACCGCGCGTACGCCGGAAAAATTAATGCAATGTGAAATTTGTTTTTTTTTATTCTTTTATTAAAAGGTAACAGTGCAAGAAAAAAAATTTTTTTTTGTGGCGTGCTGAAAATGGCGGCTGTGGTGCGGGTCGAATATTAGGCCCAAATTCTAGTAGAAGTTTTGCCGGCGCCGCAAAAATCATCTGAGAAAAAATTGCTATTAGTTATTATCAGAAAATATATGTACCTTCTAAAGTAACTAACAAAAAATTTTTTTTTTCGCAAAAATACAAAAATACACCCGAACCGACAAAAATGACCTTTTTTTCTTAATTGCGCGAAAATGGCGCCACGGATTTCGCCAAAAACAATGAAATTTTTAGTTAGATTAGAAGTTCTGTGTTTCAACAAGTTGCTGTCCAAATTTTAGATCAGTGGGACTAAAACTTGCCGAGATATTCTACTTCCATAATCAAAAATCGGTGTTTCGAAATAATTCGGTTTAAACTTTGCGTTCATACAGTAATCAGCTATTCCAGGGCCATACATCGTTCCTTCCTGATTGCGAGGATCATCAGAATTGAAAACCACTTAAGGGGATTATTCTTGAGACCCCCTAGAGTCTATTTCATAAAAAAATTTTTTTTGGAAAATTTTGAAAATTTACACGTTTTGACCCCCTTAATTCAATCGATTTAATATTCTTAAAACTTTGGCTAAGCCGAAAAATTTTAACTGTAACTTCTAACTTTTTTTGCTATGAAAGTTTTCATATTTGGACATTCTTTTAGAAATCGTACGGACTTGGCCAAAAAAAATTTCCACCTCTCCAAATCTCCTCAATTTTTTTACGAAGTTCTTATTGTATATTAACAGACACGTATGTATACGAGGTTTTTGTTCAACAAATTTTTCACGAAAATATGACCATTGTGAATTTCAATGCTTTATCCAATTCTGTTACATGTTAAATTCATTATCTCTGGTTCTACTGATGCTTTCGCCACAATTTTTTTTATTTTGAAAGTAATAAAATCAGCTTTCAGTCACGTCAATATTGTACGTTCAACGTTTTAAATAATAACAATTTAATTGCTTAAATAATATTATAATAATGTTAACCACAACGAAATCGATTTAAAAAATTACTATTGTATTCGTGATGTTTTTTGCTACAAAAGCCTTTTTTCAGAAGATGGGGCCGTTACTATTTAAAGAGTGAGAAAATAAAACTAGACCAATTTTAAGATTTCAAAATTTGTCAAAACTTTAAGATTTTCGTTTTTTTGTAAATTTATAACTAGAAAAATAGAAGTCCAAATAATCTGAAAAATTGGTTTTTGGAAACTAAGATTCAGCAGAAGAACAAACATAAAAAAAATTAGGTGATTTGAAGTCCATGAGGTCCAAAATTAATTAAAAATTGGTTGATTTGATATGGAATGACCCTCATCCATAAATTATTTGCATGCTATTGGAATAAGCAATTATTATACGTATTACTTTCCCTGCTAAACTCTACAAAGATCAATCTCCTTCTTGTAAGCAGGTATTGAATTTATTAATTAATTTTTGTTTTTAGAGTTAGTTTTTCGAGACAATTTAATGCATGCAGACAGAAAATAAAAAGGAAATAAATAACGAAAAATGTTTTAAATAAAAGTACTGGAGTTTTAATTTAGTCCCATATCTAAAAGGTTATGGGCCCAGATCACGGTTTGAAAAATTTATATTGACGTGCTAAACAATAATAAATAAATATAATAAAAATTAAAAATTTGAAATTAAAACGAAATACCTATTAAACTCTTTGCTGGTGATCGTTATAATGTCTGGAAATTTCGAATACGTACGTATGAATTACGTGCCATTCTAACTGCAGAGTGGACAAATGCAGAAAGACTTGCTAAAGGTGCTATTGTGAAATATTTGTTCGATTCTTTTCTCGGGTTTGCAAAGCCCGAAGATACCTCAAGAGAAATACTGCGGAGCTTGGGCGCGATGTACGAACGGAAAAGTTTGGCTACACAATTAGCGCTTAGAAAGAAATTGATTGGACTGAAGTTACAAGGTGATGTACTATTAACGAAACATTTCACAATTTTCAATGATTTGATAACTGATCTTCAAGCGGCTGATGCTAATTTGGATGAGACTGATAAAGTGTCACATTTACTATTGACTCTACGTGGATCATATGATGGTGTTACAGCGATAGAGACTCTATCCGAAGACAATTTAACTGTAGCTTATGTCAAAACAAGGCTTCTTTATCAAGAAGTAAAATTGAAAAATGAAAATGATGATACAAGTGCTAAAGTGCTACATGTAAATCAAGAAGAGACAACACCTCTGAAGAAAAATAACAATGCTTCTCGTTTTGTGAGAAATTCACTTGTGCTGTGCCACTTTTGTGAACGTAAAGGTCATTTGATAAAAGATTGTTATTTCAGTAAAAAGAGACAGAAATATTTTAATGACAAAAGGAAAACTACTACTCACACGGAAGTAACTCAATCATACACAGATCAGCCTTATTACAATGATTATACATCAAGTTTTGATTTTATGGCAGGAGACTTTCCATCAGGAAACATAGACATAGAGCTAATTTTCTACTGGATTCTGGAGCATCGGATCATCTTATAAACATGACAGTCATTTCCATAGTTTCATTGAATTGGATCCACCAATTAAAATCACCATAGCGAACAATGATACTTTCGTTACTACAACGAAGAAAGGAATAATTCATGTAACATGGGTATACAGGATGTAACATGGATATACAAGACAAGGTATACTTGAGGAAGTTCTTTATTGTTCAGAAGTAACTTGCTTTCGGTAAGAAAAATGCAGCAGTCTGGCATGCAGGTGAATTTTGACCACAACGGCATTCAGGTTAACAAAAACGGTAAAACCATAATGGAAGGTAAGCCTATGAATAATTGAATTGTTGTTGTTTTTTAAATTAAAATTATTAAAGTAAACCCAAATGTTAGAATTTACAGTGCCATGAAAAATAATTATTTATTATGGCATCATAGTCCAGTGCAATTAGTAAATGAAATTGCATTTCATGATGAACGAAATTTTTTTTTTTTTAATTTATTTGGGTACATCTGACAATGTTAAAACCAAGTTTGTGGGGTCGCAGTGTGTTGGGCGAAGCCGCCATCTTGAAAAAGTGGTAGAGGTCGTTTATACTAAATAACTAGTTTCCATGCAATGATAGCTGAAAATGATCACTGGCAAGGTGTTGTAGAATAAAATTATCTACAAAATGAGCCCTCAACGAGGTCTGTAAGTTGATTTGGCTCAAAGTTATGGCCGCTCAAAGTTCAACCTTGAGCATGTGGTTGGAGTTGAATGCAGTTTTTTGCGATTAACTCGAAAGATATTAATTCGTAGTGCTAGTAATTTCCTTTAGGACAAGCCCTTAGTCGTCGTTGTCGTTTGTATAGTTTGCGAGTAATCCAACGCCAAAGTTCGTACTGCACGTGCCTGAAATGACGTTATCAATAATTATTAATTAGGCCTAAGCCTAGTGATGAATTATGTTGAGCTTGTATAAATGGTAAGCAAGTACTATTGCCATTCAGTAAATATAAAGATAAAAGTTATATAAAAAGATGTCTGTGGTCCGATCACTCCTTCAACATTAAACAATAAAAATTATTTTGACATTTTTGTTGATGAATTTACTCATTATTGCGCCACATTCTTAATTCCTTACAAATCGGATGTATTTTCTAAAAGATTTTATTTCAAAAAGTGAAACTCATTTTAATTTAGTATTATAATTTAAGAGTAAATTTATATTGCGATAACGGTAGGGAATATCTATCAAATGAGATGAAAGACTTTTGTACACAAAAAGGTATTAGTTATCATTTAACTGTTCTACGAATCCCCAAATTAAATGGTATTGCAGAAAGCATGGTAAGAACCGTAACATAAAAAGTTCGTACAATGATAGACGGTGCTAAATTAGATAACCCGTTTTGGGGTGAAGCTGTTCTTACAGCAACATATTTAATTAATTTGACTCCAACAAAAGCCTTAAAATAAGATAAAACGCCTTACGAGTTGTGGCACGGTAAAAAGCCACGAATAAAATATTTGAGAATATTTGGTTCTACAATTTATGTTCACAATAAAATCAGGAAGAGAAAAATTTGATAAAAAAATCCTGGAAGTGTGGGATGTGGAAAAAAATTGTTATAGTTACAGACGTAATAGTTGATGAAACAAATTATTTAATATCAAGGCCTATTAGCCTAGAAATGCCCATAATAAAACTGAGAGATCTGACATTATGTCAAAATCAGTAACAGAGCTTCTTAAATCTGGTAGTCATGATAAATCAGATAATTTCGAAAACAATAAGTCTGATAATGATAAATCAGATAAGTTAAATTCTGTAGAAGTAAAGGGTTAAAATCTGTAGAAAATCTCCAACTAAGGAGGAGTGATACGATTAAAAACTAGCCACCTATAAGTTATCACGAAAATAATTCATTAGAAGATTAAAGCGACGAAACGTTTTTGGAGTACATATATCTATGTAATGAATCAGATTGCAAATCGGCTGTCGGTTGATGAGGAATCTTTAGTTATATACTTTACTAAGGTTCCTCATAAACCGACCGATAGCCGGTATTCCAGATTCGACTGTAAATAAAATGATACTGTATGAAGCTAGAACGCTGGACGAACTTAAGCAAAAGGTCAAAGCTCATGAGACCATGAGAGCGCATCAGAAGGAAGTAGTCACCCCAAAAAGGACGACAAATACGCGGACAAGTTCGAAACCTAATAGTAGCACCCAAAGGTGTTTTAATTGTGGCTCAAAGTCACATTTTTCAGTTTGCACATTTAAGGAAAAAGGTGCCCGTTGTTTTAAATGTGGAGCTTTTGGTCATATGTCCAATAACTGCACTAAGCCCAAAACTAGTAGCGAGGTTTCAAAGAGCTCAAAGAGGCATGTCGTAAGAGCACCAGCAGTGACCACAGATGTAAATTATGGGAAAAATTATTATACAGGGTTGGTCGACATAGGTAGTAACGTTACACTCGTAAGAAAATCTGTAGTAATGGGCGAAAAGGCGCCATCGTTGAAGCAAGGAGCTAGCACAGTTTTTGATATTGTAGGAGGTTCTAATCTGAATGTTTTAGAAATACGTGGCGACCAATATAAAGTATTTTGTCATACAGTAGCAGATAGTTGGATCCCTCAAGATTTCATTATAGCAGTAACACCGCCGTAGATGAAATCGAAAATGATCTGTACCGTGAACGCGTTCGCAAAATTGTATCAAACTATTAGCCAAGAAAACCTACAGAATCATGTATTAGAATGAGTATTTGTGTTGATGTTGATGCCCCAATTTATGTCAAGCCTAAGAGGTTGGCACCAAAAGAGAAGGAACTCGTTAGTATGCAAATTGAGGAATGGCTGAAGGAAGAAACCATTAGGCCGAACCACTCAGACTTTGCGAGCCGTTGTGCTCGCAAAGAAGAAGTATAATAGTTACCGACTTTGTATCGACTATCGTAAGTTGAATAGACATATTATTAAGGACAGGTTCCCATTACCTATAATGGAAGAATTACTTGAGGATCTTCAACATGCTTCAACATTCAAAACGCTAGATTAACACAACGGATTTTTCCATGTAGACATAGAAGAATCGAGTAAGAAATATACAGCCTTTCTAACTGCAGACGGCCAATACGAATTTAATAAAGTAGGTACCTTTCGGGTACTGACATTATATTACCTTCCGCGAATAAAGATGAAAATTTATTGAAACTTGAAGCAACCCTGAACGTAGCCGAAGCGAACGGTCTTCAAATAAAATGGTCGAAATGCAGGTTCTTGAAAAGGAGTATTGAATTTCTGGGCCACATCGTCGAATGTGGACATGTAAAGCCGTCTAAAGAAAAAACTGCCGAAACGTAAAACAAGCTCAAAGCTTCTTAGGACTGACAGGTTTTTTCTGGAAATTTATTGGGAATTATTCAATTATCGCAAAGCCGTTGAGGGATTTAATTAGAAAAGATGTGCCATTTCGATTTGAGGAAAGAGAAGAAGAAATCTTTCATCTCTTGAAAAGTAAGCTGACCTCACAACCGGTCTTAAGATTATTCGATCCGAAGGCAGAAACCGAGTTACACACGAATGCAAGTAAGGATGGTTACGGCGCAGTATTACTGCTAAAATCTTCAAAAACAGGTAATTTCCACCCAGTTTTTTACATAAGTTTTAAGATCTCGGAAATTGAGCAACAATACTCTAGTTACCAGTTGGAGGTTTTGGCAGTCGTCAAATCTTTGAAAAAATTTCGACCGTACTTACTAGGACTCAAGTTCGTAGGTAATTTATACCGATTGTAAAGGATTCGCCTTGACTATGAAGAAGAAAGATATCAACGCCAAAGTGGCTAGGTGGGCCTTGCTGTTAAAAAAATTTGATTGTGTTGTCCGGCATAAATCAAGGTCCTCTATGAACAACGTCGATGCCCTAAGTAGATCCCCAGCTGTATTCCTTGTCGAGGATGGCATCCTTTAACAGGTGGGAAGAGCTCAGAATGATGACGATTACTGTACCCTTGTAAAAAAGTGTTTAGAGAACGGAGAACACGAAAATTGTTTGCTAAGAAATAACGTTCTTTACAAATTTGTAAAAGGAAATTATCTTCTTGTAGTACCCAAGGCGATGGAGAAAGGAGTTATTAGTAAATTCCATGAACGTGGACATGTAAACTCCCGAAAACTGGAAGTGATACTGCCTCAGGAATATCTCATACCAAGCATAGCCCAAAAGGTTCAGAATGTGACAAAAAATTGCGTGACGTATATCTTATCATCCAGAAAAAAGGGAAAACCTGAATGTCTCTTCAACCCTATAGAGAAATTGGACCTACCTTTACATACTTTCATTTAGACCACCTGGGGCCATTAAGCTCAACAGCGAAGAACTATAATTACTTGTTTGTCGTGGTCGACTCTTACGAAGTTCTCGTGAATATACCCAGTGAAGTCAACAACGACGGAAGAGGTCTTACGGAAACTCCAACTTCAAGCCGATGTATTTGGTGATCCATGTAGGCTCATGACCGATATAGGGACTGCTTTCACCTCGTCAGCGTTTAAAGAGTATTGTGAGAAACGAAAAATTAGTCAGGTTTTGATAACGACGAGAGTCCTGTAGTGACCGCGTAAAGTTTAATTACCAAACTTTACGCAATGTCACACAACAACTTCCGACACGATCAAAACGATCAGTCGGAACACTTCATCGATCACTTAAAGTTCAGTGATCTACTCGTCTCCCGTTCCGTGCCGATCGTGTATATCGGGACAGCCAATTTCCGGCATATCCAAAAATTCACAGACTCTGTCCGAAGGTCCCATGGTGAAACACCCAAAAATCCGCTCGTGCTTAAAAACAAATCGTGTGATGTGTAGAAGAAAACCGGAAATATTCGAGAAAGAAGAGGAAACCGGCAAAGAAGTATCGGTTAGGTGACCTACCAGCAATCAAACGCACGCAATTCGCCACAGGATCTAAATTGTTACCAAAATTTCTGGGTCCATATGAGATTGTCGGAGTAAGGTGTAACTATCGCTATAATGTGCAGAAAATCGGTAATCACGAAGGGCCTAACGCCACGAGTACCGCAGCAGACTGCATGAAGTCTTGGTCAACCCTGGGCTTAGACGAACCTACATCATTTTCGGCCGAAGTCGAAGTTTTCAAAGGGCATTTTGGACTAAAAATTTCAGGTTTCGTGCTTCGTGCCCGTGATGACTTTTCATCAGCAGGGTACGAACAATCTAATATCACAATATCAAGTGATTTGACGGAAACCGTTTTTCCATAGAAAGTTTGCGGGGTCCTTTGTTTGAATTAGCTTTTTTTTTCTTTTCTTCATTTAAATTGTAGAATAATTGTATGTTATCTAAATATTGAATTCTTTTAAATAGGAGTGAAAATTTCCGTTTTATAATTCTCATTTCCTCAATAATATACCCACCCACATATATTCAATCGCCCAGATAAATAAGTCTGCATTAATTGAAATAAGTTCAGTCTATAATTTTTTTGATATTTACAAGTTCATTATGTTATACTATATTTGAATTTAAATTTATTTATTTTATCAAAACAGTAGATTCATCTTTGAAGGGGCGTATTGGAATAAGCAATAAATTATTATATGTATTGCTTTCCCTGCTATACTCTACAAAGATCAATCTCCTTTTTATAAGCAGGCAATGAATTAATTCATTAATTTTGTAATTAAGTTTTTGTTTTTAGAGTTAGTTTTTCGAAACTATTTAATGCATGCAGACAGAAAATAAAAAAAATATGAGTGTGCTTATGACCACACGACTGAAGTGAAACTTCTTTCGCTCCATCTGCCTGTGTATATATATATATATATATATATATATATATATATATATATATAGGTATATATATATATATATATATATATATATATATATATATATATATACATATATATATATATATATATATTTATATATATCTTACTAATATTATAAACGTGAATGTTTGTATGTATGTTTGTTACTCTTTCACGCAAAAACTACTGAATGGATTTTAATGAAACTTTACAATAATATAGCTCATATATCAGAATAACATATAGGCTATAATTTATAAAAAATTCAACATGGCCGCCGAAAACTCAAAATGTCCACGCAAATTGTATTCCGATTTCAATGAAGGTTGGTATATAGAGGTTTTTAAGGTCGCTAATAACGAATTTGTGGTCAAAACTTATAAATTCAAAATGGCCGTGCCAATATGGCCGACGAATTTGCCAATTGTGTTCCGATTCCAATGAAAATCGAAATCTGGCGGATTTTAAGGTTGCAAATAACGAATTTATGATCAAAACTTATAAATTCAAAATGGCCGCGCCAATATGGCCGACGAATTTTTCCAATTGTATTCCGATTGCAATGAAAATCGGTATCTGGGGGCTTTTAGGGCAAACAACGAATTTATGATCAAAGCTTATAAGTTCAAAATTGCGGGTCCAATATGACGCACGAATTTTCCCAAGCCACATTCTGAAATGTAGTAAATTTCTAAAACTCCCTCTAACCAATATAGAAACAGTAAAAACGGTAGAAAGAGTCGAAGTTTGCAAATTTGTGCGCCCCTACATTGTCATCACGAGGTTAAACGATGTCATCTATCGCTTCCAAAAAGTTCGATCGGAAAAAACGGGACCTGGAGGAAGCTGTGTTCGGGACGAATACTGAGTAAGAAGGGAGCAGTGTAACGGCTAACCGAAAAGAGAAAGTTAAAATTCCAATTCACCGAGAAGTTACATGTTTAGATGCATCTACTTGAATACATAACGCTCTTCTAATTGAATCGCCGATAAGATTGTGAAGAGGGAATTTTTTTCCAGATTTATTGTTTTTTTTCCTACCGCGTACAACGCACACATAATTTTTTTTTTATTTAAAAGCCTTGCAGCGCACACAGGTTTTTTGCTATAGGCTATCTTACTAATATTATAAACGCGAATGTTTGTATGGATGTTTGTTACTCTTTCACGCAAAAACTACTGAATAGATTTTAATGAAACTTTACAATAATATAGCTCATACTTCAGAATAACATATAGGCTATCTCGAAACCTTCGGGTAGCTGTAGTGTACTGATATAGAAAAATCCGAAACTTTTGTATGGGAGGTACTCTTCAAATTTCTGCTAAAGAAGTCAGATCCATTTTGTTTTGGTTTTTATCCGAAAAAAATACGATTTCCAAAGTTTCAGATCGATCGGAGTTTATTTACGGATAGTTGCCGTACAATTTTGTTGAAAAAATCAGATTTATCGCGAAGGACGCGGTTCTCTGAACTTGGATTGAAGTAACTTCGGCTGCATGTGCCTGATTTTAGCAATGTATAGCTTAAATGAAAGGTCTCGAAACCAAAAAGACGACAAATTCAATAATCAGATGTTCGTCGCTTTTTATTTTTGAGCTATGGTACCTGGAAATTTGCATAGATTTCAAGGTGCTTGATTTTTCAACATACAATAATTTTGCATGGGACATATTTTTTTCATATTTCTTACGGAAAAATTACTCTTTATCATGCCGTTAAATGTTTGAAAAGTTCGCCCAATGTTGCCAAACGTTGCTTATTGAACGTATTAACTGTCTCCATTCATAGTGTGAAGTGTGACATCATCGGGAATTGCATCAACGCTACTTGATGGTGGATGTTTAGTGTATTGAGCACCCAAGTTCCTATTGAATTTGAACCAGAGAGAAACACCTACATGTAACATCAGTAAAAACTCCCGTATTGCCACATCCGTGCAAAATTATTATTTTGGAGCGAATGCACCATGGCCTATAAAAAATAGGTCGAAGCGCATGACAGGGCTTTTCAAGATTTCCGAGGAAAACCTAATCCATGGTAGGCGCTCTGACACTACTTGCTCAACTTTGCCTGGTATACTTCGATCAAAGCCTGGAAATGAGCTGAACGGATGCATGCTTGAAAGCATCACATCTATGGAACAGTATTGAAAAACCCAACTTTTGGTCGTTTCAAATAGCGAAATTTCAATCGATAGCATCGATATTATTCGGAATCAAAAATACGAAAATGGCTCCTACTGTATATTAAAATTCTTATCACCTCAACTGCAAAATAAACGGAAGCTATAGCGCGTACCAAAAGAATTGGATATATAAACACAGGCGGCGAACTGACAATTTCACACCCGTTAAAATTTCGTGTATGGATAAAGTTCAAGCAGACGTGCATTGTAATTTCTTCTTCGAAATTCATTTACGGGCAAAAACACTCCCTCATAGCATCTGACCACGACAAGAGTGGCAGTGAGACCGCTGAATTGTGATTAGGGATATAAATGAGCAAGTGATTTGGGTTTTTAAACGAACGGAGTTACACTTTTCTTTACGAATGTACTTGCATCCCGGGATTTGAGACTCTCAGTGCCCATCGATTTTGAGATTTCCAATTGTTTTGGCGCACGCCATACTATTGGCTTATTTGTGCAGCGAGGCGCACCGGGTTCCAGCTAGTATATATATATATATATATATATATATATATATATATATATATGGGTGTGTGTACAATATATACATGTATGTACATATACATATATTAATTTCCTACAAATATTATAATTTATTTCATGTTTTCATTGGTAAATAAATATTTTTGCAAAGATCTTTTATTTTTATTCATTATTTTCATTATTGGACACATCAGTAATTACTGTGGTTAATGGAAAAACCGAGACAATAGGCTTATAGTACGAGAAATAAGACACATATATTTTCGAATTAAAATTAGACAGATATCTAGAAAAAACTGCATAGATTGTTGTTCCATGTCTTGTAGTTGGCTCATTACGGTTATTATTCATTTGCAGTTCTAATTTATCTCGTAGAAAGTTTACCAAGAGTTGTCCATCTTCGGACGCGAAATTAATATTGAAATCTCCTGCTAAAATTAGTGGCAACGTATGATAGTTTTCTCCTAATTCTTCAGAACCTACTCGACCGTAAATCATAAGTCTTTTGTATATTAACTTTATGATATTTTTAACTGCGTTATTGGGCGAAATGTAAACAACTGCCATTATGATGTTTGTTCCATCGTCCAAAACACAGTGAGCAGCACATATATCACCAATTGATGATTGACCAATATCGACTTCACGAATATGTCGCAATAGGATGTCCATGTTCGAAGTTACTATATTCGAGGTATCATTTGATTTCCGATAAATTGCCACTCCTGCTGATCTAACATTTCTACGCTTAAATTTCGCAATACAATCAAAAATTCTGGATGTCAATATTTTCATCATCGTTTGACCAGGTTTCTGATAAAAACAGAATATTGCTTGAATTAATTGCGGGATCGCTCAAGTCCGACACGTGTTTTCTTAGACTTTGGCAATTGAAAGTAACCATGTAAAAAAAATTGTTTTCAAGTTTATGCTTCAAATTCCATTGTAGGCGTACTGTCAGACATAAAATACATAAAATACATAAAATACATAAAATACATAAAATACATAAAATACATAAAATACATAAAATACATAAAATACATAAAATACATAAAATACATAAAATACATAAAATACATAAAATACATAAAATACATAAAATACATAAAATACATAAAATACATAAAATACATAAAATACATAAAATACATAAAATACATAAAATACATAAAATACATAAAATACATAAAATACATAAAATACATAAAATACATAAAATACATAAAATACATAAAATACATAAAATACATAAAATACATAAAATACATAAAATACATAAAATACATAAAATACATAAAATACATAAAATACATAAAATACATAAAATACATAAAATACATAAAATACATAAAATACATAAAATACATAAAATACATAAAATACATAAAATACATAAAATACATAAAATACATAAAATACATAAAATACATAAAATACATAAAATACATAAAATACATAAAATACATAAAATACATAAAATACATAAAATACATAAAATACATAAAATACATAAAATACATAAAATACATAAAATACATAAAATACATAAAATACATAAAATACATAAAATACATAAAATACATAAAATACATAAAATACATAAAATACATAAAATACATAATACATAACACATAATACATAATACATAATATGTACATAATACACAATACATAATACATAATATGTACATAATACATAATACATAGTACATAGTACATAGCACATAGTACATAGTACATAGTACATAGTACATAGTACATAGTACATAGTACATAGTACATAGTACATAGTACATAGTACATAGTACATAGTACATAGTACATAGTACATAGTACATAGTACATAATACATAATACATAATACATAATACATAATACATAATACATAATACATAATACATAATACATAATACATAATACATAATACATAATACATAATACATAATACATAACACATAATACATAATATGTACATAATACATAATACGTAATACATAGTACATAGTACATAATACACAATACATAATACATAATACATACTACATAATACATATTACATAATACGTAACACATAATACATAATACATAATAATACATAATACGTAGTACATAGTACATAGTACATAATACATAATACATAATACATAATACATAGTACATAGTACATAGTACATAGTACATAGTACATAGCACATAGTACATAGTACATAGTACATAGTACATAGTACATAGTACATAGTACATAGTACATAATACATAAGACATAATACATAATACATAAAATACATAATACGTTGCCCGATCACACATTTTCGTAACGTTTTCGTTACACTTTCGTTACACTTTCGCCAGTTTACCCCCCAAGTCAAGCGTTCGAAAAGAAGTTTCCCAAGTCAAGCGTGCGTAAAGAAGTTTCACTTCAAAAAGAAAACTAGTTGGGATGTGGGTTCGACCCCTTCGGTCCACACGATCAACTTCCCAGTATGATGGATGTTGAATATTATGATTGGATATTTTAATAATAAATGAACAATAGGCAATATAGAATATATGCATAATACCGAGAATTTGTCACAATAGTTTATCAATATTTTCGCTAAAATGTCAAACCAAATGTGCGCACATACAAGATTAGGATGACGAAAATGTATATAAAATTGATGTATTAATGTTTTTCGGCACGTCAATGACGTCGATATAGTTTTTAGTTCGCGCGGTATCGTACAGGTACAAAAATCACTTAAGTCATTTAAACCAAAAAACCGCTGGACCGAATATTATAAAAACCTTTTCAGATTATATTGTCGCTAATACGCTTCGAACGGCACCTCAAGTAAGTCAATATCTTTCGTGGTTCGCGCGATATCGTGCAGGTATAAAAATCCCTTACGTCGCCTATACAAAAAAACGGCTGGACCGAATTTCATGAAATTCTTTTCAGATCATATTTCGGTTAATACGCTTCGAACAACACCTCAACGAAGTCGATATCAGTTTTGGTTCGTGCGATATCGTGCAGGAAAAAATGACCACATCCGTACGCACATACACACACACACATACTTCCTCCCAATTTTTTGCTTAAAATGCTCCTGGGACCTTGAAAGATGAAAATACGTCGAAATTTTCGATTTCGATTTTCGGACCGATTACAATAACTTCCTATACTGGGAAGTTAATAAATAAAGAAAAATATTTTAAATAAAAGTACTTGAGTTTTAATTTAGTCCCATATCTAAAACATGTAAATTAAAAATTTGGCTTAAATCACGCCAAAGAAGTATATCTTCTAATGCGCGTACATAAGGTACACGCACCCAAATTTAAATTTTAATTTTTTAAATTTTATATACCACATTGATTTTTGCAGAAACAATACAATTTTCTTGTAAAATATTTCTGCTTAAATATTTAATGCTCAAGAGAAACCTGCTACCAATCGTTTGATACCTATGTATATCACATTTTTGGATATTGTTTCGACAACTTGTTGACCTTTGAAAAAACGGTGCTCAATTTCATTATGAATTTTATCGTTATAGTACCATACGTTTACTTTTTTTACATTTTAATTCAGGAAAATGACAATATTAAAAAATTTATTGAGGATATAAAATCTCCCCCAATTTTATACGACCTTGATGACGCGGGATACAAAAATGTAAAATTAAAAATTAAAATTTGGGCGGAAATTGCAGCCAAAATTAAAATTTCAGGTAGGTGAAAAGGTGATTAACCAATTGACTTAGCCAGGGCCGGATTAACCCATAAGCAAACTAAGCAGCTGCTTAGGGCCCCCGAAAAATTGGGGCCCCGAAGATCAGGCGTATAATTTTTTCTGAGTTTTAAAGAGAAATTTTTAAACAAAACAAAATCTTAATTTCCATGAAATGAGTCTTTCGTTGCTAATTACAAGAAGTTGGGAAATGACTTTTTAAAATGGGGGCCCCCCAAGATGTATGAGCTATATTATTGTAAAGTATCATTAAAATCCATTGAGTAGTTTTTTCGCGAAAGAGTAACAAACATCCATAACAACAACTTTCGCGTTTATAATATTAATAGCATAAAACCCGCGTGCCTTGCAACGCCTTTAAATAAAAACTGTTTATTATGTGCAATGTTTCCTTCAGAAAAACAAAAAAAAAACAAACAAAAAAGTCAGCTGTTATTATCCCTACAAAGGGTTAATTACAGTGCATTTTTTTAATAAATATGGTAAACAAATTGCTGCGTATATAACCTCTGCTCAACAAATCTGCAAGTTTTGAAGCAGAGATTGGCATGTATATGACATCAAGAGAAGTGGCATTTTAGGGTTTGACGAACGTTCGTTATGTTTGTTCGCCTTATGTGGGTGCAAGAAATTATGAAGCAATCACAAATGAATATTAAATAAAGTGAATTTCGAGTCATTCATTTCTTCGAGATTATAGGGATGCACTGTCAAAAATTTCAGCCCTTCTGCTTCAGAGGTTTGGGTTAACCCCATTTCATCCCCATAGGGGGTAAATTTTGAGTAATCGCCTCTTAGTGGATGTCCACGTCATTAAGGGGATGCACTGTCAAAATTTCAGCCCTATAGCTCCAGCGGTTTGGGTAAACCCGATTTCACCCCCATAGGGGATGAGTTTCGAAAAATCGCTTTATAGTGTATGCCCTCGCCATTATAGGGATGCACTGTCAAAATTTCAGCCCTATAACTTTAGAGGTTTAGATAAACCTTATTTAAACCCCTTAGGGGATGAATTTCGAAGAATCGCTTCTTAGTGGATGTCCACGTCATTATAGAGATGCACTGTCAAAATTTCAGCCCCATAGCCTTAGCGGTTTGGATAAACCCCATTTCACCCCCTTAGGGGATGAATTTTGAAAAATCGCTTTTTAGTGGATGTCCACGTCATTATAGAGATGCACTGTCAAAATTTCAGCCCTTTACCTCTAGCGGTTTAGGTTGTGCGTTGTCTGTCAGTCAGTTACTTTTTATGCAATAGAAAAAAAAAGTTCTACGATATACATTAGCCGAGATATCAGGCGTAGAGCGTAAAAAATGGTGAAAAATCGTACTAATTAATTAATTAAAAAAAAAAAAACTAATCAAAATAGCGAAAAACGGAAACTTACTTCCACCTTCTGGGGTATCCATGCATCTACAAAAAAATCAGATTTCTATCTCTTCTAGTTTGGCTACAATGCGTGACGGTACGCACAAGCAGACACACAGCCACACACATTCTTTTATTAATATAGAAGATAATAAGATAATATCTCAAAAATTTTAAAAAAGGGGCCCCGAAATTTCAATTGCTTAGGGCCCCGTAAGTTGTTAATCCGGCCCTGGACTTAGCTAAGACAAAATATTAAATGCATTTTTTAGACCTAGTTGTATTTAACAAAATACTTTGTTAAAATAAGTATTCAGTCCATATTTTTTTAGTGAAGCTGGAAGCGTTTGAGAGATTGCTACGACCGTCTTCTCAGGAAAAATACTTTATCCATGCAAGCCGCTGAGCCGTCAGAAGAACTCGAAGGTTTCAGCCAGATGGGTTTTCTAAAAGATTATTTATAACCTAGAAAGTAAGTAAAGTACTAAAACTATCAAAATAATTTCTAATAAGTGTTAGATTTTTTAATTTGCTATAAATGGGTCGAAATGGGCTTTCGCTGGGCCATAAAAAGGAAAGAAAAAAGGCAACAAGGTTGAAGCGGCTTTCCTGAAAACAATGAGTGCTGCAGCAGAGTATTTGAAATTTAAAGCCGCTATCGTTAGATGAGGAAGATGAAATTTTTTGCCGTAACATCACAGTCAAAATCAAAAAGATACCCCTCGTGCAAAAAACGAGGCAAACTTAATATTTTAAGATATGTATTTATCCGAAATCGAAATAAATTAAATGAAAAATAATAAAAGTTTTACACTAAAGATAATTGCTTGGGGGGAACTCTCGTTGTATGAATGAAAATGCTCATGTATTTAAAGAAATTTTTTCAGCATTTTAAACTTAAACTTAAGGTTATTTTAAACTTAAAGATGAGAAATATTTCGTATAATTACATTTAAATTATGCTTATTATGATGAACAAATTGACTTGGTTGAGCGTTGAGAGTAATTATTGTACTGTAGACTTGCGATGGAATGACCACATATTCCAAATCGCAAAACAAGGATCCCAGTGCTTGGGATTTCTTAAGAGATGCAAGTTCCTCCTCCAACCATCGGCCCGTGCTGTTATTTATAAATCCTACATTCGGCCTCTTCTCGAATACAACTCCCTCGTTTGGGGCGGCGCTCCAATAACCACCTTAGCATGGTTAGATAAGGTCCAAAAAAGGGCCCTTAAGTTAATTAATGACGATACCGCTTGCTCCACCATCGACCCTTTGAGCCACCGTAGGAATGTAGCAGCACTGACAAAATTCTATCGCTACTATCATAGTGACTGTTCCTCCGAGCTAAACGCTCTCCTGCCTCCACGGCAATCCTATACCCGCAACACCAGATTAGCCCACTCGTCTCACTCCGTCCACCTGCAACTCCCCCTTTCACGCACTCAACAAGATATGAATTCGTTTGTAAATAGAACAACTCGACTGTGGAATAATCTCTCGCAGTCAGTTTTTCCGAGCTCCTACAACATCCAAGAGTTCAAACGCAGGGTTCATCACCACCTTCTTCAATACCCCCCCGTACCTTTATAATCCTTACCCTATTCCCCCTCCCTCCCTCCCGTACTAAGCTTACTGCTAGACATTGCACCATGACGTGACAAATGACATGACGGACTAGTAGTACAAAGGGTGACTCCTGAGCCTAGCACTGCCACATAAAAAAAAAAAAATTATTGTACTAACCCAATGGGAAATGGAGTGCTCTAAAGACAATGAAGGAGCACTTCCATGGAAGCTTGGAGTGCTCCCTTTCCGCTCCCTCTCCATATATTTTTTAACATTAGATGTTCGCCTAGGTTAGCACTCCCTTTGAGCTCCCATAGGAGCACTCTTGCAACGATGTAGTTGGAGACAAAAAAGAGCATATAGAGCTTTTTTAATTATCAACAGTAGAGGTCAACATTAAAGTACCATAAGAAAGATTTATTATTTAAATCTAAGGAGATAGTCGGCCTATTCAATCTACGATTATTTATAAATATTGGGAGAAAGGTTCTTACGTTTACTTTTAAAAACGATTCACAAATTAGTTTTTATTTTGTTAATTTTCACAATTTTCACTCTCTAGTCAAAATTTGTATATTTCAGTCAAACGCAATTTGTGATCTGATGAAATTTATGAAATTTAATGGTGAGTCATCGCATCAATACAATATTAAGTTTTGAGCTTGGCCTATTCAATTTCTTAAATATCTCGAATAATGCTCCGTTGGGAGTATTTTGAGAGCCCTCCAACTTCCCTCCCTTTGGGAGTGCTGCCAATTTTTCCCGCTGGGAAGGTTGAGCAGGGCTTTTACATACATTTAAAAGCTCTGCTCAACACATAAGAATAAATTATCTTTATTCATTCGGCATGCGCGCTTCCATGCATTTTAATAGATCTGAGATTGGTATCCAATTATTTTCTCCATAACCCATCGACTATTTCCATATAATCATTTTCAAAATCACAATAATTATTTGGGCAATAGATAGATGAAGTGTCGCTATACACTTTGTCTGTTCTTTTTAAAAAATTGTGTAATATTACGCAAGCTAAATTATTTTGTCTGCATTTTCGGGATGGCGCTCAATACAATTCCTAAGGACAACCCAACGAGCAACTAAAATTCCAAGGTTATTTTCTATAATCCTGCATGCCCTTGAAAAGCGTTAATTGAATACTTCCTTCTCAATTGGGAGCAACTGTCCTGGATAGGGCCGCATTAGGTTGCATCTCCCAGGAAATGCGCTGTCTGCAACAAAATAGTGGGGAACTTCAATGTTTGAGACGGGTAGAGTAAGTGGCGGGAGATTTAACTCATTTTCAAACAACTTCCTACCAAAGTTGGATATTCGGAGTACACCTTCGTCACTCTGGCTGTGAATGTGTAATTCGCATCGCATACTCCCAGTAGCGCAATACTGTAATGTTCTTTATAGTTAAAGTATTTACTTCCAGAGTTTGGTGGGCATTGAATCTCAATATGGCCATTTTCGGTTTTTAACCGCGGTTGAGTAACCAATAACTTATGGTCGATTAGTGGTGAATTATGTTTCCGGTACAAAGCGGTTGAGGTGTATTTATGGTACATGGTTAAAGTATTTATTAACCGAACAGATACTGGTTATGAGGTGTATTGTATGTCAACGGAGTAATACATTTATGGTTATTTTAAACGATATTATAATTGATTCCATTTGGCATCATTTCCGAAATAGAACTTTCAATATCTAAAATTAAAAAAAAACCCAAAAAGGTATTAGGTATTTAGGTAATTATATAAAAAGCGAATTACATGAATTATTATTATTTTTTATACATACCGATATTACTAGCCTCCATTTTTTCATAAACAATAATCAACTCATCACTTAATGTCACTCAACTAACCAACAAAATTCTGTGGTTACTTTGGTGCATAACCAAAGCTTTGATGGTTAATTTTCGAATAATTTTTTTTGGTTCCGTTGGTACATATGGTGAATATCCGAAAATGGTGAATTTTATTTGGTGCGTTCGGTAAGCACCATGGTTAATAAACGAAAATGCCCTATGCTTTCCGTCCATGGAGCGTATGCAATTAGGCATTTGCCACTTTTCATTATATTCCTTTGTAAGTTCTTCCCAGTCACATCTAATCAATTCTGGCATAATAGTCCATGGAAATGGTACTTTATCATTGTAAAAATGCGAACAAGGTTTTATTTTTGGCTTACCACTTAAAAAACGCGTCGATAGACTCTACCTCGTAAATGGTGTGAAAATGAGTTGTAAAACTTGCACAAGCTTGTCGCAAAATGAATACGTCTGCATTTTGCTAGCTAGCTATCACAACTGAATGAAGCACTTTTTTGTGCAGCCCTAGCACAAATTATTAAAAAAAAAAAAATGAGGTAACTACTACATTTTTATTATTCAAAGAATTTCATTTTAAACCAGCTCGTACCTTTTAAAACATACCAAAATAATAATAAAAAACCACAATAAACTGCTCAAACATCGGCATTTCTTATAACGTGAAGTATTTCATTATTACTTATTTATTATTATTACTTGCTACCTGTTATTCAAAATTAATCTAGGGAGAGAGGAGGTGAAATTGCAAAAAAGTTAATTCAGAAAATCTACCATACTTTCGGGACGCTCTAAAACTGTTCATAGTGACTGAAATTAAAAAAAAAACTACAAGGGATGTGGGTTCGAGCGAAGTGGGATGTGGGTTTGACCCCTTCGGTCCACACGATTAACTTCCCAGTATGATGAACAAAGATGGAATAAACTGACTTCTTACAAAATAGTTATACGTTTAGCATTAGTGATAAATTGGTATCAGAACTGATGACAAAGCAATCCCGAGAGAAGCTAGTTCAAATAACTATAATAGTAGTAAATCCACAAGATTTTTCTAGAGAATTTGTTTTTCCTGAACGTTAGCAAAGAAACATGTCCTCCGTATTTCGTTCTGCACCAAAGCGGCTGTTCAAATTCGTATTGAGCGTGCTGAAGCGAAGTTGACAAACTGAGAAGCGAATGACTTCATTTGGAAATTCCAAAGCTTTCCGGAGATATTAGCAAAACTGTAACTGTTAAGTACTTTGTCAGACTTGACCAAAAAGAACAAATTTTCCGGTAACTACTGGAAATCCCGGTGTTCAATCCTAAATTAAACTCTGAAAATATAAACATTAATATCATAAACAACGTATGATCATTATACATACTTACCTTGAAAATCCTGAAGTTTGGCTCCCGTATAAAACATAAAAACAAAGAAAGGGCAATCATAAATATTAAAATATTTCATCAAATAAAATAAAAAACTCACCTCCTCCATTATGCCAAATGTCAAAACAAAAATATATAAAACAGCTGCTATGTACAACAGCTGATATACATAACAAGAAGGGACACATACACAATAATTGAAGCAAATTCCAATTCCAATGGCCCCCCCACATTGCCTTCCAAAAAATTGCCATTGTCAGGAACGAAATATATAGCGCAGCCAGTCGATCGAAAATTTCAGATCACTTTGATCTTTCATGACGGAACGAGTCTGAAGGAACCAACAAGCGATCTCACGCAATCAACCGTGCTGAATGATGTGATGAAACTTCAACACCCGAAAGCTAGTTGTACCGAAACAGCTTTCCTAAGTAAGACGAATCAACCCAAATTCCCAAATCTAAGTTGAACGTCGTATCGAGGCTTCAACTCCCCTTTGCTGGTCGTATCGAAACAGCATCTAATACAAGTTTCAAAACTAACATTGAATTTCAGCCCTCCCAATATTGGCGTACTTAGAGGCAGCATCTAGTACGAGTAGCGAAAACGAACCTACAACAGTAGCTCCAGCAGCATCCAGTCTCGGCAGCTAAACGAATCTTCTACAGTAGATACAGCAGCGAAGTGAACCTTCAACAGTAGATCCAGCAGCGAAGCGAACCTTCAAGAGTAGATCCAGCAATAGATCCGGCAATATTGGTGGAAATCAAGACTAACCAAGTCAACCATATTAAAGCAATTTAACCAAGAGTGAATATTAATATTAAATTTAAGTGTAGTAATGAATTGATTTAATTAAGTGAATTCTAAATGAACTTGAATTATTATTATTTTATTTGAACTAAACCTTATAAATGTGTTATTAAGCAATTTGACAATTGAAATAGTGAATTTTATAATTGAAATAGTTTCATATAAAAATAAGCTTGTAGTCATAGAAAGTTTGGTGTTTTTAAACTGGACAAAATTATTTATATTAAAGTGACCCCGGCACACCCGGGATACCCCGCAATTTCCTGAAACTGTATCCCGCGTAGAAAACGATTCCCTGTCAAAAAGTGCTAATCCAAAGTTTGAAAAATTCGCGCTGTTTGTAAAGTGTAACAAAATTTTTGCACGATTTTGAAAGGTTGTTGGATTGTGACAAGTGATGTTTTGTTCGAAGGCTATCGCTGTGCAGAACCCAAAAAAGATCACTTCGTTTAGAACGGGTCTCATTCCATCGAGTTTATTAAATATTAGGGTCAGAATTTCTCAAACGGATCACCTGAAATTGATGAAAATTCATTTTCTCTTGAAATTGACTTTTTTCGATAGTGTTTATCATTCCTAAGGTAAATCCAAACTGAATTCGTTCAAAAATTTTTTTGTTAATTTTATTAACAACTAAAGATTTTCATCATTATTTTTTAATTAATTTCGGGTGATCCAATTTTTCGATTTTTATCTTTCTTGCGGCAATTGAATCGTCATTTAACACAGATTTATCATGATTTTTTCCGATCCGAAAACTTGCATTTTTATATAATACTAGCTGGGACCCGGTGCGCCTACGCTGCACCCATAAGTCAATAGTAAACAATAAAAACCATCCATTGACTTAATATTTTTCGAGATATGAATTTTACACAGATGAAATGCCTCAAAGAACATGGGTCTTGCGTCGGCCGCCATGAATCGGTATATTGAATCTACTACATTGCTTATTGCATTCTACTTATCATACTCTTTAATTTGATACCCATGTTAAGGGGGTTGTGAAGAAAGTGGTAATCCGGCCTCTTTAGACGGCCGCCATGGATCTAAAGATATATTTTGTATACTACATTCCTTATTGTATTCTACTTATCATACCCTTTCATTTGATACCCATGTTGAGGTGGTTGTGAAGAAAGTGGTAATCCGGCCTCTTGAGACGGCCGCCATGGATCTAAAAATATATTTTGTATACTACATTGCTTATTGTATTCTACTTATCATACCCTTTCATTTGATACCCATGTCGAGGTGGTTGTGAAGAAAGTGGTAATTCGGCCACTTGAGACGGCCGCCATGGATCTAAAGATATATTTTGCTTATTGTATTCTACTTATCATACCCTTTCATTTGATACCCATGTCGAGGTGGTTGTGAAGAAAGTGGTAATTCGGCCACTTGAGACGGCCGCCATGGATCTAAAGATACATTTTGCTTATTGTATTCTACTTATCATACCCTTTCATTTGATACCCATGTCGAGGGGGTTGTGAAGAAAGTGGTGCCCCGCCCTCTTGAGACGGCCGCCATGGATCTAAAGATATATTTTGTATACTACATTGCTTATTGTATTCTACTTAACATACCCTTTTATTTGATACCCATGTTGAGGTGGTTGTGAAAAAAGTGGTAATCCGGCCCCTTGAGACGGCCGCCTTGGATCTAAAGATATATACTACTAAAGATATATACTTTTGTATACAACATTGCTTATTGTATTCTACTTATCATACCCTTTCATTTGATACCCATGTCGAGGTGGTTGTGAAGAAAGTGGTACCCCGCCCTCTTGAGACGGCCGCCATGGATCTAAAGATATATTTTGTATACTACATTGCTTATTGTATTCTACTTATCATTCCCTTTCATTTGATACCCATGTCGAGGTTGCTGTGAAGAAAGTGGTACCCCGCCCTCTTGAGATGGCCGCCATGGATCTAAAGATATATTTTGTATACTACATTGCTTATTGTATTCTACTTAACATACCCTTTCATTTGATACCCATGTTGAGGTGGTTGTGAAGAAAGTGGTAATCCGGCCTCTTGAGACGGCCGCCATGGATCTAAAGATATATTTTGTATACTACATTGCTTATTGTATTCTACTTATCGTACCCTTTCGTTTGATACCCATGTCGAGGTGGTTGTGAAGAAAGTGGTACCCCGCCCTCTTGAGACGGCCGCCATGGATTTAAAGATATATTTTGTATACTACATTGCTTATTGTATTGTACTTAACATACCCTTTCATTTGATACCCATGTTGAGGTGGTTGTGAAGAAAGTGGTAATCCGGCCTCTTGAGACGGCCGCCATGGATCTAAAGATATATTTTGTATACTACATTGCTTATTGTATTCTACTTATCACACCCTTTCATTTGATACCCAAGTCGAGGTGGTTGTGAAGAAAGTGATAAACCGCCTTCTTGAGACGGCCGCCATGGATCATTTTAGTTTCAATAGCGTCATGGCCTACCTATTGTTTGACAGCTGCGTAAATTTGAAATTTTCATTAAATGTAATGATTCAATTTAATGACAATTTTACATTTGTCAAACAATAGGTAGGCCATGAAGCTATTGAAACTAAAATGAAGTGAAAATTCCCCTAAAATTACCATTTTTTTTGGATTTTGCAGCTGTTTTTTTGGTTAAAGGTATAAAAAATAGCCTACGACCTATTCTCAGACCTACCCAATATACACAAAAAATTTCATGCAAATTGGTCAACCCGTTTCGGAGGAGTACGGTAACAAACACTGTGACACGAGATTTTTATAGATATAGATTTTCATATTTGTTTATAACAAATTGGTAAACAAATGTGTTCTCCACCATATTTTGACTAGAAAAAAAAAAAACCAAATATACTTCCTTCAATTCTCTTTAATATTCCGTTGAGAAAAAAAAATGGATCGCATTTTGAAAAAGGGTAATTCGAGGGTAATCATAGTCGCGCGAGGTGCCAAAGTTACGGCGTTCTTTCGCGCGTATGTATTTATTCATCACCGCGTACATGTTTCTCGCTATGTTAAAAGGATTTCTTGAGAAATTCTTGAGAAATTTCTTGAAAATTGAAATTATTCTCCCAATTTTTTGCTTAAAATGCTCCTGGGACCTTGAAAGATGAAAATACGTCGAAATTTTCGATTTCGATTTTCAGACCGATTACAATAACTTTCTATACTGGGAAGTTAAAAAAGAATGAATGAAAATTAATCGTTAAGATATCCTCCAAAAAAACTTGTTTTTGAAGTAAAACTTCTTTAGGGACGTTTGCTTAAAAAAATTTACATGAGAGTGAATCAATTTCATTCGTGTAACGCTCTCACACATGAAAAATCGTCAGAACTTTCTTATAACGATGGGAAAAGGGGCGGACGGGGTACAAGAGACGATTACACTCGGGGCTGTGTGTGCAACAGTTAAAATACACTCTGCCTTACTGCATAGATTTTCTGGCATGTTAGCTACGTTGTCGCCCGGACTTTGCTTTATCTCATTATAGGAATACAAATTCACCATTCTGTAGAGGTGAATTATTTCAGATTTTTCTTGTGGTTTGGTCACTGGCCGGGCTTATGCCGCTGAGTTGACTGACTGACTGACATCTTGGAAGCGGCATATACGAGAAGAATTTTCGGAGGTGGTTTGGGTGCTTAGAATACCAAAGGGGAGTGGTGAATTAAATGTGTGAGGTGCTGTTGTTTAAAATTGGCACCCACTTCCCCTTTGGTGAGATGTGCTGGACCTTTCCCCTTTTTAAATTACAATTTTTTTAACTTGCACAAATCGACGAATCGCACGGTATACAGAAAACGAAAATAATGTAAAATCGACGGCAGCTTTGAATACCGTAAAAAATGGGCGCCTGGTGACGTCAGCCGTAATGCTGACACAACAACAACAGCTTCGATTTTATATCGGAAGTGTCCCCCACGTGACATCAGCACTAAAATACCGTATCGGTATACAGTCTTTTATATTACCTTGTTTCTGAATACCGTGGACGAATCGTTTATGTAAAAACATTTCACTGTTGTGAAAATTGTTCCTGATATGTTTTTTGGATGTCACCTTTAAATATGCTTAAAAATTCCTCTTTTTAAGTGTTTTCGCGATCATTTTAATTATAATCAAAAACAATCTAATAAAATACATTTTTTGCAACATTTATATTCAAAAGTGGTTGATTTATAACAAAGCAAATTTTATGATAAGGGATAATAGTAAAGTGAAACTATCCCTACATCGACTGAAAATATAAAGGTTTGTAAAAAATGTTTTTTCAACTTTATGCTTCGAATTCGGTTTAATCAGCCAAAATAAATTATTTTCAACTACGCCTAGAAAGAAGAATTTGAAAAAAGGTTGATTGCATATCTTTTTGCGCCCTTTAAAATTAATTGGCTCCCTAAAAGATTGTATGGGACGAAGTAATCAGGTAATTGGCTAGGTGGCCATAAAGGGTGCCAATACCATACTCAAGTAGACTGGCTCTCGTTCGCGTAGGTAAAGTGTCATTGTATGTGGTTGGCGGACTGCTTGGTAAAACAATACCTGGGTTTGGAATAGTCTATGCCGATGCGGATGCAATTATTAATGATCATGAATGTAGCGGGAGCGGAGCATGCACACAGCTGGTGACATATCCAAGCGTACATGCGTTCCATTCGTTGATAAATAATATAGAAGTGTGTGTATTCAAATGCGACCTGACGGAATGTTCCATGAATGGAATGCATGCCACGCAAAGGTCGGACTACTTTTAACTTTTTCTGTAATGCCGCATTCGAAATTGCACACACAAGTATGCACAACAAACACATGCACCTTGCATGCACTCGTTACTTAGATTTTCGGGCTATGTGTGAAAGCCGAGACGGAAAAAACCATGCAATTTTATGAACCTCTGAATGCAATGCATGTACGCTTGCATATGTCACCAGCTTACTTCCATGAGGCGAATGTTTAGATTTTCGTGCCTGTGGCGGTAGTATCCATGCCTGTGGCGGAAGCGTGCATACCCGTGTGGGATGCGCACTTATATGCTATACGTACTAGGTGCACCGCGTGTATGCTTTTAAGAAAATTAGCCAATAAAAATTATTTTGACTCCGTTACTTTTAGGTTTTAATGTAAATAGGAATTCATAAATATTTTCAAATAGTATTTGTATCAAGTCCATCAGTAGATTCGTCACTATTCTTCCTGCATCTGTCGTTAGCCTGAATTTTCTCAAGCGTACTATAGATCCGTGCGAGGTAAATTTAAGAACATCAGCCTCATAAACGTTCACGCACCTACAGAAGAGTCCCCGGATGATGATAAAGAAGAATTCTTCGAATTAGTTAAACGGGAACTTAATGCCTGCCCCAGGTATGATGTAAAAATCATACTGGGAGATCTGAACGCCAAAGTAGGCCGGGAGCCCATATACAGGCAATATGTCGGCAACCACAGCTTGCATGAAAACACTAATGACAATGGACAGCGAGTTGTAGAGATGGCAGCAAGTAAGAACTTGGTCGTTGTAAGTACTAGATTTGCGCGTAAAGATATCCATAAAGCCACCTGGGTATCTCCTGATGGAGCCACTCGCAACCAAATAGATCATGTATTGATAGACCGCCGCCACCTTTCGGGTCTGATGACGGTACGAACGTACCGAGGTGCCAACTTCGACTTGGATCACTATCTTGTTGGTATGGTGCTCCGAGAGCGCATTACAACGCTGAAAAGCTTTGTATCCGCTGATCAGGCTCGAATCAACACAGCTGCACTACGCAATGAAATGGCCAGAAACAGCTACGGTCATGCATTAGAACTCGCCCTAAGTCCTGGGGATGAGATGCCGGGCGTTGAAGAGAACTGGACCCGCCTTAAAAATACTGTCATTAGTACTGCTGATTCCATCTTAGGCAGAAGTCGTAAAGATCGGAACGACTGGTTCGATAATGAATGCAAGCTGGCAACTGAACGTAAGAATGCTGCGTACCGAGCCATGCAGCAATCTCAGAGAACACGGGCACGCGAAGAGAACTATAAAGAGCTCACAAAAGAAGAAAAGAGAATTCACAGACGGAAAAAGGAAGCCTGGGAAAAAAATCTCGTCTGTGAGCTAGAACAGTACAGAGAACGACGGCCGCACCAGGCGCGGGAGTTCTACCAAAGAGTCCGCAGTATGACGCAATTCACACCGCGTTGCACATACTGCAAGGACAAAGAAGGTAATCTGATCACCGATCCTAAAGGCATCTTGGAGCGATGGGAAGAGCACTTTCATGAATTGCTAAATGGCGAGCTAACTGAGGATTCGGAGGCTCCACCAATATCTGATGACAATGCTATGCTGCCACCACCAAGCATAGAAGAAGTTAGCAGAGCCATCAGCCGGCTCAAAAACAAGAAGGCCTCGGGTGCAGACGGCATCGCAGCGGAGCTGGTTAAATATGGAGGGCCTACATTACACCAAGCGATTCATGAATTAATTGTGCAAGTATGGGAGCAGGAAGTGATGCCAGAAGACTGGAGAAAAGGCATCCTCTCCGTCATCCATCATCCGGTACACAAAAAAGGAGATATCACAGCGTGCACTAACGTTGTTGAGTACCGTGTATAAGATATTCTCCGCTATCCTACAAAACAGGATGGCCCCATACGCCAGAAACATCATAGGCCATTACCAGTGTGGCTTCAGCCCAGGCAAATCAACGACTGATCAGATTTTCACCTTGAGGCAGGCTATGGAAAAATGTCTAGAGTTTCAAAACTCAATTCAACACCTCTTCATAGACTTTAAAGCCGCCTATGATAGCATAGCCAGGGTAGAACTTTTCAAAGCCATGAGAGAATTCGGCATCCCCCACAAACTGGCAAGACTATGTAGGTTGACCATGATCAATGTGTCAAGCCTAGTAAAGGTATCCGGAACACTGTCCAGACCAATCAACATCTATAATGGACTCCGACAAGGGGACGGTCTGGCCTGCCTCCTTTTCAACCTGGCGTTGGAGAAAGTGATCCGAGATTCGGGCGTGACATCAAGGGGTACAATCCTCCACAAGTCCACCCAATTACTGGCTTACGCAGACGACATTGACATCATTGGAAGAACAACAACAGCTGTACAAGAAGCTTTCACTCAGATTGAGCAAGCGGCAGGAAATCTGGGACTGCACATTAACAAAAGCAAAACAAAGTACATGGTGGCCTCGTCTGGAAGAACACCTAACATTGGTCCCACAATCAAGGTAGCGGAACACGAATTTGACGTGGTAAAATCATTTACCTACCTTGGGTCAATAGTAGCAGCCGACAATAGCATGGAACCAGAAATACGCGCACGACTGCTAAAAGCCAACAAAGCCTACTATAGTCTGTCAAGGCTCTTCAAATCCAAATATCTAACCATAACGTCTAAACTTTTACTATATAAGACGATGGTCTTACCCGTTCTCACATATGCATCCGAAACGTGGGTGCTTAGCAAAAAGCACTCAAACCTCTTGGGCGTGTTTGAGAGGAAAATACTTCGGAGGATTGTTGGCCCCGTATGTGAGGAAGGACGATTCCGGAGACTCTACAATGACGAGATCTACGAGCGCTATCGCGACATAGATGTTGTGAAGAAAATAAAGCTCGGTAGGCTCCGGTGGGCAGGGCATCTAGCTCGTATGAGTGAAGATGAGCCTGCTCGGAAAGTTCTCTGCGGTAAGACCTATGGGGTGCGACAGCGAGGGAGGCCCAACCTTCGCTGGAAGGATGGCGTGGACCAGGACGCTCAAAGTCTAGGGATGCCAAACTGGATGACATCGGCTCAGAATCGGGACCGGTGGAGAGAACAGTTGCTCGAGGCCAGGACCGGATCCCGGTTGTAGAGCCGTTAAAGAAGAAGAAGTACTATAGATCCGACAGACTTTCCACTATATCTATTGCATATTACTAGCCGTTGGGCACAAAAGTTTTACTTCTAAAGTGTGGTATTAAGCACACTCATTTTTTTTTTTGTTAAAGTTGAAGAAACAAAAGTCACATCCTTCAAAAGAAAATATTGTGACTAGTAATAAATGTAGATAATTTAATTCAAAACAAAAAATCGCCTTGCAAACCTGTAAGATGTACTGTTACGGAGATATAGTGGAAAACCCATTTGCACACGTTTTCCAAGATGGTGGCTGAATGGGGGGGGGGAGATCCCGAAAACTCAAATTTAAACTCACACCGACTCCACCTACACATCCTAAAAATCAAACCTTGTCCGGCATTTTTGCAATGTTAAAGTACCATTTCCATGGTCTATACATTATATACACTCGAAAAAACTTTCCACAAAACTTCGCATTCCTCGATGATTATATTTCGAACGGTACTTACTCCCATTGTAAAACTCCTTGCAAGATAATTTTTCGAAACTCCTTACGAAAGGTACGTGCGAAATATTGAACTCAATGTTAATATCCTAAACATATGTAATTACAAGAATACGCACATTAGGGTCAGTGTAAGTCTACACGATGGGCTAATTTGCCGCCTTTTGGAGTTTTTCGTCAACTTATCCTTTATTAATTGCAGTAATAAGTTATATTGGATAAGTTTCATGCCAGGATATCTCTCATATGTTTGACGGTTTTTCCAACAAATCCCAATGACTGTCGTTAATGATAAATCGGGCGAACCCACCACTTTCGTTTTACTTTTCTTTTTAATAAATAATGATATCCCATTCCAGCTACGCAAATAATAAACGTAAACTTGGATAGCGATGATTTTATATTAATTGTAAATTTATTAATTAGTAATTTAAATATTTACATGTTTTAGAAATATAAACTAAATTCAAAAAACATGAATTCTCAAACTAATTTAATATTATGTGAACTTTCGTAATTTAAATTAAAAACTAGTTGGGATGTGGGTTCGACCCGTTCGGTGCGCACGATCAACTTCCCAGTATGATGAATGTTGAATATTATGATTGGATATTTTAATAATAAATGAACAATAGGCAATATAGAATATATGTATAATACCGAGAATTTGTCACAATTGTTTATCAATATTTTCGCTAAAATGTCAAACTAAATGTGCGCACTTACAAGTTTAGGATGACGAAAATGTATATAAAATTGATGTGTTAATGTTTTTCGGCACCTCAATGAAGTCGATATAGTTTTTAGTTCGCGCGATATCGTGCAGGTACAAAAATCACTTAAGTCATTTAAACCAAAAAACCGCTAGACGGAATATAAAAATCTTTTCAGATTATATTGTTGCTAATACGCTTCGAACGGCACCTCAAGTAAGTCAATATCTTTCGTGGTTCGGGCGATATCGTGCAGGTACAAAAATCGCTTACGCCGCTTAAACAAAAAAACGGCTCGACCGAATTTCATGAAAATCTTTTCAGATCATATTTTGGTTAATACTCTTCGAACGGCACGCCAACTAAGTCGATATCTTTTATAGTTCGCGGGATATCGTGCAGGTACAAAAATCACTTAAGTCATTTAAACCAAAAAACCGCTGGACGGAATATTATAAAAATCTTTTCAGATTATATTGTCGCTAATACGCTTCGAACGGCACTTCAAGTATGTCAATATCTCGTGGTTCGGGCGATATCGTGCAGGTACAAAAATCACTTACGTCGCTTAAACAAAAAAACGGCTGGACCGAATTTCATGAAAATCTTTTCAGATCATATTTCAGTTGATACGCTTCGAACGACACCTCAACGAAGTCGATATCAGTTATGGTTCGCGCGATATCGTGCAGGAAAAATGACCACATCCGTACGCAAATACACACACACACATACTTTCCTCCCAATTTTTTGCTTAGAATGCTCCTGGGACCTTGAAAGATGAAAATACGTTGAAATTTTCGATTTCGATTTTCGGACCGATTACAATAACTTCTAATACTGGGAAGTTAATAAAGCAAAACAATGAACATAAAAACTTGTAAAAAATATTAGTGTGCGTAGGACCACACTTTAGAAGCGTTAACTGCTATGGCCAGTCTATATTTACAAATCAATCTTAATACAGGAGGACAAGGATGAATATATTTTATTTATGAATATTCTGTTAAAGTTTATTTAATTGTTACTCATATGCTAACTATTTGTCCTAAATTTATCACACAAAGATCGGACGATGGATGGAATACTTTTACTTAAAACTACATTAACTAAATACAATTTTTTTTGCCTTTTTAAACATTGCGCAAATATGCGAAAAAAGTCATATTATCTTCAGCCAAAATGACGGATCTAAATTTTTATGGGAATCTACTGGACTCAATTTGAATTTTTTCAAAACATAGTATATAACATGCAGTATATTGTATATAGTACATAATACATAATACATATATAGTACATAGTAAATAATATAACATACTACCCCGGATATACATATATGAAAGTAAAATACAGATGCCCAGTAGAATAGGAGTGCCAGTATTGTAATGGATACGAGTGGCAGCACTGAATTTGTGCGAGATTATGACATGAGTTTTGGGAGCAGCGTCTGCATTGCGGAAATATGAAATGAATGCTGAGAGAAATGCTTCTGCATATCAACATTGAAAGGTACTCCCTCCTACCAGTGTTGCCAGATCTGGAACAAGGGATTGCGGGTTCAAGTGTTTGAAATTGCGGAATGAAACAAAAAAATGCGGACTTTTTAAAAAATATATTTTGTAATCAACTTAACAAAATTCAACAACAAAAAAAATAAGACGAACAATACTGATCAATGTTTAGAGAGAAGAATGTAGATAGAAAAGAATGTTTTATTTAAAATTCAATAATTAGATGTGATGAATTAATTCGGAATTAATTTAAAATCAATTCCCATAGAAACGAACTAATTTCATTTGTATTCTTTTGTATGAAAAGACTGAATTACATTCATACGGCCATTGCATGGGCTGGAATAGATTTATTCGGTCTGCATTACAAAGTAATTTGTACTGAATTAGTTACAAAGTGCTATATTCTAGTCTTACACGTAAAAAAAATTAAGCAGAAATGAATTATTATAAGCGTAAACAGGCAAAAGCCCGGCCCAGTGCTCAAAGAAATATCTTGTCAAGCCTTGTGTCTTCCCGTGCCTGTGAGTAAACGTATTCGCATGCAAAGTGCTAAAATCTAACCATTCCTGGAAAGAAGAGGTATGCAAGGGTGAAATGCAGGTCGAGCTCCCGCAACAGACAGCAGCGTAAAATTCTACGGTTTGCGAGAATAGGAAACGAATGTTGAGAGCGACGCCTGCATCGCAACATTGAAACGCAATCCCTCACACTCCTCGTCGCTATTTTGCTTCGCACACCGTAGAATTAAACGCTGCTATCCGTGGTGGAGCTCGACCAAAAGTTCTAAGCATGGCCCGCTAGATGGCTGCAAGTGCCCAGAAAAGGGTGCGCAAAGAAGTACGAGTGGCGCTAGTTTTTACCCAGGGCCAAAAAGTGCCCATCGTGGCTAAAGAAGTTTTCACTTCGACAGCAGCTGTCAGCACACGGAGTGATAGGCAGAGCTCAAATGTTGCGTGGTAGCCTGGTACACCGTAGCTACGCAATATAAATATTTTACGCGCGTCACTTGACTGATAAGCCAGATACTTCTCACATAGTACACAAACTCTTATATAAGTCATACTCAGTAGTCATACTCAGTAGTGAGTTCAATCCAAGCTATGATCGAGCTAAGTATAAGGTTGTGTTGTTTATTTCGATGGGTCTTACGAAAAAGATATTGTTTCAAAATGTTGCTGAAAAAGATATTGTTTCAATTTATTGCTGAAAAAGATATTGTTTCGGTTTCTCGCTGAAAAAGATATTGTTTCGGTTTCTCGGTGAAGAACATATTGTTTCGTTTTTTTGCTGATATGTTTTGCAGCCAGAAAACGAAACAATATGTTCTTCACCGAGAAACCGAAACAATATCTTTTTCAGCGAGAAACCGAAACAATATCTTTTTCAGCAATAAATTGAAACAATATCTTTTTCAGCAATATTTTGAAACAATATCTTTTTCGTAAGATCCATCGATTTAGTTTGGGAAGTGGAAGAGTATATTGTAATCCGTGCAGATTACAGACGAGAAGTTCGAAGCACAGACAGAGAAATCAATTCAGAATTCAGATTATCGCCACAATTACAGCTAAAATCACAACCATCAGGGATCATTGAAAGGGTGCTTCGTCGGAATGTTAAGCTTGCTGAAGTAAGACGAGGAGAAATAACTGAAAATAAAATGACCTCATTGCGGTGTCGGTGATTTGCTCAATTTCCAGAACAAATTGTTCTGTTTCGCGAATTGTGCTTGTTCATAAAATCTCAAAAACCTTAACATAATAGGTCGCGCTAAATTATTACTGTCACCCTTAAATTTACAAATCTCACTGCATATACAAAATCCCAAAAAGACAAAACAAACAAGGACCTGTTACCCGTTATTACCTGCTGGGATTTAACAAAACTGTTTTCATAAAACTCTCTACACTACAACAGCATTAAAATATTTGTTAAAACGTGCTCATAGCTAGAATTTGCCAATTATTGCCTAGAATAATGCAAAATATTTGTCACGAACATCGACTATAAGTGAATAATCGTTCACAGAAACGTGACCTGAAGAAGGGCTTCCACATGCCACTATTATCCGTTGAATCAATGATGATGTTCAGGATAAGCAAACAGCCAATGTATTGACATTTATGATTTTGCACTGAATCCCAAAATATTTGGCAAACAGAAATCCTCCCCCAAAAATAAACAAAATAGTCGCAATTTACTACAATTCCTGAACTTTTTATACAGTATCTGGGAGCTAATTACGCTAATGATATTATAAGTGAAAAGGAATCAACCAAGAAAGCAACTCCTTTACTATAAAAGTCATATCCTTGCATAAAAGGACCAAGTACTGTAATAAAGTCCTCAAATGTAGGCAATCAAAAAACAATTTGATGACAAAGAAACATGATCCTCCAAATATATATATATATATATATATATATATATATATATATATATATATATATATATATATATATATATATATATATATATATATATATATATATATATATATATATATATATATATATACACGGTATGTCATACATAATTCGATTCGCCCTAAGGATGCAGAAGATATCACCGAAACTTCGAAAAGGAAAAAAAAGGACGAAAAAGTATGGGTGACTTCGATTACTGCCTTTTCTTAGGCTGTTGCGTTCTTACATAGCCTGAAGCTCGACATAAACATTTCATATTCGTTCCTTTGTCTTTCTGCGAAAGGATACACTTGTTACCTTAGGGTGGTTATATATTCTTTAATAGGATATTGGATATAAAACGACTTTAAAGACAACAGTGAAAACACATTATCCTAGTTAAGTGGTTGTTTATTCACGCTACGTTCAGCGGAAAAGTTACCTCTGAAAGGTTGTCACGATAACAACCTTCCAGGGAAGACATTTCATGAAATTTGAAACTTTTTATTATGAAACAAAAAAAAAAAAGGGAGATATCAGTTTTTCGGGAAATTTACATATGTATATGAAAAAGTCTTTTACTAGCCAGGAATTAAAGGAAAGCGATCTGCTTATATTACCAGACCAAAGGGAAAAACATTTTTATGGAATCAGAACAAAAGACTAGGAATTTGTGGAAAATTAATATGAATTTCGGAGAATTGTAACACATTCTGCCAGCAACTTCTTAAAAAGGTTTTTCGCCTTATAGTTTAACGGCACAGCATAGCTTGTTTGCCAAAGAACTAGCCATTCAGATATAACTGATCTGAGATGAAAATTGCTAAACAAACGAAGATTTTGCGGTCAGCAGAATGTAAAAGCACCAGTCCGTCATGTAATATGTCACGACATGGTGCAATGTGTAGCAGTAAACTTAGTACCGTGGATGGGGGAGGAGGAAAAGGGTAAGGGTTATTAAGGTAGCGGGGGGGGGGGGTATTGAAGAAGTTGGTGATGAAACCTGCGTTTGAACCCTTGGATGTTGCAGGAGCTAGGAAATACTGATCGCGAGAAATTATTCCACAGTCGAGTTGTTCTATTGATAAACGAATTGCTATCTTGTTGAATGCGCGAACGGAGAGGCTGCTGAATTCGACTCGATTCTTGCTTCCCCACTCTAGAATGAGTTCGATGTCGTTATTAATAGAGTTGGGCATCAGTTTACGATCATCAACACTGGATCTGGCATGAGTCTGTCTTGTATCGAAGCTGTAAGAGTAACGCTGAGTACCGTCGACAGCGAAGC
Source organism: Thereva unica (assembly GCA_949987705.1). NCBI lineage: Eukaryota > Metazoa > Arthropoda > Insecta > Diptera > Therevidae > Thereva > Thereva unica. Next base: position 161,468,071 of record OX465281.1, on the reverse strand, counting down.
TGAGAAGTGGGTTGGAGGGGATTGAAAGTAGGTCATTTATAAAGATAATAAATTCATCTTCTTCTTTAACGGCTCTACAACCGAGATCCGGTCCTGGCCTCTAGCAACTGTTCTCTCCACCGGTCCCGATTCTGATGTCATCCCGATGTCATCCAGTTTGGCATCCCAAGCTCTGAGCGTCCTGGTCCACGCCATCCTTCCAGCGAAGGTTGGGCCTCCCTCGTGGTCGCACCCCATAGGTCTTACCGCAGAGAACTTTCCGAGCAGGCGCATCTTCACTCATACAAGCTAGATGTCCTGCGCAGCTTAACGAGCTTTATTTTCTTCACAACATCTATGTCGTGATAGCGCTCGTAGATCTCGTCATTGTAGAGTCTCCGGAATCGTCCTCACATACGGGGCCAACAATCCTCCGAAGTATTTTCCTCTCAAACACGCGCGAGAGGTTTGAGTGCTTTTTGCTAAGCACCCACGTTTCGGATGCATATGTGAGAACGGGTAAGCCCATCGTCTTATATAGTAAAAGTTTAGACCTTATGGTTAGATATATAGATTTGAAGAGCCTTGACAGACTATAATAGGCTGGCTTTCAGCAGTCGTGCGTGTACTTCGTGTTCCATGCTATTGTCGGCTGCTACTATTGATCCAAGGTAGGTAAATGATATTACCACTCAAACTTGTGTTCCTCTAACTTGATTGTGGGACCAATGTTAGGTGTTCTTGTAGATGAGGCCACCATGTACTTTGTTTTGCTTTCGCTAATGTGCAGTCCCAGATTTCCTGCCGCTTGCTCAATCTGAGTGAAAGCTTCTTGTACAGCTGTTGTTTTTATTCCAATGATGTCAATGTCGTCTGCGTAAGCCAGTAATTGGGTGGACTTGTGGAGGATTGTACCCCTTGATGTCACGCACGAATCTCGGATCACTTTCTCCAACGCCAGGTTGAAAAGGTGGCAGGAAAGGCCGTCCCCTTGCCGGAGTCCATTATAGACGTTGATTGGTCTGGACAGTTTTCCGGATACCTTTACTTGGCTTGACACATTGGTCATGGTCAACCTACATAGTCGTGTCACTATGTTGGGAGTGCCGAATTCTCTCATGGCTTTGTAGAGTTGTACTCTGATTATGCTATCATAGGCGGCTTTAAAGTCTATGAAGAGGTGTTGAATTGAGTTTTGAAACTCTAGACATTTTTCCAGAGCCTGCCTCAAGGTAAAAATCTGATCATTCGTTATTTTTCCTGGGATGAGGCCACACTGGTAATGGCCTATGATGTTTCTGGCATATGGGACCATCCTCTTTTGTAGGATAGCGGAGAATATCTTATACATGGTTCTCAACAACGTTATACCGCGATAATTAGTGCACGCTGTGATATCTCCTTTTTCGTGTACCGGGCAGAGGAGGCTTTTCTCCTGTCTTCTGGCATCACTTCCTGCTCCCATACTTGCACAATTAATTCATGAATCGCTTGGTGTAATGTAGGCCCTCCATATTTAACCAGCTCCGCTGCGATGCCGTCTGCACCCGAGGCCTTGTTGTTTTTGAGCCAGCTGATGGCTCTGCTAACTTCTTCTATGCTTGGCAGCCTAGCATTATCATCAGATATTGGTGGAGCCTCCAAATCCTCAGTTAGCTCGCCATTTAGCAATTCATGAAAGTTCTCTTCCCATCGCTCCAAGATTCCTTTAGGATCGGTGATCAGATTCCCTTCTTTGTCCTTGCAGTATGTGCAACGTGGTGTGAATTGCGTCATACTGCGAACTCTTTGGTAGAACTCACGCGCCTGGTGCGGCCGTCGTTCTCTGTACTGTTCTAGCTCACAGGCGAGATTTTTTTCCCAGGCTTCCTTTTTTCGTCTGTGAATTCTCTTCTCTTCCTTTCTGAGCTCATTATCATTCATACGCAGCTTTCTTACGTTCAGTTGCCAGCTTGCATGCATTATCGAACCAGTCGTTCCGATCTCTACGACTTCTGCCTAAGATGGAATCAGCATTTTTAAGGCGGGTCCAATTCTCTTCAACGCCCGGCATCTCATCCCCAGGACTTAGGGCGAGTTCTAATGCATGACCGTAGCTGTTTCTGGCCATTTCATTGCGTAGTGCAGCTGTGTTGATTCGAGCCTGATCAGCGGATACAAAGCTTTTCAGCGTTGTAATGCGCTCTCGGAGCACCATACCAACAAGATAGTGATCCGAGTCGAAGTTGGCACCTCGGTACGTTCGTACCGTCATCAGACCCGAAAGGTGGCGGCGGTCTATCAACACATGATCTATTTGGTTGCGAGTGGCTCCATCAGGAGATACCCAGGTGGCTTTATGGATATCTTTACGCGCAAATCTAGTACTTGCAACGACCAAGTTCTTACTTGCTGCCATCTCTACAACTCGCTGTCCATTGTCATTAGTGTTTTCATGCAAGCTGTGGTTGCCGACATATTGCCTGTATATGGGCTCCCGGCCTACTTTGGCGTTCAGATCTCCCAGTATGATTTTTACATCATACCTGGGGCAGGCATTAAGTTCCCGTTCAACTAATTCGAAGAATTCTTCTTTATCATCATCCGGGGACTCTTCTGTAGGTGCGTGAACGTTTATGAGGCTGATGTTCTTAAATTTACCTCGCACACGAAGGGAGCATAGCCTTTCGTTTATTGCTTTAAAGCCGATAATGGTAGGCTTCATTCTTTTGCTAACCATAAAACCTACTCCTAGAACATGGTGTTGTAATGGCCCAGCCTCATTACACCGACCTCCAACCATTCTAAGATATAATGATCTCCACGATCACCACAAAACCCATTCAAAACTTCCCTAATATTCTTCCATGCAAACTATCTTGACCATACCCAATAAATATTTCATATTTATTGTAATTCAATACAATGCCTTGACCGTCAACCCATAGATTTCACATGACCACACGAGTCAACCACAGCGGGTACGGCCATAGACCCTTGTCACCGACCCAAGACAAAAACACTGCAGCAAGAGTGCTGACGGTGAATCATGCGCGAGTTAATTACCTCTGGCCAACTTTCGTGCGCTTGCACACTTGAATCGCTTGAAATTGCGACATCTGGGAAATGTCGAATTTCAACGCGGGGTGAACATTCTGGTGCCCCAAAAACAGTTCATCATAAGAAATCTAAATGCAGACTTTTCTTTTTCATATATGTATGTAAATAATTACGAAAGGCAACTCCCACTTAGGGACTGTCCAATCACCCTCGAGAAAAACTGAAACAAAGCGAAACGCCGATTTTGGTTTTCTTGGAAATGATTGGAAATAACCGATCGTTTTTGGTTGGTGGGGAGGCCCCTATTAATAGATCTGCTTGAATGTCCAACAGGGCTCTCACTCAGAAAAACAGAAGAAGTTACCAAAAGAATCACGAGACCTTCAGTCCGTGAAAATTTATAAAATTTTGAAGTGTATTAAGAAAGTATATTAAGAAAATAAAAAGGAGCCGATGCTCTAGAAAAAAGGGAAGAACTTTTTTTTAATTTTTTTTGAGATCAGTTGCTTTAGAACAAAGGGTCCGGACATCCCCCAAAAGGCGGCACTACGGATCCTGTGTGGAAAGGGACCACACAACATTTGGTGGCAGCGGACTTTTAAGGAAGGAAGGATAGCTACAGCCAGCTACTTTACCAAGGTGAAAAAAAAAAAAAAAAATTTTTTTTAAAAGAGGGACCCGGGTGGAAAACATAAACTTTTCCACTTAGAGGAAATAAACCCCATTAAAGGATCGACCCAAAGAGGTTATTGAGATCCTCAATATAATAAGTTTTTAGAGATCGACCCACGAGGTTATTGAGATCTCACAATAATAATAAAAGTGACACATTAAAGGATCGACCCAAAGAGGTTATTGAGATCCTCAATATAATAAGTTTTTAGAGATCGACCCACGAGGTTATTGAGATCTCACAATAATAATAAAAGTGACACATTAAAGGATCGACCCAAAGAGGTTATTGAGATCCTCAATATAATAAGTTTTTAGAGATCGACCCACGAGGTTATTGAGATCTCACAAGGTTAATAAAAGTGTTGGTGTTAGTATATGTACCTACGTGGACAAACTATGAAGACACAAAGGAGCTACTCGCCTGGAAAAAGGAACAACGATACAGTCACCATGAACAACAGCATCAGAATAGCCGATATGTAAGTCTTAAGTTATATTTAAAATTATTTGATTAGAACTATTAGAATTTAAATGTGAAAAATTTTTTTTCTGAGTGAAAATTATAAGTGAAACCTTAAGATTAAATTATTCTTCCGAAAATATAAATGCAAAAATATTTTAAAATAAAATTTTCTTTGAATTTAATCGCAAATACGTACACTAAAACCCGAAACCGTGAACTAAAATGTTCTTAAGCGAGTTTAAATAATATTAAATATTAACCTGAAATTTATCGTTCTCTCTCTAATCAATAAATAAAAACCAAATTACACTAGCTCTTACTTTTTTCTCGAAATATCGTAGTTTCGTGTGCAACGAATTTTTCACTAGCCGAATTCCTCTTGAAGTGTTGCATTTTTTATTATACTTTGGGATCGTACTTCTCTACAAGTGAAAAAAAAACCCTCAAAATTGTTCGTACCAGAGCTAAATCTTACTCTATCGAGATGACTGAACCACCTTCTGATTCGGTCAGAAATATGCTCTCCATCACTATCTCAGACGCCCGCAACTTAATACCGACTTTTGACGGTAACCCTAGTGACCTTCATCGGTTCCTATCCTGCTGTGAAATACTTTTTGCCCAAGCCCATACGGCTAACGATAAAAACTTGTTCTTAAACCTCCTAAAAACTAAACTGACAGGTCCAGCTTACGACATTTTTAAATACAAGTCGATTGACTCCTGGGAATTATTGAAAAATGAACTACAAGCCCAATTTATTGATGATCGCCCTAGAATCACTATTCAGGCGGAACTCATGAGATTGAGACAGGGAAATAAGGAAGAATTGAGGGATTATGCCCAGAAAGTCACGAAACTTCTTTCGGAGTTAAACGACGTCACCCTAAAAGGAACCAGCGACATCGCGGCCAGAAGTTTCCTCCTTATAGAAAACGAGGCAAACGCCGTTAGAGCTTTTGAAGATGGCCTTAGAAATGACCATCTGAAAATTATAGCGAAAGCTCGAGGTGAGAAAACCCTTAGAGCGGCTATAAATTACGTCCTGGAACAATCATTAAGATTATCCAATTCATCCGTTTATCCAACGAATGCAACTCCTTCACGGAACACAAACGCCATCACCTGCGACTTTTGTCATAAAAGAGGGCACACTAGAGAAGCCTGCTTCCAGCGTAGAAGTCTACCTTCTTTTAGCCCCAACATTCCTTCAGTTAAACGTGAAATAAACAGGCTGATATGCCGATACTGTAATCGACCCAATCACCACATAAGTGAATGCCGGACACGAATGTACGACGAAAGAGATATGAATCGAAGAGCTTTACAAGGCAATGACAACCCGCGTCGTCAAGCACACCCTGATGCACGTAGGAACAATCCAAGGTTCGATCAAGGACCACCTGAATCATACAGGCGGATGCCCTTTCACAACAACCCGGTCAATAGACCGCCCATAAACCAAGGAAATTCCGAGCAACTTAGACCCCTACGAAATATTCAATGGTCGGAGTTACAGGAAAACATTATGGGGCGAGAGGAGACCAGCGGCGATCTCCCTCGCCTAATAGAAGCAGAGGGAGTAATGCAACCACCGCCCCAATCACAATACTCAGAATCCCCGTAAGAATCGTTCCTAAGGGAGTCTTCGCCACTATAAGGTCCTCAATATCAGGCGGTTATTCCACATACGCAGTTGACTGTGGATCACAAATTAGCGTCCACAGGGCAGAAACTGCCATAGGTGACACTCCAATAAATGAAAAAGACCTGTGTACGATTGTGACGGTCTTCGACCAATCAGACGGCAGCTATGGTACCACACCCGCTTGCTTGCAAGTGCCATTCAAAAACAATTTAATTAACCTAAGACATGATTTTCACGTCTTACGAGAAGGGAGCAACCTAACCTCTGAGGGCCTTATTGGGCATGATTTCTTAATGAAATATGACGGCATAGTTAATTACCGCACTCATGAATTAGAATTAAGTGTACACCTATTAGAAGATTTAAGTCTACCCCCAGCCAAAACTACAAGCGGGGAGCTTAGCACGAATAACCCTATGACCGAAAGCGAACAAGAAATACTTATTAATATTAATAAAACAAACCCTAGAGAAAAAGAATACAACAATAATACACAGTGCTTTTATAACGACCCAAAATTTACTGGGAATACGCAACGCTACGACCGCGGTTCCCAGCTGTTTGTTAAAAATTGCGCACTGTTTGAAAACGAGATTCCACAATGCTATGACCGTGGAACTCGAATGGTAACAGAAAATTTCGATGGTAAAAGGGAAAAGTCAGATGCTGCAGCGGAGGAGGTGACCATTCCCCCTAGAGTAGAAAAGTTAATCTCTATACCAGCAAAACACAGTAAAGAAGTTGTATACTTCCAACAAGAAATTGAACCAGGTGTATATATCGGAAATAGTCTGATATCTCCAGAAGAGGAAGAAGCCAAATTATTGATACTCAACTCAAATGATTATGAGGTAAAAATACCTACCAACAAAATTCAACCCAAATACGATGATCTCGATTCTTATAACGTAATTAGTTCAAATTATTTAGCAGACCCGATCAAAAATAGGCTCAAAAGGCTCGAAAGCATACTAAAATTAGACCACTGCAGTTTCGAGGAAAAGAAAGCCATTCTTACCATATGTCGGAATTTCAACGACCTATTTTATTTAGAGGGCGACCCCCTCACTCACACAGATGCAATTTCGCACACTATACCCGTTCTCGCAGATAAACCTCCGGTCTACGTGAAACCATACCGCCTTCCAGTATCTCAACGGGAGGAGATAAATAAACAAATAGATCAGTTAATCACTGACGACATCATCAGTCCTAGCAAGAGTCCCTGGAACTCGCCTCTGCTCTTAGTCCCCAAGAAACCAGACAGCTCCGGAAACAAGCGTTGGAGGGTCGTGGTCGATTTTCGGAGGCTCAACGACATAACAGTCGGAGATGCTTTCCCTCTCCCGAATATTACCGATATCCTAGATCAACTAGGACGTTCTAAATATTTTTCCACCCTCGACTTAGCAAGCGGGTTCCACCAAATCCCCATGGAGGACAAAGACAAGGCAAAGACTGCTTTCAGCACCCCTTTCGGGCACTATGAGTTTAATAGAATGCCATTCGGCTTAAAAGGAGCCCCTGCGACCTTTCAAAGGTTGATGAATTCTGTGTTAACAGGACTTCAAGGATTGAGATGTTTTGTGTATCTTGATGATGTTGTCATTTACGGATATAACCTACAAGACCACAATAAGAAGCTAATCGAAGTATTAGAAAGACTTCGAGACAACAACCTGAAATTACAACCAGACAAATGTAATTTCCTTCAGAAAGAAATCATCTACCTAGGACACGTAGTAGGCCAAGATGGAGTCAGACCAGACCCATCCAAAATCGCCGTAGTAAAAACTTACCCCACGCCTAAAAAAGCCAAAGACATAAAATCCTTCCTCGGCTTTGCCGGGTATTATCGTCGATTCATCCCGAACTTCTCCAAAATCGCTAAACCACTCACTAATTTGTTAAAGAAGGATGTAACCTTCAAGTGGGACTGTTTCTGCGACGAAGCATTCACAATTCTGAAAGAAAAACTTATGACCACTCCCATTTTGGCATATCCCGATTTTACGAAGGAATTCAATGTGACCACCGATGCTAGTGATATCGCATTAGGCGCAGTATTATCGCAAGGCAAAATAGGTCATGATCGCCCTATATGCTACGCCAGTAGGACGCTCAACCAGGCCGAATCCAGATACTCAACTATCGAGAAAGAACTGTTAGCTATGATCTATGCTGTCGAACAGTTCCGTCCATACCTCTATGGCAGGAAATTTAATATCATAACAGACCATATGCCTTTAAAATGGCTAATGAATCTTAAAGACCCTTCCTCCAGGCTTATGAGGTGGCGAATCAGGCTCGAGGAATACGATTATGCGATCGTGCATAAACCAGGCAGACTTAACTGCAACGCCGATGCATTAAGTAGAATCGTCCCTGAAGAAACTGTTAAGAGCGTTAATATGATTACCAGGAGTCGGACCAAAAAACAAAACAACAAATACGAGGCTACGGACGGTATAATGGACAACCATATCCCCATGGACGATCATATAATAGAAAGCAGAGAAATATTAATTAACAAAACTCAAATCCAATACAAATTCTTCATCATAAGTACTAACGAGGACCTAACCTCCGAACTACTAACGGAACGCATCCCAGATGTGAACAACCTTATCAAGGGCCAAATTAAAGATTATAAACTTAAAGAAACTAATTACGTAATAGGAAAGGGACCGACGCATCTTCACACACAGGAAAGCAAGGAACTGCTAACCAACATATTACTCAAGTTCCGGAATACCTTCAACAAAATACGAAACTAATTCAGATACATCTATCAATCCCCGAATACGACGCCCCCAGCCGTTCAAAACTAAGAGAATTACTTATAACCATGTTCCCATCAAACAAATTTCAAGTAACTTACTACATTACTGAGGTACAAAAAGTCACCGAAAAAAAAACAAATAGCAGAAATTCTAAAGAACTACCATGAATCACCTCTAGGTGGACATCAAGGAGTTAAGAGAACACTACGGCGCATTCAAGCGAGATTCCACTGGCAAGGAATGTGTAAAGATATAAAGGAGTACATATCAAAATGTTCCCTGTGTCAGATTAATAAGCAAAGTAAAAATCCCAAAGTACCAATGAAAATAACATCTACAAGCTCTAAACCATTTGAGCGGATTTTCTTGGACATTGTTGGACCACTGCCAGTGAGCCACAGCGGTAACAAATATTTACTTACCTTTCAGGACGACCTTACCAAATATTCAGAAGCCATACCTATCGCGAACGCCGAAGCTAAAACAGTATCTGAATCATTTGTAACGCAAATAATATGCAGGCACGGTATTCCCGAGTCAATACTTACGGACCAGGGATCCAATTTTTTGAGTGAGCTCTTTGCACAAACGTGCAAACTACTTCGGATTCGCAAAATCCAAACTTCCCCATACCACCCTCAAACAAACGGTGCTCTCGAAAGAACACACCGAACCTTATCGGAATACCTTCGACATTATGTCAACAGAGATCAGATGACTTGGGATCAGTGGATCCCCTATGCTATCTTCGTATTTAACACCACGCCACACAGTAGTACCAACTTCTCACCACATGAACTACTATACGGATTCGCGGCGAATCTACCATCGGTTATACAAAATCAACCATCCGTATGCTACAATTACGAGAATTACAGAAACGAACTAAAGGCAAGATTGCAACACGGATATCAAATAGCAAGGGAACATTTATTAAATAACAAAAACAAAAATAAAGCCTTATATGATAAAAGCGCAAAGACGAAAACGTTTAATCTCGGAGACAAAGTGCTCTTAAAAAATTTCGCCCGCAAAAACAAATTCTCTCCACTATGGTCAGGACCCTTCGAGGTAATCAAACTGAACTCGACAGAAAACACCACTATAAAAGTAGGCAATAAAAATAGAGTAATCCATAATAATAATCTAAAATTATTTAACGAATGAACAACAAAAAAAAAAAAAAAAAAAAAAAAAAAAAAAAAAAAAGAGATTAAAATGGGTAGAATAAAAATATAAATATGATAAAATAAGCAAAATAAATCAAACAACACATGAATAATGAACAAATAAAAAACAAGGATACTTCTCCCCTCCAGGTGGCCCCTAATACTGGTACTGGTTACAAATTTAATGACAAGAGGTGCATACGCGGAGGAACACACCGCCATCGAAATTACGCACCTGAGGGATAACCCCGGATTATATTTCGAGGAAATAGGAAGAGTGGGTCTATACGGAAGCGAATGGTGCATCATCGTTTACTACGACTTAAGTAATTACCAATACGAATTAGATAAGGTAACTACATATACGAACAAAATAAACTCAATATGTGAGAAAATACATGCCACCCGCGGCAACGAAATTCCCTGTAAAGAGATCACACACCAGCTACGGTTATATATGGCCAATCTCGGGCAAAACTCACAACTTTTAAAACCAGAAAGCCATCGATACAAAAGAGGCCTTATCAATATCGTGGGATCACTTAGCAAAACCCTATTCGGGACATTAAGCGAAGAGGACGCAGAACGATACAATGAGCAAATAGAAAACTTAAAAGACAACCAAGAACACCTATTAAATTTAATGAAAAATCAAACGACTATAATAGACACTACCATTAACATTTTTAATCAGAGTCGGAACGAAATAAAAAACAACTTCTTACATATGGAAGAAAAACTTGTTGTATTCGACCTCATGGTCAACCAAGCCAGTAAGGAAACAAGAACAAACTATTTGAGTAACCAAATGGAAACTCTTGTCTCCTTAACGACCCTTATGTTAGACCGTCTGCAAACAACACAAAACATACTTATAAACCTCGTTACCGATGCAAGGCACGGCAAGCCTCATCCATCCATCATTACCCCCAGTCAACTGAGAGATGCATTAGTGAAGATCCATAAAGGAATCCCAAAGACACTAATGTTACCCATAGATGAAGATAGGATTAATCTACTACATATCTACCAAATCAGCCATATGCGTACCTCGCTTGTAGAAAATAAAATTATATTCGAGATTAAAATTCCCTTACCATTCAAGGAAGAGTATCAACTCTATAAAATACACCCTTTACCCATTCCTCACGGAAACCAATCCGTCTATATCCAACCCACTTCGGAATATCTGGTAATCGACCTGAATCGTGAGCATTATTACACTCTGAACAAATTCGATTTCAGCCAATGTGTCACTAACAACCTAAAATACTATCTGTGTCAAATTAATCACCCTATATTTAATGCTCAGTCCAAAAACAATTTATGCGAGGTCGATTTACTCAACCACCTAGACAACATTCCTCCATATTGCGAAGTAAGAAGCACGGCACGAACGGACTTTTGGATACAACTTTCACAGCCTAATACATGGCTCTTTTCATTAGACAAACAAATAACATTCGACACGATCTGTAATAAGAACATAACTCCCGAAACCCTCTCGAACATCGGTATCCTTACTTTGAAGGACGGATGTTATTTAAAAACTCAAAATCTCGTAATCCAAGCCCATAATATAAAAACTACGAAAATCAACAACTATTTTCTACCTTCCCTCAATCTGACAAATAACCTAATCGAGCTCACAAGTAAAAATCAAACGGAAAATCCACTACAGGCCCCCGTTCGCGTGTTGAAATTTAATAACTTCGACGAACTCAAAGGTTTAAGCCAAACCATTCGATTCCAAAAAGGAAAAGAGATATTCGAAACGAAAACCCCAAGTGTACACCACGTACACCATTACGTGATCTTGTACTCCCTCGCGGCTCTAATATTGGCCCTAATCATTTATACCTTTAAGTCAAAACTCCAATGCGCCAAGAAAACCATCAACGAGACTAAGGAAGAAAAATTCGAATGCACAGAAGTTCGCGAAGAACCGTTATATACCCTTACTATGAAGAAATAAAAAAAAAAAAAAATAAAAAAAAATCTAATAAAGAAAAGAGAGAGAACGTAATCCAGTAATATCAAATTAAATTTATAACTAAAACAATTCAATTCAATTCAATTAATTAAAATAGCAGTACTAATAAGAAAAACATATATGTAATAAAAATAAATTAAGAAAACAAAAAAATATAATTGTAAGAAATAAAATGTAGACAGATACCAATAAAAATAAAATAAAAAAAAAAAATATTATTAAAATAACAAAAAAAATATATAAATCAACGTAATACATAAAGCAATGATGGTATGATTGAAGACATTGTTAATTTAAACTAGACATATATTTTCCTAGATATCAAATATTTTAAGTCATACAAGTTATCTAGTTACGCACAAAAGTATAAATAAATAAATAAATTAAAAAAAAAAAAAAAAAAAAAAAAAAAACAACTAAAGCAGATCTATACTATAGGGACCACCTTCCCCAAAAAAAAAAAAAATTTTTAAAAGAGGACAAACAAAACAAAAAAAAAATAATAAAAAAAAAATACATATATATAAAATAATCTACTATTCCCAATTTTCATATTTTTACTTCTGCATTATTCGCAAGTTTCATTCTCTACGATCTGAAACTTTTTCTAAGGGGGATGGTGTGTAATGGCCCAGCCTCATTACACCGACCTCCAACCATTCTAAGATATAATGATCTCCACGATCACCACAAAACCCATTCAAAACTTCCCTAATATTCTTCCATGCAAACTATCTTGACCATACCCAATAAATATTTCATATTTATTGTAATTCAATACAATGCCTTGACCGTCAACCCATAGATTTCACATGACCACACGAGTCAACCACAGCGGGTACGGCCATAGACCCTTGTCACCGACCCAAGACAAAAACACTGCAGCAAGAGTGCTGACGGTGAATCATGCGCGAGTTAATTACCTCTGGCCAACTTTCGTGCGCTTGCACACTTGAATCGCTTGAAATTGCGACATCTGGGAAATGTCGAATTTCAACGCGGGGTGAACATTCTGGTGCCCCAAAAACAGTTCATCATAAGAAATCTAAATGCAGACTTTTCTTTTTCATATATGTATGTAAATAATTACGAAAGGCAACTCCCACTTAGGGACTGTCCAATCACCCTCGAGAAAAACTGAAACAAAGCGAAACGCCGATTTTGGTTTTCTTGGAAATGATTGGAAATAACCGATCGTTTTTGGTTGGTGGGGAGGCCCCTATTAATAGATCTGCTTGAATGTCCAACAGGGCTCTCACTCAGAAAAACAGAAGAAGTTACCAAAAGAATCACGAGACCTTCAGTCCGTGAAAATTTATAAAATTTTGAAGTGTATTAAGAAAGTATATTAAGAAAATAAAAAGGAGCCGATGCTCTAGAAAAAAGGGAAGAACTTTTTTTTAATTTTTTTTGAGATCAGTTGCTTTAGAACAAAGGGTCCGGACATCCCCCAAAAGGCGGCACTACGGATCCTGTGTGGAAAGGGACCACACAACAGTGTTTTGTATGACAGCTGTAATATACGTCATACTCAGGTTTTTGCAAAACACCATTCCCTGTCCACCTCATCTCCTGAATGGCGGTAATGTCAGCTTTATACTTTGACAGGGTATCGGCTAGATGTTTTGAAGCTCGAGTTCTGTACAGAGTTCGAACGTTCCATGAAAAAATTCGTAAATCGTTTTGCCTTTTTCGTTGCCGTGGTCGTCGTCGTTTATTCCAGTATCCGAGGCATGTTGCTCGTTCCGTAATAATTGTTTTTTTACGGGTGAGGTTATTAGCCTCACGCCAACCTTACTTGGAAGGGACTAGCCTATCCTCTCTCATAGAATAGTTACCAGTGGCCACCGCTAGGAGGTTATGATCGCACTTCCATCAGTCCGAAATAGTTACGGCACGTGCATGTTATGCTACATGTTATTCCCCCTATTCCGCTGATGACTGACCACCTTCTGGTCAGCTTAGACGGTATTAATTCACAATCTTTAAATCTTCACTATTGACAGATACCACTTTGATTTCCTGTGATATCTCATGAATGGCAATACGTACGGGAAAATGTATAATAACATTTTTTGTAGAAAATCGTATGAGCTACAAACTTTGTGAACATTTTTTTATGATAGGACTTACGGTTTCAGATGCATTTGCAAAAAACAGATATTTTGACCCTAAAACCCCCTAGAAAGAAAGGTTCCCGGGGTAGAAAATCGGTAGACTTTATAACCCCTTATTAAGAACCCTAAAAGGAAGCTCTGTGACAATTTTCAGCTTGTACCCGACTATTTCCGCTATTTCGCTTTTTTCGGCTTAATTTGACTGTACTAGCTTTTAATTTAAAATGAACTAAAAAGTAGTTTTTGTTTTGTTTAAACGACGTTCGTGAATTTTGTGCCTGTACGATACCGCGCGAACCAAAAACTATATAGACTTCTTTGAGGTGCCGAGTGAGGAATATTAACGAAAAAATGAAATGTTCATAACATTCAGTCTGGCCTTTTTGTGTTTAAATTTAAAAACTTCGGCTCAGTGTCCGAAAAACCAGAAATAGATAAGTTTTGCTAGTATCTAATAAACTCGATGGAATGGGACCCGTTCTAAACGAAGTAATCTTGTTTTAGGTTGTGCACAGCGATAGCCTTCCAACAAAACATCACTTGTCAAAATCCGACCACCTTCAAAAATCGTGCAAAAATTTCGTTACCCTTTACAAACACTACGAATTTTTCAAACCTTTGATCATCACTTTCTTGACGGGGAATTGTTTTCTATGCGTGATACAGTTTCAGAAAATTGCCGTTCATCCCGGGATTTCCATTACTCCATTAGTTACCGAAAAAATTGTTCTTTTTGGTCAAGTCTGACAAGTGCTATCTCTGGAAAGTTTTGGAGTTTCCAAATGAAGTCATTCTCTTCCCAGTTTGTCAGCGGCGCTCAACACGCTCAATACGAATTCGAACACCCGCTTTAGTGTAGCGAACGAAGTTCTAATAGTGGAGTCAGATGAGCAAAACATAAGGAATTGCCTCGAGTCTCAACTTTTTTTTTGAACATGTTAGTTACATCGAATACTATACGAAATGGACATATTCTACCTCTAGTAACCGCCGCTACGTAAGTTATCGGCCATTATTTCAAAAATTTGACATTTCGGTCGTTCTTCGAAGGTAGGTTCGAAAAAATAGAGGTTGTTCGTTATGATATTGGCTACCAGCCAAAAAATCAAAAACTGAAGAAACTGCTCAATTTTGGTTTGGTTTGATGAAATTTTCAAAGATTATACTTTATGATGTGAACAATAACTGGTTAAAATTTGGTGGAGCGTGGAAGAGAACTAGTGAAGGCTATGACAGGAGGAATCAGGAATGTAAAGAGGGAGAAGAAAGAAGGAAAGTTATGTAGGCGGGAAATTGGGAAAGGCTAGGACCGTGGCACCACCGGGATTCGAACCCGGGACCTCTGGGGATAGTAGTCAGGCGCCTTACCCCTAGACTACCGTGGCCCCATTGAAAATTGATTTGCTCATCAGTTTTGTGCATCGCATCGTATGAGGTTCTTTCTTTTTTTTTTTTTAAATGTAGGTTCTTTTATGCACTTTATGATGGTAAAGAAGAAAAAATTTTAAACTTGAAAAAAATGTGAAAAAAATCGAATCAAAAATCGTGATTTTTTTCATTTTATCGTAATTTTTTTCGAAAAATTTGACCTTTTGTGGCAAAGCTCAATTTCTATTGCATTATAAGTTCATTGCTGATCTTATTTTTCGAAAAATTGACTTTTGCCAAAAAATATTAAATTAGCCGATAACCTCACCAGAGCCGGTTACTAAAATTATCCCCATTTATTGACGACAAGGGCATCCTCCGGGTCGGAGGGAGATTACAACATTCAGACCTAGCATTCTCCGAAAAGTTTCCAATAATACTGCCGGACAAGTGTCCCTTCACCGTACGTACTCATCATAGACAAAGCACCCCGAGACACCATGTGCATACGGGGGCATGCATGTTAACGATGAAAATGCTTTCACAGAAGTATTGGATACTAAACGCGAGGAACACAATTCGGCACCACATTCATAAGTGTTTGATTTGTTTCAAGCAAAAGGCCGTCACCCAAAAGCAGCTTATGGGGAACCTTCCTGCGTCAAGAATACAGATCTCACGTCCTTTCACAAATGCTGGAGTGGATTACTGTGGTCCATTCGAACTTAAAACCCACAAAGGAAGGAACCCTAAAAAATACAAGGCCTATATCGCACTTTTCGTCTGCATGGCAATCAAGGCCTTGCATTTAGAGTTGGTGACAGACTTAAGCGTGGAAGGATTCTTCGCCGCATTTAAAAGATTCACGGCTAGAAGAGGATTATGTGTCAATCTATTTTGTGATTGTGGCACGAATTTTTTAGGAGGAAATCGACTTCTCAAAAGGCAGCAAAAGGAGTTGCCAGTTGCAAACCAACTAAATAGTCAAATCGGGGCCATTCTGGAAAATAATGTAGTCAACTTTAAGTTCATACCACCGTCGTCACCCCACTTTGGCGGGTTGTGGGAAGCGGGTATCAAATCCACAAAATACCATGTCAAACGAGTGATTGGAAACGTGACGCTTACATATGAAGAATTCACTACAGCCTTGACATAAATAGAAGCTTGCCTGAATTCAAGGCCACTTACGGAAATTAGTTCTGACGCTCAAGATCTCACACCTCTTACACCTGCACACTTCCTAATTGCGGGACCTCTACAAGCGATTCCAGAACCCTCAGTCCTGGACCTTCAAGTAAACCGATTAAAACGATGGCAATTAATCCAAAGAATCGTGCAACATTTCTGGAAGAGGTGGAAAACAGAATATCTACGTCGTCTACAGCAAAGATCGAAATGGCTAACAACACAACCAAATTTGAAAGTAGGAGAATTGGTATTAGTCAAAGAAGATAATCTTCCACCATGTCAGTGGGCATTGGGGCGACTTGTAGAAGTATCCCCAGGTACAGATGGCCTGGTATGAGTAGCTACCCTGTAACATTTCAAAACTGCTACATACATAAAAGCGGAAAATGTTAAAAATTGAATAAAATCCCACAAGAAATAAAATTCAAAATCCTTTCAAAACCTATTAATAATAATAATCGTTCTGATATCAATCTTTTGCAAAATATTAATTATATAAAAAAAAAGTACAATAAAATTGACCTAAAAGTTAAAATAATACCCAATCAATTAGAAACCTAAAAGATAACAAAACAGGTCGGAAGTCCGAAATTCGATTTTTGAAGAAGACATAATAATAAAATGGGTCGAAAGTTAGTTGATTTGCGTACTGTGGAGTTGAAAACAGAACTAAGTAAACGCTCGTTGTCAACGGTGGGTGCTAAAAGTTCCTTAACCGCGCTGCTTCGAGAAACTATGGTGAACGAGGGAAAAGATCCTGAAACCTACATTTTTGAAGCCGAAGTAGAAGCGGAGCCAGAAGAAACGACAGTGAGTATGGCAGAACTTTTTAAAACATTGATGGTGATGAAGGAAGCGCAAGAACGGTCATCAGCAGCGCAAGAACGTGCATCAGCTGAGATGAAAGAAGCGACAACAGAGATCAAGGCGGAAGTGTTGGCGTTAAAAGATGAACAGAAATTATTAGCAGTAGCTCATGAACGCTCGTTAGCAGAACTCAAAGAGTCTATGGAAGAACAGAGAAACCAGATGGAGCAGAAATTCGAACTAATGTCATTCTCTGTTGACAAAAAGCTGGAAAATCTCGAATCTTCCATTAAAGCAAATGTAGAGAATGATCTGGAAAAGCTCGAAAATTCCATGAGGGAAAATGATGAAAAGTTGAAGGTTGAGCTAGAATCGGTCAGAGCAGAGCTAGAAAGGGTAAAGATTCACCACCTTCTTCGAAAAAGCCACGTCTGGAGGAAAAAAGAAAGATCGGCTTCCTTCTTCTCTTCCTTGAGAGTGAACGGAGCAATAATCAAAGTTTTCTAAAGTTTTAAAACAAATTAAATAAAGTAATTAATTTAAGAAGTATTTATAAAGTTCCAATCATAATAATAGAACCAATTATCAGTTGAATATTTAAAAAGACTGCACTAAAGAAACAAATTACCAGAAACATAAATTATAAAGAAGACAAAAAAAAACACAAGGAATAATCCAGCCAGATCACCTGTTAGAATGGGCGCCAAACGCTATTAATGCCACCCAAAACAATAGGAAGATTCTAAGCAGAGAGCATAAACGCAGTTTTCGTGCTTAATATAACCCAGCGCGGGACCAGAAAAAAAAAAAGATAATTGAAAACTATATACACTAAATAATAACCAAATTTATTCATTATTTGAACGTTTATTTTACAAATACATATAATTATTATAAGTTTTTTGCATGCTCTATTATATTTCTATTTATTACTCAAGATCAATATTTATGTAATTTATTTATTTATAACTAATTCGTGTTACATGAAATATGTGTAAAGGTGCCTGTAAACGAGCAACAAAAATGCACATTGCCGGTAATATTTCAGAAAAAGATGGCCGGCTATATGTTTGAAAATGTGTGGCCGATACTATTGCTGGGCAACTTGTAGTCAGACATGTTTTCGAAATGTTTTGGCTACTGTGTTGCCCGAGAATTTCACGCGTACACGTATAACAATGGCTGAAAGGGAAGAAGTATTTGCTTATGAAAATAACGAAGAATGCGATGAGCTAATTCTAAATATTGTGATGATTATGCGCCATCTGTTCGTCGAGAGGATGAATCAACGATTTTCGGTTGTTGTCTGAATTAAGAATTTATGTACTAAACTAACGAGCGATAAGCGAAGACAACTTCAAGCTGGTCTAAACTAAAAGAAACATAGAACATACCACAAGGAACCAGAAAACGAAGGTTCCAGAAAGTAGACAAAGGTGGAGCTGCCTATATAAAAGCGCCTGGCAGCCGCTATCGAGTCAGTTTTGATTATAAAGGCGATACAAGTGTTCCAAAGTGAAAAGTGGTGATTTATAGTGAAATAAAAAGCGATAATTAGAATTGAATAGTGCGAGTTATTAAATTTGCTAGTGATTATAGTGAACTCTAAGAATTGTGTTTATTTTTAAATTGTGTTTGGTTTGTAATGAATAAATTATTGTGTGGATTATTAAAAAGTGTATTCCTTAATTAATCCTACGAATCCGTTAAGCCGTAAAAACGTAACAATTGGTGTCAGAAGTGGGATTAATTAAGAGATAAGTGAAATAAGTGAACTTGAACAATAATTGTGATTGGAATTTAATTTTTGTGAGTGCGAACTAAAGACATAATAATAAAATGGGTCGAAAGTTAGTTGATTTGCGTACTGTGGAGTTGAAAACAGAACTAAGTAAACGCTCGTTGTCAACGGTGGGTGCTAAAAGTTCCTTAACCGCGCTGCTTCGAGAAACTATGGTGAACGAGGGAAAAGATCCTGAAACCTACATTTTTGAAGCCGAAGTAGAAGCGGAGCCAGAAGAAACGACAGTGAGTATGGCAGAACTTTTTAAAACATTGATGGTGATGAAGGAAGCGCAAGAACGGTCATCAGCAGCGCAAGAACGTGCATCAGCTGAGATGAAAGAAGCGACAACAGAGATCAAGGCGGAAGTGTTGGCGTTAAAAGATGAACAGAAATTATTAGCAGTAGCTCATGAACGCTCGTTAGCAGAACTCAAAGAGTCTATGGAAGAACAGAGAAACCAGATGGAGCAGAAATTCGAACTAATGTCATTCTCTGTTAACAAAAAGCTGGAAAATCTCGAATCTTCCATTAAAGCAAATGTAGAGAATGATCTGGAAAAGCTCGAAAATTCCATGAGGGAAAATGATGAAAAGTTGAAGGTTGAGCTAGAATCGGTCAGAGCAGAGCTAGAAAGGGTAAAGATTCACCACCCAGCGACGGCATCTCACGAAGTCATCGGAGTTAGGAAACTGCAGCCTCCAACTTTCGACGGGCAAAGCCCATGGTCTACTTATAAGCTCCAATTCGAAGCAGCAGCAGGAGGCAAATTCTGGACTGAGGAGGAGAAAGCAACGGCCTTAACGTTGTCACTAAGGGGCACAGCAGCAGAAATATTGCAGTCAATACCAGCAGAACATCGCAACAGCTACGGGTTCTTAGTTCAAGCGCTGGAAATGCGTTACGGTGATCAGCACATGCAAGAGGTTTATCGACTTCAACTTCGCAATCGACTTCAAAAGCCAGGATAAACTTTACAACAACTATGCGCCGATATCGAGAGGTTAGTGCATCTGGCTTATCCTAGCTTCGGCCAAGACTACATCAACGAAGTAGCAAGAGAGGCTTTCCTTAACTCTTTTGCCGACCGGGATCTACAACAGGCAGCCAGATTGGCCGGAAAGAAGAGTACCGCTGAAGTTTTGGCATATGCTCTGGCATACGAGGCAGCGAGGCAAGCATCAAGAAGTGCAGTCCGCCTCAGAGAGATCCACACAACAGAGGATAGTTGCAACAGAATGAATGCAACGGAAGTACGTGGTCGACTCCGATGCTGGAACTGTAGTGAACCGGGTCATTTGCAAAGGAATTGCAGAAAGCGAAGGAGAGCGGAGTCCCCCGAGAATAAGAGTGGCGCAAAGTGTCGTGAAAAATGCGGGCATAGACAGAAAGGTGACCAGAGGGAGCCCCGTAGACAGCAGCAGGGAAACGAATAAAGACTAACTCCATGGGGCGGGAGTTGGTCGGGGAAATCGAAGCCCCCGGTATCATCATCGTCACTATCAAACAACTGCAGCGTAGTGGCGACAGCCTTGTCATCGATGGAAAGATTGGAGCCGAAAAATGCACAATAACTGTAGACACTGGTGCTTCAAAATCTGTCATCCGGGCTGACTTGGTCGGTAATAAGTGGCTGAAAGACGCATGCCAATACAGACTGAAAACTGCAACAGGAGAGCCAGTACGAGTACACGGGGAAACTATGTTGGATGTGGTTCTCGCAGACATCGAATTTTCACACTCGTTCCTGGTAGCCGATATAACAGACGAGTGTATTCTGGGACTGGACTTTATGAAAACGCATAAAATTCTACTGGACATCGGAGAGGAAATACTGAGATATGACAACAAGGAGATTCCCATGGCCATAGGATCCACGTGTTTTTCGCAGCTGAAAGTCGTCGTTCGAGAAGATACCGTGCTTCCTCCGTGCGCTGAGAAATTGGTGCGAGCAATAGTCGATGGTGATCCCGGGAGCTACCGATTCTATCTTATCGAACCAGAGAAAACGGAACAGGCCAAAAGTATAGCAATTGGAAAATGTCTGGTGAGCATCGATGACAAAAGGGAGGTGTTCATGAGAGTGCTAAATACCAACGAGCGCGAAATACGATTGAAGAAGGATACGGTTTTGGGGAAAGGAGAACCGGCAGAACAGATTACATTAGTGGAGTGCGCTCACACGGAACCGGTGGCAAAACCAAAGCCAAAGGCCACGAAATTGGTAAACACAGTGCTCTCAAGTAGTTGTCTTGAACAAAACCAGTATCTCCAGGCAAGAACATTAGTGGAGGATTTTAGTGATATCTTCGCCATGAGAGATGATGATTTTGGAAAAACGAACATCGTCCAACATAGGATCGACACCAGAGATGCCCAGCCAATCAAGCAACCGCCGAGGAGACTACCACTAGCCAAGCGGGAAGAAGCAGCCAATATGATTGAGGACATGAGAAGACAAGGCCTTATAGAGGAGTCGAAAAGCCCTTGGATGTCTCCCGTGGTTCTAGTCAGAAAAAAAGATGGCAGCACAAGGTTTTGCGTGGATTATCGACGGTTAAATGACATCACTAAAAAGGATAGCTACCCATTACCTCGTATCGATGACACTCTGGATACTCTCTCTGGAGCTCAATGGTTTTCTACCCTGGACCTTAAGAGCGGCTATTGGCAAGTCGAAATTCACCCCGAGGACCGCGAAAAGACAGCCTTCTCTGTAGGAAACGGCTTGTGGCAGTTTACAGTTATGCCGTTTGGACTGTGTAATGCTCCAGCAACATTCGAACGACTGATGGAATGCGTTTTGCGAGGACTGACATGGAAGACTTGTCTGGTTTATTTGGACGATATCATCGTCGTTGGAAAAAGTTTCGAGGAACATCTGGGCAATTTACGAGAGGTTTTCCAAAAGTTGAGAACAGCCCAACTGAAACTCAACCCTAAAAAGTGCGTGCTTTCAGTGACCAAGTCAACTATCTCGGACATGTGGTTTCATCCAATGGAGTTCAAACAGATCCGGAGAAAATAGCAGCAGTTAAGAATTGGCCCACACCGAAGGATAAACATGAACTTCGAAGCTTCTTGGGACTTGCCACCTATTATAGACGTTTTGTCAGGAACTTTGCCGACATAGCTAAGGAATTACATAAACTGACAGAAAAAGGAAGACCATTTATCTGGACAGAAAAATGCGAGGAAAGTTTCAAGACACTAAAGCAAGGACTTTGCCAAGCACCAATACTTACATATCCGAAGCCAGGGGAAAAATTCATATTGGACA
The DNA here is from genome assembly GCA_949987705.1 of Thereva unica. Classification (NCBI taxonomy): domain Eukaryota; kingdom Metazoa; phylum Arthropoda; class Insecta; order Diptera; family Therevidae; genus Thereva; species Thereva unica. The sequence goes on along the minus strand of OX465281.1, from coordinate 161,445,776 downwards.
CAGATGCGAGTAATGTCGGAATTGGTGCAGTGCTATCACAAAACTTCGAAGGGCAGGAAAAGGTCATAGCTTACTACAGTAGAGCGCTGTCAAAATCGGAGCGGAATTACTGCGTCACAAGGAGAGAACTGTTGGCAATCGTGGACTCAACTAAGCACTTCCACAAGTATCTCTATGGGCAAAACTTCATCCTTCGAACGGATCATGCAGCATTAAAATGGCTGATGCAATTTAAAAATCCTGAAGGACAAGTGGCAAGATGGATCGAGAGACTTCAGTCCTACGACTTTAATATAGGCCACAGAAAAGGAGGAAACCATGGAAATGCAGATGCACTCTCCCGGCGACCATGCGTAAAAGATTGCAAACATTGTGGGCGTATTGAGGAAAAGTGTCAAAGGACGACCGTTGAGCCAACGACAGGATGGGACGACCCCGATATTTCTTCGATTCTGGCATGGAAGGAATACGAGGAGAAGCCTGAATGGAAGGATATTGCAGAGAGAAGCGAAACCCTGAAGAGCTATTGGGCCCAATGGGATTCATTGCACATCGAGCGAGGAGTGTTAAAGCGCAAATGGGAAACCGCTGACGGTACCTCTCACCGAATGCAGGTGTTAGTCCCTCGCAGTAGAATAAGAGATATTCTCGAGGAGTGTCATAATGGCGCATCAGGAGGACATCTGGGAGTCAATAAAACTTTGGCAAAAATAAGAGATAGATTCTATTGGCTTCACATGCGGGACGATGTTACAGACTGGTGCCGTAAATGCACCATTTGTGCCAGCAGCAAAGGCCCTCGAGTAAAAACAAAAGGAGAAATGCAGCAATACAACGTGGGAGCCCCATTTGAAAGAATTGCAATCGATGTGGCGGGACCTTTTCCAGCATCAGACCGAGGGAATCGTTACATTTTGGTGGTTATGGACTACTTCAGTAAGTGGCCCGAAGCATATGCCATTCCAAATCAGGAAGCAATCACTGTTGCAGAGGAATTAGTGAACAATTGGATCTGCAGATTTGGTGTTCCTCATGAGCTTCATTCTGACCAAGGGAGAAATTTCGTATCTCAAGTTTTTCAAGAAGTATGTAAGATACTCGGAATGAAGAAGACCAGGACGACGCCCCTTCATCCCCAATCCGATGGAATGGTAGAACGATTCAACAGGACAATGCTAGAGCACTTAAGGAAAGTCGTTAGCGAGCACCAGCGCGATTGGGACAGTTATATCCCTATTTTTCTAATGGCATATCGGACAGCAGTTCATAATTCCACAGGACAAACCCCTTCTAGTGTGATTTTTGGAAGACAAATCCGGCTGCCAAGCGACTTGAAATTTGGGACACCTGTGGAAAGCAACGAATCTACTGGCGGTTATACAGGTGAACTTCGTGATAGACTTGCAGATATCCACAGGTGTCATGCACGTGTTTAATTATTTCATGCTATTAACGATACATCTTGACTAATCCATATCACTTCTTTTTGTTTTGTTTTCCTGTTGTTGTGTTGTTTGGTTTTGTTATTTTGAAGAATAAAAACGTCAGCTGGCTCTAAGTTGGTGGAAAGGTCGTCAGCTGATGCAGGGTGGAGTACGGGAGCAGACGTTACCAGAACAGATAAAAACCTCGATTTAATAGAAGGTGAATGAGAAGTACCGGAAGAATTAATACATTTTTACAGAAAACTACTTGCTGGAGAAAATTACCGTCGGAGACAAAACAAAAAGACAACAAGATTAGCTAAATCGTTTTCGGAAGATTTGATATACGCTGTTTTTAATGGTCGAATGAAATTATCAAAACAGATTTGCCTTGGTATGACACTGAAGAGTTTGACAAATAGCAGCAAAATCGTTAATATCGTACATCGTTAAGCCCGGTACCCACTTGTTGCAAACCGGCGTTTCGTATCACCGTTCTTAAAATTTTTTTTAAAAAAATTGCAACGCTTCGTTTCAAAATGTGCGAAATGATACAATCCAAACCCGATCTCTCATTTAGCGGTTTTTCTCCGTCACATCAAAGGAATGATACGATACGCTTTAGGAGGAAGTGTGGACGGGCATGCGCGTATCCTGTTAATCGTCACTTCAAATCACACACTGACCAGATAACCGTATCGCGCTCCCGCATCAAACATGATACAGGCTGGATGATTCGAAACGCAGTGATGATACACGAAAAATTTGGGTTCCTGTTTTGTTCGTATCAATCAACAATTGAAACGATACAGTGATACGAAACGCCGGTTTGCAACAAGTGGGTACCGGGCTTTATAGTCATTGCTGCAGTTACAGTGTATTGGAAGGGCTCGAGACCGAAGCAACATTTACTTCTTGTGAACAGTCCGATATTTGTGCAGAAGGTGTTTTTGTATTAAAAACTTCAAAAAAATAGAAGAATTTCTCTGAAGCAATTGGCTTCTAATTGCCGAACACCTGAATAAAAGAGTATAAATTCATTTAGAACAATTCAATTTTATTTTAATTACTTCAATAAATTCGTTCCCAATTTTTATATATTTATGTTTTTCTTTTCTGATACTCTAAAAGATGAAAGTCTTGTGTACTCATTCCTGTACTAAATTAGTAAATAATAATAATAATAAATTCGTGAATTTATAAATTTCAATATTCATTCTGGAAATTAAAAATGGTCATATGATCTAAGTAAAAATGGTTATCTGATGTAATTATTGTTAGGATTAGTTAATTAATTCAGTTAGTTAATTTAATTCAACGACAAAGTCAATTCAATAGAAGTATATATATATATATATATATATATATATATATATATATATATATATATATATATATATATATATATAATATGCTATAATTCAAATTGACGCAAATGAACATTCACCCAAAAACCAACCTCACAATGTTGTTAACTATAATGTAAATTCATCAATATTCACCTTTTTACCACCTCATCAACGTTGTAAGCTATAGTTATTAATGGAATTGCATCGAAACCTCTACCACGTTGATCACTAAATCCGACAAAACCAAAGAAACTTTGAAATAAGTGACGATAAAAATTGTTGGGAATTACTTCACCAAATCACCAAATAAAGCAAGAAATTTATATGTGTAAACAATTGAAATATATATGTATATGTATGCTCTGAATAAGGTACTCACCCAATTTCTGAAGTTGGCCTTGAACTTGGTATTAGATGGAAAGAAAAAAACGGAACAAGGATTGATTTGTTGATGGTCTATACCCAACAACAAAAGGAGTGTTAGTAATTTGTTGATGGTCTATACCCAACAACAAAAGGAATGTTAGTAATTTGTTGATGGTCTATACCCAACAACAAAGGGAATATTAGGAATTTGTTGATGGTCTATACCCAACAACAAAGGGAATATTAGGAATTTGTTGATGGTCTATACCCAACAACAAAGGGAATATTAGGAATTTGTTGATGTTCTATACCCAACAACAAAAGGAAATATTAGTAATTTGTTGATGGTCTATACCCAACAACAAAAGGAATAGGTTAATAATTCTGTTGATGGTCGATACCCAACAACAGAAAGAATTTAGGAAAAGGAAAAAAGGAAAATTTAAAATGTTCAAGTTCAAAGCAACTTACCTCGATGATGATCTGGTACCAAGAGTGCGATCGCTTCGTGCGCAACAATTTTTATCAGTTTGCTTGAATTCAATTCAAGTGGGGATACAAAGGAAAACCGTAACGTGAAGTGATCTTGCTTCGATGATAGAAGTATGGATGCAATTTTATACGTAAGCATGTGTGAGGTGATAGGTGTTACCAGAGTAAAATTTTGAATATCGTAAATTTTAAGTGAATGTTCGATAAACTTAAATTTAGATTAGTAAATATCAATATGATGTAAAGTGGTGCTGATAAATGTCCAAGATCGCCAGAGATGATAATGTTTTATGCTAATTAATGTCCCGAATGACCCTGCTTCCTTTCCCAAGTGGCTTCGAGCTATGTGTAATTGGACCTTTCTCTATGAATTAATGTTGTCCATCTGAAATAAAAAAGGAGTTAAATACCCTAACGGTGATTTGGTGATTGGACCTTGAGCGGATAAATTTAAAGGATAACCAAGGAGAAATTCCTTGCTGTGAAAGTATTTGAACATACTCCCCCCCGTTGAAACATTTTGATATGTTTCAAACTGTAAATTAACTAATCACCTTGAAACGTTGAAATTAAATGAGAGAAGAGGAAAAGCGAAAACAATAAATGAAGTGAAACAATGGCGCTAGACTCAGTAACCTTTATTAGCGCAAGTCCGACCTTAAAGAATTGAGAGAGAAAATAAACAAATGAAAATAAATAACAACAATGACTTTAAGTTCTAGTGACCTTTATTAATCCATTTTGTAAAATCTTAATTTTAATGACATCTCCATTACTAAAGGGCAGACGTATTTTGCGTCGGGATGTTTGTAACAGATATTTAAAGGAGAATTTCTGAGTCTCTACATAATTGCTACCCTCATTGACGACTGTGCAGTACATGTCATCCTCATTAGCGTCTGGTGGCACAAGTTGAGTGGCCATAATTAAATGTACAGAGGGAGGCGCCGAAATTTTAAGGTCCCTTAATAATGTGGTGATATCCTCCATGCATGCGTCATGGTCATCGTCGTCGTCATCTGTCCCGGGTAGTGTCCGTATAGCACCTTCATCTTCGTTCGCTTGTCCTGGTTGGTTGATATCGTCGTCGTCGTCGTCGTTGGTGAGATCGATGATAAACTCTTCATCAGCTTGGGGTTGCTCGTTACGGGTCGACATGATTCGTTCAATGATTGATAAGAACTGATCCCTTATCGAATTTTGAGTGATGGATTCACGAATATCGGTAGTATAACCGTTAGTTATGAGTAAAGGGTTAAAATTTTAGAGAATGTGTACTAGTTTGACTTTAGTTGTAGTAAAGTCATTGGTATGCGAATTTAGCAATACAGCAAAGTATGTGAGGATTAGATGACAATGGAACCATGATAACAATTGACTTTGGGCTGTTTGATTTTTTTGTTTGATTGGTTTAATTTGACATTGAACTAGTTGAAAAAGTAGAAAATTGGTGCAAAGAATGATATACAATTGTGTAATAAATGAGATAGTGAATGTCTTTGCTAAAGGGTTTGATAATGAAATTAGGTTATTCGCTTTTAGAGTCATTGACCTCGACTGGAAATGGACAGATTTTGTGCCTATCGGTCTTTTGATGACATTATTTTGGGTCTTAATTGTTAAAACTCGCACAATGCCATCCTTACCGGGATGCACCTGTACTATCCGTCCCATTAACCATGATCGTGGAGTTAAGTGATTGTCCTTGATAAGAACTAGATCCCCAATCTTAGAATCTGTATTCTTGACTAACCACTTTGGCCGATTCTGTAAGTTGTTCAAATATTCCTTAGACCATCTTACCCAGAAATGTTTTTGTAATGTTTGCACGTATTTCCACCGGTCAGTGGATGTTAAATTTTCGGTAATCACCTCAGGAGGGGCTAGTAACGGACGCCCAATTAGAAAATGTCCAGGAGTTAAAGCTTGTAAATCCCGTGGGTCGTCGGACAAAGGTTGTAAAGGTCTGGAATTGAGACATGCCTCAATTTGTGATAAAGCTGTTGAAAACTCTTCATAGGTAAGATTCGACTGGAGAAAAACTCGTCGCAAGTGGTATTTGACGGATTTAACACCAGCCTCCCACAATCCTCCGAAATGAGGAGCTGAGGGTGGGTTGAAATGCCAATTAATACCGGAAATGTTAAGGAAATTTTCAGAATCCTTGAGACAATGTGTAAGATGTGAGTTCAATTCCCTTTTAGCACCTATAAAATTTGACCCACAATCGGAGTATATATCTGAGCACAAACCGCGACGTCCAATAAATCGTTTCAGTGCTGCAAGAAAGGCGGAAGTTGACATGTCTGACACGGTTTCTAAATGTATAGCCTTAGTAGCCATACAAACAAAGATACAAACATAACCCTTATAAGTTCGGACACCACGGTATCTGGACATTTTTAGTTGAAAAGGACCGGCAAAGTCGATTCCGACCCTTGAAAATGGTGCTGACGCTGTCACTCTTGCTGACGGAAGATCACCCATCAATTGTGGCCGTGCCCTTGCAGATGCTTTGAAACAACTTATGCATCTGTGTAGGACTTGTTTAATAGTTTGTCGACCTCTTAAGACCCAATATTCCGTTCTTAGGGTATTTAAAACAAGCTCCGTTCCACCGTGAAGTGTTAGCTTGTGGATATACTCAATAAGCAACTTGGTGAAGTGATGTTTGGATGGAAGTATGATCTGATGTCTTTGGTTGCTAGAAATGTCAGCATAAGTTAGTCTGCCTCCAACCTTGATGAGGTGATCTTTATCAATTAGTGGCATTAAGGGGAGTAACGTGCTTTGTCTCGGAATTTGCAAGCCCTTTTCAAGTGCTTGATATTCTTGTGGGAAGGCCTGTCTCTGAATGGATCGAATTAAATGTATCCTTGCCGCATTTAGTTCCTTGGCTGTCGGGTACACTGATATAGGTGCATCGGATTTTTTCAGCTTGTTTAAAAACCGGAATACGTATGCAAATACTCGAAGAAGTTTAGAGTAAGACGAAAATGTCTCAATTGCGTCGGAAAATATATGTGAAAATAAGGAACAAGGCAAATGATCCTTGCGCATATCTGGTAAATGATTCATCGAAATGTCGGGACTCCTTGGCCAAGATGTTTCATTCATTTCGAGCCAGCTTGGTCCATGCCACCATAGAGAAGATGATTTTAATTCAGAAATGTTTAAGCCCCGGGAATTACAATCTGCAGGATTATCTTTTGATCGGACAAAACGCCAATTAACTGATGGAACTAGCTCTTGTATTTGGCTGACTCTGTTTGCTACAAAAGTTTTAAGTTTATGAGGGGAACATTGAACCCAGTTGAAAACTATGGTGGAATCAGTCCAAGCAAAAGTGGTGATGGCCGAGTAATTTAATTCCCTTTGAACCTTGTTTAATAATCTGGTTAAGAGATGTGCTCCTGCTAGCTCCAAGCGTGGAAGAGTCATAGGTTTTACGGGTGCAACTTTTGACTTGGCTGTTAGAAGATTAACTATGGAACGACCTTGATCATTGTTGATCCGTACATAAACAGTAGCGGAATAAGCTTGTTGCGAAGCATCAGAAAATCCATGAAGTTGAATTTTAGAGGATGCGTTAGTGTGCAACCAACGGGGATTTGTAATTGAAGTGATTTGTGGGAATTGACTCTGAAATTCTTGCCAGTCACGTTGAATAGGTGCTGGAAGTATTTCATCCCAAGATGACCCGAGAAGCCAGAGACGTTGCATCAGAATTTTGGCCTTAATCACAAATGGAGAAATCCAACCTAATGGATCAAAAAGTTTTGCTACACAAGATAAAATTTGTCTCTTTGTAAAGGACCCAACTGCTACCTCTGGATGTTGCAGGGTAAAGTAATCAGATGTTGGATGCCAAATTAGGCCTAATGCTTTCACCTTATCATCATGGACAAACGTTAAGGTTGGTTTTAATTCCCGTTCATCCTCAGGAATTGCTTCGAGAATTTCATTATTATTACTTGACCATTTTCGAAGGTTGAAACCTCCTGAATACAATAATTGAGTCAATTCCTTGTATAGTGAAATAGCTTCTGTTATTGAATCTGCACCAGTTATGGCATCATCCACATAAAAATCTTGAGTGATTGCTTGAGCAGCCTTAGGGAACCTTGATTGTTCATCTTCCGCTAGTTGACGTAGCGTCCTTATTGCTAAATAAGGAGCAGCCGTGGTCCCGAAAGTAACACGGGTCATTTGATATTCTTTGACCGGTTCAGAGGTTGTTGGTCTCCACAAAATGCGATAATAAGGTTGATCCGAAGGATGCAAATGTATCATCCGATACATTTTCTCTATGTCTCCTGACATGGCATATTGAAATCTTCGCCATCTTAGGAGAATGGAATGAAGATCTGACTGTAGAACTGGACCAGAATGCATACATTCATTTAAGGATCGACCGTTAGAGGTTTTGGCAGACGCATCAAAGACCACACGTACCTTCGAGGTAGTACTATCCTTGATAACCGCATGATGAGGCATATAAAAGGATGGAGACGAAAACTTGTGATTTACGGGTTCCATGTGTCCGAAGTCAAGATATTCTTGTAAAGTCTTTGTATATTCTGAAGAGAGTGGCAGATTTTGAGAAAGCTTTCTTTCGAGGTAAGATAACCGTTTCAAGGCCAAGGATTTAGAAAAACCTAATTCGGGAATTTGATTATTTATAAAAGGAATTTTAACTTGATATGCACCTGACGGCAACCGACGTACTGTATTTTTGTACAATTCCTCGCATTCTCTTTCCGCAGCACTTTGTTTAAGTTGAACTGGCAATTCCTCAACTTCCCAAAATGATCGCAATACTGTACTAAGCTCCTGTTCATCACTATTATTATGTGCTTGGATGCTAAATGATTGTATATTAGATTCATCACCTTTTGATTCAATCTTGCCCAGTAGCAACCAACCAAGTACTGTGTTTTGAGCAGTAGGTGTACCGATAGGCCCTCTAACTATTCCATCTAGGATTAGAGTTGAATACACCTCAGCTCCAAGTAACAGGTCAATTCTCCCCGGTAGATAGTAATGGTGATCAGCCATTTTAAGATTATCTAAATGGGCCCAATCCTCGATTGGTAAACGTGAGCATGGTAATAAGTTTGTGATTGATGGAACAATTAAGGCCGTAACAGGTACTTGTACCTGTGTGGATGGGTCAGTTGGTTGTATTACAAAATCGATTCGTTTGGTAGCTTGAGTAACTTCCGTTCTATTTAATCCTTTAATGGTCATTGATACCGGGAAACCTTTCATATTAAGCTGTTTTGATGCAGTTTGAGTAATAAAGGAAACTTCTGATCCTGGGTCAATAAGAGCTCGTAATGTTATTATACCTGCTTTGGTTGGAATATTTACCAAGGCAGTAGCAAGAAGAGCCTTAGATAAAGGTTTACTTTGATTTATACAACAGAAAGGTTGTGTATTGAGAAAAACTGTAGATTCGGTGTTATTAGGGGAATTATGTGCACTACTCAAGTTGGGAGCTGATGTCCCTGGAGAGGAGCTAGAAGCATTAGGCAGTTGTACATTATTGGGAGCTGAACCTTGTAAAGAATCTCTGTGTAGTAAAGTATGATGAGTTTTACCGCATTTTCTGCATCTAAACTTACTGGAGCAATTGAAAGTGGAATGGGACTTTGAAAAACAGTTAAAACACAACTTGTTTGACTTTATAATGCTATACTTTTCTTGATGGGGGAGATTTGAAAATTTAGAGCATTTTGACAATGTATGAGATTTTTTACAGCACGGGCAAGTAATCGTTGCGGTGGAAGAAAAATGGGTGAGAAATTTGGAATTTGATCCCATAGATGGGCGTTGATGAATGTTAGATTTGTGTTCTGAAATAGCTTCAAGCATGCGAAAACGCTTCTCGAGAAATTGCTTGAGTCTTTCGAACGTTGGAAGTGTTGATTCTCCATTTAGTTCTGTTTCCCACATTCGATGAGATTCGGAAGGAAGTCTTTGAACAATGAGATAAATAAGAAAGGGATCCCAATAAGTAGTGTTAACACCTAAAGCCTCCAACTCGCACAAACACTCGTTAGATCTATCCAATAATGATTTAATAGAATTCACCGATTCACTAGACACTTGTTTAAGATTGAATAAATTTTTTAGTTGAGAATTGACCAGAACCCTGTTATTATTGTATCTGTTGAGCAATATTGACCATGCCTTTTCATAATTAGCATCTGTTATTTGAAACTGTCGAATTAAATGCTCGGCTTCACCAGATAACACAGATTTTAAATAATGCAATTTTTGTGCATTAGAAAGAGAAGGATTTTGATGTACTAAGGAATTGAACAAATCATGAAAGGAGCGCCATGATTCATAAGAACCTGAAAAGGTGGGAAGTGAAATTTTTGGAAGTCGCAGCAGCTGTGTCGACATTGATGAATTTAAGTGCGTCGACTCATGCGGTGAAGGGCTTGGTGGAGGTGTTTGATACTCAAATTTACTAAGAGCAGTTTTTATTACTCCCATGAATTCAAAATACTTATCCTCAAGACTTAAATATGTATCATTCATAAAATAATCACAATTGGGTTTATCAACTAAATTTGCAAACAGTAATTCAAGCTGGTTCAATATGGTTCTGTTCTATTCGCGACCATTCTTCTCGAAATTGAGTGATACGTTCGGATATGTATTCTTTGGTTCTTTTGACAAGAGCAGTCTTCTTATAGTTGGAGATGGCCTTGTTCAAAAGATCAATGTAAACCTTTTGTAATTTTAAAGCTTCATTAAAAGAAGCTTCTGTAGCCATATCGACTAGTCAATCACAAACTGTGTAAAATAACTATGAATTGAGATATCACGAATGTATCACTTGCACTTGATTAAAGTTAGAGCGTTATCCCCTGAAATGTAAATCGAGGATTAAGCTTTAATAAATTAGATGTATATGTAAGAACTAAACTCTTGTAAACACTTGGTGTGGAAGAAGTTGATATAACTGAGAAACTCGTCTTGGGTTGGTATGAAAACCTTTCAACTGATTTGATTTCAAATGAGGGACTTGCCTCTGAAAATATTATAGTTGAGGACTAAGCTCATGTAAATTTGGTTTGGTGCTTAAGACCTTGCTGTGGGTGAGGGACTTGCCTCGAAAAAATAATAAACTCAACTTAAAAACACTCGAGTAAACAGTTTGAAAATATTCTTTGAGTTTGGTTACTTGACATAAAACACCTTGTCTTGAAATAGACAGTCTTGAGCACCAGGTTCACAGAACTGTTTGATATTAGAATCTTATGAATTGAGGAACTTTACCTCCACTTAACTCTTTTTAAACACTATGCACTGCACTTAGAAGCACATCCGGCTCGAAGGACCATATGTTTTTGTATTAAAAACTTCAAAAAAATAGAAGAATTTCTCTGAAGCAATTGGCTTCTAATTGCCGAACACCTGAATAAAAGAGTATAAATTCATTTAGAACAATTCAATTTTATTTTAATTACTTCAATAAATTCGTGAATTTATAAATTTCAATATTCATTCTGGAAATTAAAAATGGTCATATGATCTAAGTAAAAATGGTTATCTGATGTAATTATTGTTAGGATTAGTTAATTAATTCAGTTAGTTAATTTAATTCAACGACAAAGTAAATTCAATAGAAGAAAATATATATATAATATGTATGCTATAATTCAAATTGACGCAAATGAACATTCACCCAAAATTTATTGTACAACCTCAACAACGTTGTTAACTATAATGTAAATTCATCAATATTCACCTTTTTACCACCTCATCAACGTTGTAAGCTATAGTTATTAATGGAATTGCACCGAAACCTCTACCACGTTGATCACTAAATCCGACAAAACCAAAGAAACTTTGAAATAAGTGACGATAAAAATTGTTGGGAATTACTTCACCAAATCACCAAATAAAGCAAGAAATTTATATGTGTAAACAATTGAAATATATATGTATATGTATGCTCTGAATAAGGTACTCACCCAATTTCTGAAGTTGGCCTTGAACTTGGTATTAGATGGAAAGAAAAAAAACGGAACAAGGATTGATTTGTTGATGGTCTATACCCAACAACAAAAGGAGTGTTAGTAATTTGTTGATGGTCTATACCCAACAACAAAAGGAATGTTAGTAATTTGTTGATGGTCTATACCCAACAACAAAGGGAATATTAGGAATTTGTTGATGGTCTATACCCAACAACAAAGGGAATATTAGGAATTTGTTGATGGTCTATACCCAACAACAAAGGGAATATTAGGAATTTGTTGATGGTCTATACCCAACAACAAAAGGAAATATTAGTAATTTGTTGATGGTCTATACCCAACAACAAAAGGAATAGGTTAATAATTCTGTTGATGGTCGATACCCAACAACAGAAAGAATTTAGGAAAAGGAAAAAAGGAAAATTTAAAATGTTCAAGTTCAAAGTAACTTACCTCGATGATGATCTGGTACCAAGAGTGCGATCGCTTCGTGCGCAACAATTTTTATCAGTTTGCTTGAATTCAATTCAAGTGGGGATACAAAGGAAAACCGTAACGTGAAGTGATCTTGCTTCGATGATAGAAGTATGGATGCAATTTTATACGTAAGCATGTGTGAGGTGATAGGTGTTACCAGAGTAAAATTTTGAATATCGTAAATTTTAAGTGAATGTTCGATCAAATTAAATTTAGATTAGTAAATATCAATATGATGTAAAGTGGTGCTGATAAATGTCCAAGATCGCCAGAGATGATAATGTTTTATGCTAATTAATGTCCCGAATGACCCTGCTTCCTTTCCCAAGTGGCTTCGAGCTATGTGTAATTGGACCTTTCTCTATGAATTAATGTTGTCCATCTGAAATAAAAAAAGGAGTTAAATACCCTAACGGTGATTTGGTGATTGGACCTTGAGCGCATAAATTTAAAGGATAACCAAGGAGAAATTCCTTGCTGTGAAAGTATTTGAACAGAAGGTATCGTTGGAGCACCTGGTCTGTGTACTGGAGTCTCATTCGACAACTACGATCGCTTTGTAGACACGATAAGTGGTAAGGATACGCTGCACGATACCAATGGCATAATCTTTCAAATTGAGAACTATGTTGCTGAGGGGGAAGTATCTCTAAATGAATACAATGTTTTCCATGAGAATGTTGCAGACAATGTAATTAATGAGTTGAAGAAGAAGTAGCTAATACTGACAACATTGAGGCAAACAGAGACGTGAGAAATATTGAAGTTTCAGCATCACAATCCCGCAAACATAGGCGAAGTTTTGATTTTATTGACCGTGAAAGAGACCACTACGCAAAGCGACCGAAACTGATTGAATGTATGCTACCACTTGAATCGTCATTGCTCTTAAACAATATTAATCTTGAATCAATAAAGGAAATTGATTTTGCATGGATGCTTTCACACTACTTAAATGTGTCGGGTACACCAATGTGGGTTGGTTTTAATAGTTTGTTGTATGATGATAAATTTCCCAAACAAATTGTTTGTTACTTAACAACAATTAATGCTTCACCGACGAATAATGATGTTGTATATGAGACCATGCTTCTAAGTAAAAAAGTGGCTCGTGAATGTGGACAAGAGTATATGAAAGTCACATACGATCTTATTTTATTGTTTATTTTAATTATTAGGACATGTACAAAGATTAAAATCTTAAATTAAAGTACATTAATTACAAATTTGGAGAACTTAAATTGACAGAGAGAAAATAGAATAAAATAAAAATAGAAGAATTACAAATAACATTAACATTAAAATTAATTACCACTAATTACATATGTAATCTTGCTATTGCAAAAATTGCACTGCAGATTAAAAGTACAGAGAAGGAATTATTTGATGTATTATTTATACACCTTGGAGCATTCCATATTATGATGGCATTTTTTAAAACAGTAGGTAAATTTATTGATAACTGTGGCTTGCCTGTTATCATGGTAAATGCAGAAATTATTGCAAACGGATCAGTCAACGGATTTATTTCTGGCAAACATTTTAATAGGTGCAAACGTCCGCATCCCATGATGACATTAGCTTTAAAAATGCTTCACTTTGAAAAGTTCGTCCAGAAAGAGGATGTTAATTTATCCGTTGAATTTAAAACTCATTTAATACAGTTTACAAAACAAACAAAATCATCTCAACCATCGATCCAACAAGCTGAAGTAAAAGAAATATTTGAAAAATACGAAGAATTCAAAATGAAAACATTGGAAGGCCAACATGGCAAAACAGCACAGTATTACATGATTTACGTAAAACTAATTGATTACTACTTGCTACTCAATACGAGCATCCGTACTGGTAATTATGAGATGTATAAGTTCGCGTTATCAAAAGTAGTTAATTTATATTTTGCTTTTAACCAACCTAATTACGCGCGTTATTTAGTAAGATACCTCGATAACTTGATGAAAATTGACGAGACGCACCCAGGATTACGTGAGAACTTTAACAAAGGATCGTTTGGAATAAAAAGAACGACAAAACCATTCTCAAAACAAGCAATTGATATCACTCTTGAGCAAACCATTAATGCTGATGCTGGGAATAAGCTGACAGGAATTTCGCATATTACTAATTCCATATCAGCTAGACAGCGGTGGTGCCGCAGCCATACTATCAGATCTACTATTATCAGCCACACAGTTAAGGAAGCAGGGCTGAACGAATTGCAAGATGTTACAGCAGATTTACAAGCTAGCAAGATAAAAAAAAGTTCAGAACAGCTTCACATTTTTATTATTAGCATGAAGCGTAACATAAATCCATTTGATGACGGTTTAGATAAAAATTATTTGTACAACATTTCTACAGACGAAACAGCACCTGAAGCCGTTCAAAATTTCTTGTTACCTGTTGAAGAAGAGGGTGATCAACAAAGACAAAATTTCATTAAACGTTGCATAAAGGACCCGACAAATTTTGATCAAGCTATTTCCAAGACAAAGGGCTATACATTTACAGAAATGATTACCAAGAAAAAAGTAACTGTTGATCGAAAACAGATGGAATTGCGAATGCAGCGCGACTTATTCGGACAACTGCTTCATATTTCTTTAAAAAAAGAACTCGATTTAGATAAAGTCCTTGCGTACCCATTAACACCAGTGCCACTTTCTCTTTGCCACCTTAACGGCAGTATTTGCAAAACGCAAAAATCGGTATTAATCAAGATATTAGAAAAGCGTGCAAATTCTGAGGCGCTTCATACGGACCCGCAATATACGAAAGTTATGATATTTGATGGGTATTTCATATTAAATCTGCTAAAAGATGTGTCACTGGCATTTGGAAATATCTCAAAGAAGGTGCTGAAGATGATGTGCCGGACGATCTTGAAAAAAAAACTTGATTTTTGCCACACGGGATGATAAATAATAAAATGTACTGGTTTATAATATACACTATGAATAATTCACTTTATTTCACTAGTTTATAAAAATTAATAGCCTAAACTTGCTACTACATATTTAATCACAAATTCAAATTACATATAGAACCTTTATTTAGTTAGACAATTGATATTTTAAATGTTTGGTGAAAGCGCGTCCGATCGAAACTAAAGTTGCTCCGTTACGATGATACGATTTTTTTTCCTTTTACATTGGGTTGGAACTTGATATTGGAAGTTGCAATAAATGCGAATCCGTTACCAGAGAAATTTATGGTTTTTATTTTACTTGACACTGAACATCCTCCCGCCCAAGAAGAAAGCACCTCTTCGTTATGGTGTTGTATTCCTGAAAATATAGAGCAAAACTGGGTAGGAGAAAAATAGGAAGATTTGAGGACTTGGCATCATCACACGATATGGTGTATTTAGGATTTTGTTTGTTTGATTAATTCGATGTATTTAGTTCATTTAACATAGATTTGAGAATTAGGATAGTTCAAAAAGATTATTCACAATTCACGATTTGTTTAGTCAATCGATATCACGGTATTCACTGGCTGATTCATTTAGGAGTTTATCGATTTCACGATAGTCACCGATTATTTCACAAGTTAAGGATTTAAGAATTTATCGATATCACAATATTGAAGATAAGAATTTATCGATATCACGGTGTTCACTGGTTAAATAATTCATGAGTATATCAATATAAGAGTGTAACGCGTCACGAATTCATGAAAATCACAAAAAAAAAATTATCAGTATGAGAGTTCAAAGTTTAAAATCACTAAATCACAAAGATCGAAATATTCGCGTAATTCCAGTTCAAAGGGTTTCGATAATGTCATTATTAATTTTAGTTCACTGTTGTATAGGTAAAGGCGCTACCTTTGTAATTGGACGCTTAATCTCATTATCTTTGGTGCGGATTGTAATCACGCGAATAAGTCCATCAGCTCCGGCATGAGTATCTATTACGCGTCCTAAAGGCCATTTGTTTGGAGGATATCTATCATCCTTGACGAGGACCAGGGTATTCTTCTCAAGATTGAGTTGTCTTTCCTTCCATTTGGGGCGTTGCTGCAATTGATGTAAATGTTCGTGGCTCCAACGTCTCTAAAATTGTTGGACGAGTTGCTGTAGTAGTTGCCATCTTCTCAAGTACTTAGTTGGGGTCTCAAGCACATCTTCTTGTGGAGGTGCAAGAAGGGCATCTCCGGTTAAAAAATGCCCTGGAGTTAATGCAGTAAGGTTTTCAGGATCGTAAGTATGAGCGCAAAGTGGTCTAGAGTTCATACAAGCCTCTATTTGTGCAAGTACTGTGCACAATTCCTCAAAGGTCAGCACAGAATTGCCTAAAGTTCGACGAAGATGGTATTTTGCTCCCTTTACATTGCTCTCCCATAATCCACCAAAATGTGGGGAGGATGGTGGTATAAAATGCCAGGTAATTCCCAAGTCAGTGATAGTGGAGAGCGCTCTTTTGTTTTCCCTTTGAATTTGTTTTAGAATGATATTGGCTCCAACAAAATTACTACCACAATCACTATAGATATTTTTGCACAGTCCCCGTCTTGCAACAAATCTGCGTAGTGCGGCTATAAACGCCGTTGACGTCATGTCACTGAATGGTTCAATGTGAACCACTTTGACTGCCATGCACACAAAAATTGCAATATAGCCCTTATATTGTTTTGCGCCTCGAAGTGTACAACTTCGCAATAATATAGGACCACAGTAATCTACCCCAGTGTTACTAAATGGTCGAGCTGGAGCGCGTTCAAAAACCTTACTATGGTAAACCACGAGGTAAGCTGTGGTTATGCTGCGTAACTTCACTTAACCACGAAAGTTTATGTTTAACCACGGAGGTTTTTGAACGCACCGTAGTTAACTACGAATTAAAAAAAAATGAAATTTTTGTTTTCAAAAAATAGTCTCCGCTATTTGCTCAAATTATTTTGTATGTGTCCATTAATTATTTATTTTCAATAATTTCCCAAATCCCACTTTGATTTGTTCATTTTCATCATTAAAACAAATGTCAAAAAGTTGTTTTTATTCTTCTTCTTCTTAACTATCGCTAACCATGCTCCCGAGCATGGTTAAAATTTAACTACACCATGGTTAACCACGGGAGTTTTTGAACGCCAAAAAGTTATGCTCGTGGTTATGTTGTAGTTAACCACGGAGTTTTTGAACGGCAAAAGTTTACCATAGTTAACCATGGTTAACCATAGTAAGGTTTTTGAACGCGCTCCTGGTGTAACTCGAACTTCCGGAAGATTTCCCATTAATTGTGAAGCAGTTTGGGCTCTTAGTCGAAAACATGTCATGCACTTATGAATGAAAGATCTAATAGTGTTACGCGCATTAAGTAACCAAAATTGTTTTCGGATAGTTGTTATCATTAATTGACAGCCACCATGAAGGGTGATCGAATGAAAGTGTCCTATTAGTAAATTTATAAAATGCCCTGATTTAGGTAGTATTAATGGGTGGCGCTCATTGTATGGTAAGCTGGAATTGTCTAGCCGGCCACCGACTCTCAGTAATTCTTCATTGTCTAGAAAGGGATTTAAGTTTAATAATTTACTTTTCGAATCAATCTCCTGAGAACATTTGAGGTCCCGTATTTCCTTGTTAAATTCACTGTTCTGAATGATCCTTATTCAGACCTTAAGTGCGTCGTTGAGTTCATCACAAGTTAAATCATTCGATTGAATTTCACGTTTTTTCAATCGTCGAAGAAATCGCAAGATGTACGCTGTAATTCGGAGCAACTTAGTGTATGAAGAATATTTATTTAAAATTTCAGTAAGGTAAGTATCTTTGAGGCAAACATTGACATGAATTTTTCTCCTCTTTTCCAAGTTAGTCACTGGAATGGTTGCTTGTTTTGGCCAGCTAGCATCCTTCATATATAGCCATGCAGGTCCGTGCCACCAGAGTTTGTTGTTAAATAAATCCGAGGGTGTGCAGCCTCGAGAGGCTAAATCGGCGGGATTCTCTTTTGTTGGAACATGATGACGCATAGCATTTCCCATTACGTCAAGTACCTCACTTGTTCGGTTAGCGATGAAAGTTCCCCAACGACTAGGATGACTGTTCAGCCATTCCAGGACCACCATGGAGTCAGTCCATAAATGTGTTTCAACTGCATGGAATTTCAACACTTCCCTTACAAATTTCACTAATCTAGCTGCGATCACTACTCCGCATAGTTCCAATCGTGGAATAGAAGTCGGCTTAACAGGTGCCACTTTAGACTTTGAGACTATAATCCTGGTATACACGCTCCCATCTTTGTTGACAATTCGTAAATAAATTACGGCAGCAAGCCTTTTGAGATGCGTCACTAAAAGCATGAAGCTCAACTCTTTTATTCATCATGTCCGTGTGCAGCCATCTTAAAACGCGCAGATTTTCTATCTGAGGTATCTCTTTCTTAAATTCATTCCAGGCTGCTTGAATGGTTGGTGTAAGATATTCATCCCAATCTGTATCATGGAGCCATACTGACTGCATGAGAATCTTAGTTGATATAATTATGGGAGTGATCCATCCTAAAGGGTCATAAATCTTGGAAATCTCGGAGAGGAGTTCTCGTTTTGTAA
This sequence comes from Thereva unica, assembly GCA_949987705.1. Lineage (NCBI taxonomy): Eukaryota > Metazoa > Arthropoda > Insecta > Diptera > Therevidae > Thereva > Thereva unica. The sequence goes on along the minus strand of OX465281.1, from coordinate 161,427,107 downwards.
GGATCTCTTTATCAGTGTTAATATTCACCTTGTAGCCAAACATATCGGTTGCTGGATACCACATTAATCCTAATGATTTTATTCCTGTGTTAAGTGTTAACTCAACATCCTTTGACACTGCGCGATCTTCACTTGGTACGTGATGCAAGATTCTTTGGTCATTGGATAACCATTTCCTTAATTTGAATCCCCCTGATAAGAGTATTTTATCAATCTGTTGCTGTTTTTCAATCGCGCTGTCGATTGAGTCACTTCCTGATAGTAAATCGTCAACGCATAGCTCATGTTTGATAGCATGTGCACCTAAAGGAAAACGCTCTTGTTCATCATGAGCCAACTGTTGAAGAACGCGAATAGCTAAATACGGGGCACAAGTGACACCGAACTTTACTGTTGACAAACAATAATCTTGAATTTCTTCATTGGGGTTTGTTCGCCACACAATTCTTTGGAAGTCAAAGTCTTCTGGATTAACCTTGACTTGGCGATACATCTTTTCTATATCCGATATGAAGCAGTATCGATGTTTACGCCACTGTAAGAGTACTTGTAACAGGTCATTTTGTATCGCTGGGCCTGTTAGTAGAACGCCATTTAAAGATTTTCCTGAATCCGTTTTCCTGGATGCATCAAACACGACGCGCAATTTTGTTGTAACACTGTCTTTAAAAACGGCGTGGTGTGGAAGATAATAACAAGAGAAGTACTGATGGTTTTCTTGAGTATGCCTGTGCTGTTGCTCATTCGTTTGTGTTAACTGCATATGGTTTAAATCGAAGTATTCTTCAATAACTTTAGAATAATCGTCCTTGAGTGTTGGGTCGTTAAGAAATCGTTTTTCTAAGTGAAGAAGGCTCGATATTGCTGAACGGCGCGAAGATCCTAGGGATTGCTTCGGTTCCTCATTGATGAATGGCAAGCGCACACAGTATGTACCGTCAGCGAGTCTGCTATGTGTTTTCTTAAAGTGTTCTTCACAGGCTTCATCTTCAGGTGATGCGATTGGCCGTTGTGGTAGCTCTTCTAGTCTCCAAAACTGTTGTAATTGTTCGCTTAGTGGAATTTCATTGAGAACGATATTTGCCGTGAAGACCTGAGGAGAAATTCCACCGCACATAATCCAGCCTACCAGTGTTTTTTGGGCAATTGGAGGGTTAGGGGGACCTCGCTTCATGTCGGCCAGAACGATTTTTGCCCAAACTTCTGCACCCAATACTGTATCAACCTTGCCTGGTGTATTAAACAATGGATCAGCTAGTTTTAGATTGGATATGTGATGCCACTGCGTAACATCAACTGACAGAGATGGCAAAGGATTGGAGAGTTTCTTCAATACAAAAGCCTCGAAAATTATTGGTCTCTGAGCCCCAGGAGGGATCAAGCTAACTGTGACTTTTGAATTAGCTATTCCGCCGTCGCGTTGACCAATGCATGTTATCATGGCGTGAGTTTGAATCTTCTTCGCCTCAAGTAGTTGAGCTGCTTTTTCAGATATAAAGCTCGCTTGTGAGCCTTGATCGATGAGTGCACGAAGTTTTACTCGAGCTCCATGAGGGCCTTCTAATACCACTTGAGCGGTTGCTAGAAGTACTTCCTCATTGATGCTAGAATGCATAGATTGGATCACTGAACTTTCCACGTCTGTTGAATTGGGTTTATTTTCGTTTGATTTGGATGGAACGAATTCCTGAACTTTCATGTTAAGGGAGACATTGTCTGGCGTACGATTGTAAATATGTAGTAGTGAGTGATGTCTTTTACCACAATGCACGCATGAAAACCGGCTGGGGCAAGATGAAGCGCGATGTCCTTTGTTTAAGCAATTAATACAAAGACCAAGTTTTCGAATTGTTTCGTTCTTGGCTGCTAGGTTAAGATCAATAAATCTTTGGCAATTTTTAGGTGTATGATTTTCTCCACATATGCTGCATTTGTGGACTTGTTCTGTCAAAAAGCTTTGATAACGTGATGATGAAGATTTTGATAGATTCAAGAGCTTGGGGGCCTTATTCTTTGTGATTTCAATTGCTTCTATTGTACGGAATCTAGTCTCAAGAAACGACTTAAGAACTTCAAACGATGGAAGGTCTGAATAATTCGCGATGTGCTGCTCCCATAAGGTAAGAGTTTCCCTTGGTAGTCGTTTCGTGAGCATGTACACTAGTGTAGCATCCCAAAGATTAGTTAATTTTAAATTTTTTAATGCTTGAATGCTTTCAACACTGCTGTCGAGGAGTCGCTTTATCGATTCTGAAGATTCACTGCAAGGAGCTGGAGACAATAAAATTTCAAGTTGTGAGTTGACCAGTCGCCGAGTGTTTTGATACCGGTCATTTAGAATTTTCCACGCCGTATCATAATTTGCTTCGGTTGTTGCGAGGCCCTGGATGAGTCTTGCTGCCTCGCCCGTTAAGCTAGCCTTTAAATAATGCAGCTTTTCCGCATTAGAGAGCTTGACCTTGTTATGTATAATAGCGGTAAACAGATCGTGAAAAGCAGTCTAGGTTGAATAATCACCTGAAAAAGTGGGTAAGGTGATGCTGGGCAATTTTAATGACATGTTGTTGTCTTGAGATATAACTACATTATTCGACGAATTCCCGACGGCATTTTCATTTTCATTACATAATTTGAGTTTCTCCTCAAGTTCGGTTAGGAATTGTACATAAACTTCTTCAGCTTCCGCAAAAATGTCGTCTTCGAAATAATCCGTTTCAGCTTGCGATGGATTTTCCACAGTCACATTTTCTAGGATGACCTTGTGTCCTAATTCACATCGTGACCATAATTCCTTTGTTCGTTCGATACGATTTCGCAGGTAAGTCGACGTTTTCCGCTTTGAAGAATCCTTTAAATAATTTGTTACTGCCTTATTTAATTCATTTAACTGTATTTACTGTTTTTTAATTTTCTGTTCCATACTGGGAATGATATTTGTGAACGATATTAAAAATATACCGTAATTTCGCGTGGGTTATTCAATAATTTTAAGTCTTTATTATGAGTATACCGCTTACCGCATGGTATTATTCACCGTTAAAATATGTGTATTTATTCGCAAGAATTTTACAGATTTATAATGTCCACGTATTGAAATTATATTTTTAGTTTTATGGGCTAATATGCTTCACTGATACGTATTAGAAATATAGCATAAGTATTAAGTGTGAGTATTGTACTCACCTGATACAGTTTATAACTGTGATCACTGGATTTCCATTTATGGTTGGTTTGCCGCTATTCCTATTATATCAAACCGTTATTGATTTGTGGGGAAACTCCTGTTCACATGATAACAATTTCACTAGCTAATAGTTTCACTAAATACGTTACTTTCACTGTTATCCGGCTCGAAGGACCAGAAAAACCAGATGGGTTTCTCCTCAAGGACATAATTTGAGATCCGGCTCGAAGGACCAGAAAAATGTGCCGGATGATCTTGAAAAAAAAACTTGATTTCTGCCACACGGGATGATAAATAATAATATGTATTGGTTTATAATATATCTACACTATGAATAATTCACTTTATTTCACTAGTTTATAAAAATTAATAGCCTAAACTTGCTACTACATATTTAATCACAAATTCAAATTACATATAGAACCTTTATTTAGTTAGACAATTGATATTTTTAATGTTTGGTGAAAGCGCGTCCGATCGAAACTAAATCACTCTCCGCTCCAGTGATAAGAAGGAAGTGCCCGAAGAAAAAGTTCAATTGGTTGATAAAGTTGCTCCGTTACGATGATACGATTTTTTTTCCTTTTACATTGGGTTGGAACTTGATATTGGAAGTTGCAATAAATGCGAATCCGTTACCAGAGAAATTGATGGTTTTTATTTTACTTGACACTGAACAGATGATATGTGCAAGTAAAGCAGCAGTCATCGTGATTGCCTTTGATCGATACATTTTTCCATCGATCAAAGATACTGAACACAAACTGCGTGGTACGGCTCAAGCAAATTATCGTATCGATGGCCCTGACCAAGTACGAAAAAAAGATTTTTCGGTTGAATTAAAAAAGAGCAATTTTAAAGAAGCGCTTGTGCAGTTTTTAATTGAAGATTGAAAAGAAGATAAAATGGCACCGTTTATTAATAATCAAACAATTTACGTAAACGCGGACGTCTGCTATGAGTACATGGTTATTGATGGCAAAGTGGTAAGAACCGAAGAGCAGACACTTACATGTCCGGCCCACGAAGAAGCCGATACCAAGGTGATTTACCACCTTTGCCAGCTCGATTTCGATGCAAATGTAACGATGCGTTGCTCTGACACTGACGTGTTGATTATTATGTTGGCTAATATGGATAAAATTTCAAAAAATATTTACATATGTATGGAAGTCGGGGTCGGAAATAATAAACGACTTATAAATGTAACACAATTGTACGAAACTTTAGGAAAAGACATAAGCTCAGCACTTTCAGCATTTCATGCCCTAACGGGCTGTGATTTCAATCCGGCCTTTTTTAGAAAAGGCAAAAAGTGCCCGTTTTCTATTATGACTAGTTCTGGAAAAGACTTTACCAACTGCTTCATACAGATGTCACAGCCATCAGAGAATAGGGACGAACTGTTTGCCAAAAAAAAGGAATTCGTTTGTCATATGTATGGCTTCAAACGATTGAAATGCGTTAACGAAGCAAGAACAGCGATGTTTCAAAAAACGTATAAACTGCTCGACAAAAATGATGTTTTTCAGTTGCCCAAAAAAAACATTGATGGCTCGTCCCTTCCGCCATGCAAATCAGAATTATACCAGCATTTTTTAAGAGCATGCTTCATCGCGCAAACTTGGTCGCACGCGCACCTGAAGGTTCCAACCATTCATACTTCTAGGCTGGGAAGAAATCGAGAATATGTATGACTTCAGGTGGTTTTCTGGAAACCAGTTACCGTCATCAATTACTGAAATAACTATTGATCCAGAAAAATATTTGAAAATACTATTAATATTAATTATGCATTATACGATATAAGTACTTAATTTTTTATCTTTGTATAGATGACGATGATGCAAATATCGTGGCAGCAGATAGTTCTGACGAGAGTGGTAGTGAGTCAGAAAAAGATGACAGCGACGCGAGCCATAGTGAAAGTGGAGCTGATAAATGATTTATTAGTATTGCAAAAAACAAGAATAAATATAGTGATTTTCAAATAAATACTATAATATACAATTCACTTTTTTTTTAATTAAATAATTGCATTGATTAATTGAAAAATTTCATGTATTTATTGATATACTTACCAATTTTTATAAATTAAACACCGTTATGTCATTTCCTCTCACTTAAAAATGTGTCACATGATATGTATACTATTTCGAAAAAATAATCACATCAGCTGACTCTATGTTGGTGGAAAACCCGTCAGCTGACGTATATAAAAAAACGATCGGTTCTCACGTCCGCTCCCGTACTCCACCTTTGACTGCATCAGCTGACGACGTTTCCACCAACTTAGAGCCAGCTGACGTTTTTATTTCTTCAAAATAGCATATAAAGTATCATCTGACACATTTTCAAGTGAGAGGATATCACTGAACGCGAAATTTTTTTCCGCATGTTCGTATGGCCAGCTGACGTACAATCCACCATGGTACGGCCAGCTAACTTTCTTTAACCTTCGAATAATTATGTTAACATATGTTTCGTTTATCGACCGGGGTTTATGAAGCAGACTCTCAAAATTGTCAACAAAAATTTTTTTATTTATTTTTTAATTACATATATTAGTCGACGTTTCGAACTATTGTCTACAACTTGGTTGATAAAGCCTTCTTACTATCAGATTCGCGTTTCCACTCTGTAAACTTAAACATCGTCAGGAATATCCTTTCACTAAATCACTACCCAATTAAATTTATAAATGATAAAATATCAAAAAGAATTAGACATCTTTCTTACAACCGTAATAACAATAATAATCAAAATGATCAAGATAGAAAAAACTTCATCGTCTTACCTTTTCACTCCTTAACTTCAAAACCACTTTCAAATGTTTTCAAAGAATTTCAAACTGAAACAATCTTCAAAAATAACAACAAATTAGATTCAATAGTTAAGAAAGGGAAGGATACACTTTCAATTTTTAGACAACACAATGTCATTTATAGAATTGATTGTAAGGATCAAACAAAAAGAGCCTTGGAAACAAGGCTGAAAGAACACAGATCTAACATAAACCAAGATCCAGACAGGTACAACTCGATTACTTTGCATAGGCTAAACAATAACCATGATATGAAGTGGGATTGTCCCAAAATATTGGATTTGGAGCCATATAAATTTAAAAGAGATATTTCGGAAATGGTACACATTAAACTTAACAAAAACACCTTAAATGTTCAATGTGAAATGGATAAACTCAGTGACATTTACGATTCGATACTATAAAATACTTCATTTAAAGAGACTTTAACAAGTTGCTATGTACCCTTTTTTTAAAATAATTTTATAATTATCTTTAAGGATTTTAGTATTGATTGTAAATTTATATGTCAACACTATCGATATCATCATCACACTATTCCAGTTGTAAATGTATACATCATTTAGTTCTTTTCTCTGTGTATTTGTTTTGACTTCTACGGTATCAATTTCTGTTTCTGTGTTCATCCACTAGTTATCTACTTTTTTGCATTGTTTTAATTTGACGTTTGACTCCAGTGTTTTTAGTGATAAGAATTTTAATTATATTAATTGTGATACTAGACCTGAGTTAAAAAATTCTAATATAAATCCAATAGAAATAGGTTAGTGCAAGAGTTTATTTTTTACTATTAGTTTTGTGCATTATCTCGATGATTCTTCTTTTTTGTAGTTCTGAAGATGGTCCCAAACCACAGGACCGAAACGTCGACTAATATATGAAATTAAAAAATAAATAAAAAATTTTTTGTTGACAATTTTGAGAGTCTGCTTCATAAACCCCGGTCGATAAACGAAACATAAGTTTGGAGAATCGCAGACGTTAAAATAAACAGATAATTATGTTAACAATCATGCCACAAGTTTTGAGTCAGGAGGAAATGATTGAAAACCACTTTTTTCACGTCATTGAGAGGCTGCCGCTGGTCCACCCACCCACGGAGTGGCAGCTGACGTTTACTATGCTGTCTAACACAGCTCTCTGAAGCATTTTAAGAGCTATCGCTTGAGAGGAAATTGGTCAAGGCAATCTGTTGCTGGCTTACGGACTACAAGTTCACCTGGGAATTGTCAAAATCTACGCGCACGAGACGTATTCTGAATATGATTGGCGGAGTGTGTTTTTCCAGGAAGTGGTCCACTACGAATTTTTAAAAAAGTTGCAGGTAACATGGTTTTTATAAGTAATGTAACGGCCGCCTGCCTAAAATTAGAATTCAATAAATTCTAAATATCACTAAGAAAGAGAAAAATAGAAATGGCAACCCCCCTGGCAGATTTTTTTCAGTTTCCTTAAAAACAGATAAATTTTCATTAACTGGCCACCACGCACAAATGAATTAAAAATATGCACCAACACGATGCCAAAATATCAGTACCGGTGGACGAAGCTGGCTCCGTCGGTGCTGAAGCAACGAACAAGAGAGAAATTCGCCTGGAATGCGGGCTAACGGCGTGATTCGGTGGATGTATGCATGTCCGTTCATGAGGAATCGCCTGATCGGTTTTTTTCTGAAAGGGCAGGGGAACGGGCGATGAAAATCGTGGCAGTCGAGGAGTTGAGTTTTTGCAGTAGTGAGTGCTGGACGTGCGGACGATATTTTCAAAAAAAAAATTTTTTTTTTTTTGCTGGAGCTGAGATTGTAGAAGAAGAAAAAACGAGTGAAAAATCTTTTTGCGGAGGGAAAGTTTTCTTTTCTTTTCCCTTTTGGAGTGGAGTTCTTTTGCTGAGATTGTGGAAGAAGAAAGACGAGTGAAAAATCTTTTGTTGAGGGAGAGCTTCCTTTTTTTTTTTTTTTCCTTTTGGAGTGGATCTAGGACTGTTAGAAGGGGAAGTACTGGAAAATTTTTAATTTATCTCGGAGTTGCCTTTGCATTTTTTTTTTAGAGTTGGAATCGAGTTCAGCATGGTATCAAACAAAATACTAGCGAAAAATGCTTTGGAGGGAGAGTTGTCTTTCAATCTTTTCTTGCGAGTGGATTTCGGATTTTCAGAAGGGGAAGTACAAAAATTTTTTTTTTAATTGTTCCGAGTAAGAATTTTCTTTTCAACTTTTCTTTGAGTGCAGCAATTGTGAAGTGAATCTTCCTTTATATAGAGCTTTCTTTACATTTTTTTGTGATTTTTGAATTGAGTTCAGCCGGGTAGTAAAAGAAATACCTGTGTTAGTTAATTCCTTACGGTCTAAGATTTCTTTCGATTTTTCTTTTCGAGGAAAATTCGGTCACTTAAACTGGTTTTCCTCCTAGTTTATTAAAATTTTTTTTTGTGTGCATATAAAAGACCAGTAATTCAAAAGAATAGCGGTTTCAATATGAGGTCCGTTCTATGCGCACATTGACGACATAGGAAATAGATCGTGGTGTTAGAATTCGTTTATGGAAAAGGAAAAAGTCGGTGAATGCCTGAATGACAGAGAGGTTACGTCGGTTACTTTTGGATTGCGTTAAATGTTTTTATGTACAGCGGGTTGATTCGTAAATTCGTTTGAATTACCTGTTTTCATTTTTGAGGACGAGTTACCTACACTAATCGGGAAAGGAAGATTCCTCTTTGGTGCATTTTATTTTCTCTCATGAACGAAGCAAAGGTTAGGTCAAAAAAATAAACAACAAGCGTTTTTTTCTGCGTAAAAACTTAAGGCACACATTTGTGAATAGAAAATATTTGATAAGTTCCTTTTTGTAATCAAAAAAATAAAAATTTAAATAGTGCAAAGATAAATGATTCTAAATAAAATAAAGAAAAATCCCACGATTATAAATATATCGTAAACATCGTAAAGTTTTTCGTAAAAATTTGAAAGTATTAACAATAAAAAAAAAAAAAAAAAAAAAGGTTTTCCGCATGATGACCATGTATAAAGGTACTATAGTATAGTACACTGCTCTGAGGGAAAAACCAATTAAACAAATAAATTAATAACGTAATTTAAACTAAAAAGGATTTTAAACCGTTAAAACCAAATGAACTACTAGAAAAAAAAAAAATAACCTGAATTAAAGGGATTTCCCTATTAGAATTAACAAACGAATGATTAAATAGAAATAACTTGAATTATAGGAATTTACATAGTAGAACTAATAAATGAAGGATTAAAATAAGATAATCTGAATTAAAGGGATTTACCTAGTAGAACTAACAAACGAGTGAAAAAAAAAAAAAACAAAATAACTTGAATTAAAATAAATCAATTAATGAAACTAATACCGGAGTTAGTTAAATAATACAACTTAGGATTAGAGAATCACCCACGATAGAATTTTTTTTTTGAAGACGTACATAATTGATTACATGACCGAGTAAAAACCCCCACGTGAGGCCCTCGGGAATAGTGATGCCTTCCTTCCTTTCCGCTGGATACCACCGAGCACCTAGCTTCCTATAGTATGAACGTTTCCCGCTGACCCGACCACCCCTTACGACCCTTACGATCGGCCCCCTCTCGTTGACCTCAGTAGATTTTTCTCTCCGCCGCCGCCTCTCTACTTAATTTCAATTTCAGGCACGAGTTAATTCCTAATATACTGTCATTCTTCGGCATCCCTGTACCGCGAACCCCACCCCATCCGGCGAGCTAGTTCGCGCCTCGCACGTCGTGCCGCCAAACGGTGCAGCGGATGCCTAAAACTTCGGCGATATTCCTCGGCGGTCAAGTCATCTCAGCCACCTTTTTCTGACCCTTTTCTAGTTTTGTGACGATGGTCGTTGCCCTATCTCTTTTTCATTGAGATTATTTTTTTTTTCTTTCTATTTCGTGCCATGGCACACATATTCCCGACAGTTACAAATGGCGCCCAACGTTTGGCAAACCCAGTTGCCATGATATTTCCGGCGCCCATTTTTACAAATGGCGCCCAACGATTGGGCTAAGGAGCTTAATATCCTTTGAGCTTCTTAGTCTAACGGTCTGATGACATGGACATGACTGATTGTCACCTGTTGACATTTTTAAATTTTCCCTTCGGCACTTCATATTCTTCTAGTTTCTTTTCCCTCCCATGTCATCGGTTTTAAATACCTTTTTTTTGAAAATTTCAGCCGAGTTTTCTTGTGAAACTTTTCTTTGTGGCTCAGGCCAGCGAGAGGAGCCAGGAGTGGACTTCCTTCATACGTACAAGTTCCAATTCTCAGTCCAAGTCCCCCCGGCTATTGGGTAATGGGCGAAGGCACTTACCGCGGTACCCTAGCCCTCAAAACTTCTTCTGCTTCCTCTTTCCTATCTTTCTTTTTCTTCACCCACTTCAACTTTGACTATCTTTCTGCGGTAGCCTCTCTATTTTAATTAGTTCCTGTCAGACAGACTCGGAGTCTGGCTAACAGGCGCCTATCGCCTGGCACTGCGCGAGTTAGAGCTGACGACGGAACCTACACCATTTTTTTTCTACTGCTTCGTTATTTAGAATGGTCGGATGGACACCTTGATACCGGATCTGTTCTCGTCTGGGTTGACAGGCGTGATACCGCCTGACCTTGCGACGGGTCCGATATCAAGGTTCAATTGTAGTGTGTTTTTCGGAGGGATCTGGCTGCAAGTGACTGATGTTCGCTTGGCCAGATCGATTGGTTTCGCCTGGTGGCAATTGTGGATGTCCCCATTAAGAGCCATCCGATCCCGTATAAATGGAGTCTTTCTGTCTTCTCGCCTTCCTGGGACTCAGCAGAGTTGCTGACCAGTCGTGGTGGGTTGGCAGAACGCTCTACCATATCTCTACAGTGAGGCTTCTATCACTTCCTCTACCTCTTCTTCCTTTTCCTCAATTGGTCATCGGGATCCGGTCACCGTAGGGGTCGCTGATGTCCGATGGTAGGGACGTCGATATTGGGAGTGTTGCTAGGCAGTGGTCTAGCGGCAATCCTTGTATTGGTCCCACCAGTGGAAGCACTGTGTTTGCTGACGACGAGAATGCCACTCAGCGCCGAAGGCAATCTGACTGACATTGCCGCCGCCAGTCGCCGCCGCCTTGTTGGGGGTGTTCTTTTCCGGAGGGCCCCTTTATAAGCATTACTAGCACTTTTTGTTCATAGAAATTTTCACGTATATTTGCTTGATGCTCATATTTTGTATGACACTATTTTTGGTGTTCAAAAACATCTTTTTCAGGATATCACATCTTTATACATCCGTATAAGTTTTGACATATTTCACATATTCTTTTAGGATAACATACGTATTACACATTGAATTTTTTTTGATATATTTCATATATTTTTTTAGGATAACATACGTATTATACATTGAATTTTTTTTATATTTCATATATTTTTTTTGGATAACATACGTATTATACATTGAATTTTTTTTTGATATATTTCATATATTTTTAGGATAACATACGTATTATACATTGAATTTTTTTTTATTTTCATATATTCTTTTAGGATAACATACGTATTACACATTGAATTTTTTTGATATATTCCCTATCTGTACTAAGATAACCTATTCGCTTTTCTCATAAAAGCGTAGATCTTTCACATATTTTTTTTTGGGTCCTGATAACATATCCTTGCTCATGAGCCTTTGATATCTAGGTTTTCTATGATATCACTCTCCACATATTACTCGTTCCCTCACACCCATCTCGAAAGCAGAAGAAATTTCGGTCGTTAGTCTTATTCCCTAATTATTCACATTGGTTTTCGCAAAGTAGTCTCTCCAACTTGGTGCCTACCACGGGTAGTGTATATCTGTGAGCGAATAGTGATCTAACGCGAACTGCCAATTTTTTTTTGGCCCAGGGCAGTCCCTACGCTCCATCATGACTGGCCGGACTAAGCCTAAGAGGAAAGGGGCAGTTGCCGCACAAGGGGCCGAAGATCCTACGGGCGCATCAGACCAACTAGAACCCTCTGACCACTCTGGTGTTGAAGATGAGACAGCTGGCCAAGACCCGCCGGAAGCCGCCGGAGAAGGTACCTCCAAAATCTCTAAATCCGACCTGAAGAGCGCCTTGGACAAGGCTTTACCATATTGCTCCTCGGAGCCTGAACGTGTTATCCCAGAGGCGCCCCCCAGACCTGCCAGCCTTCAGGTCCCACTGGCCTTAGATTTTCGCCAGCGGACTACTAGTGTTAGCGCCCCTCCCTCTCCCAGAGCGTACGCATCGTACACTACAGCGTGTCATCCGGGACCCAGTGACGTATGGGCAACCAGACCTACTATGGGGCCCCCATTACCCTCAGCTGAAGTCCGTTCCTCAGCAGCCCCGGCCAAGTACAAGTCCCCGGTAGTGCACTGGAAGATCCGATTCTCGGGTCGCGAAAATGCACTCCCCGCAGAAGAATTTTTGTTCCGTGTGCGGACGAGAGCTGAAGACGAGGGAGTCCAGCCACCCGAACTGCTACGTAACATTTCCGCGCTACTAACCGAAAGAGCTGAAGAGTGGTATTGGACACAGTTTCGGAGAGGTTATCCTACTCCCACCTGGCAAGATTTCCGCATGAGGTTCGTGGAGCAGTTCGGCGGTCAAACCTCCGAGTACCAGGTCATCAAAGAAATACTAGAGACCAAGCAGGGGAACTTGGCCTTTGATGACTATGCAGCCAAGATTTTCACCCTCCATAATCGGCTATCGAGGCCGATGCCCCCGACGGAGCTGGTTCACATCTTGATGCAAAACTTGAACATCTCCCTAGGGTCCGCCATCATGGGATCCTCGTATCAAGATGTGCGCCAACTTCGCGAGGCTTGTTTGAGGGTGGAAAGCTGGCAGCGGGAAAGGAGAGGCGAGCACCGACACACGCCCAGGATCCACGAGCTCGAGACACCTCAACCCCAGCCTTATTCAAACCATTACCAGCCCTACGCCCCGGAGCCTGGCTGCCGCGCGGAATCTCACACTAATCAGCCGCCTGCCCTTGAGGAAGTCCGTAAGGCTCAGCCCAGCCGACCACCTCCCAAGTGCTGGAACTGCCGACAAGAGGGACACGGGTTTATGATGTGCACCTCCCCCACCCGCAGCATTTTCTGTTATCGATGTGGGCGACCAGACACGTATGCACCAACTTGTCCCAGCTGCTCGGGAAACTAGAGTCGGGGTGCGAGACTCCCTGCGAGGCCGCACCCTGCTCAGGATTCCCTACTAATAATGTCTACCCTGCCATGTCACCTATTTCCATAGATAGTTCGGATCTGCCGACAATAGATCCCTTACCGGTCTTCTCATCTCCTCAGGTCAGAGCCTCCTTCATGCAGCGATGGGCTAACTATCACAAAATCCGTAAACGAATTTTCGAAGTACCCGATAAGACCATACCAGCCTGCAGAGTCCCACACATTCGGCAGCGTGCAATTGAAAAGCGGACTCACGTCCGAAAGATCATCGCCACCCTGTTCCAGGATGACGGCGATGACCGACCCTTCGCCAATGTGCAGATTCACAACACTAGTATGTCAGGATTATTGGACTCAGGCGCCAACATCAGCTGTTTGGGAAGAGGGGCAGAGTCGTTCCTCCTGCATAACCCTGAAATTAAGCTGCACCGGCTGCACTCCTCGGTCCAGGTAGCTGACGGCAAGTCAAAAGAAGTGCTGGGTTACATTGTCGTCCCTATCACCTACGGGTCTCGTACCATCGTAATGACTCTGTATATAGTACCTGGATTGTCCCAAAATCTGTATCTTGGCGTCGATTTTTGGAGGGCCTTTAAATTGGCCCCACATATTATAGGGGAAATACACCACACCCCATCCCCTGACCCCAACAGTCATCACCTTGACGAGTCCCAACAGGAGCGATTGAACCAGGCTCGAGCGCGGTTCCCGTCATTCGACACCTGTGGACTTGGTAGAACGCACCTGGAACAGCACGTGATCGACACTGGCGAGGCGGTACCCATTAAGCAGAGGCACTACCCTGTCTCTCCCGCCATTCAGGCCCTCATGTATGAGGAGGTCGATCGCATGCTGAGTCTAGGTGTAATCGAAGAGTCCAACAGTCCCTGGAACTCGCCCGTAGTCTTGGTTCGCAAGCCCGGAAAGGTTCGCCTCTGTTTAGACTCGCGCAAGGTAAACACAGTGACAGTGAAGGATGCCTACCCGCTGCCTCACATAGATGGCCTTTTAGGACGGTTGCAGGATACCCGCTTTATCTCGGCGATTGACATCAAGGATGCCTTCTGGCAAATCCCCTTAGAGGAAAAGTCTCGAGAGAAGACGGCCTTCACCGTGCCTGGAAGACCGCTCTATCAATTTAAAGTGATGCCGTTCGGGCTCTGTAACGCCCCGCAACGCATGTGTCGCCTCATGGACAAGGTGATCCCAGGCTCTCTTCGAGAACGCGTTTTCGTCTATTTAGACGATCTACTGGTGGTGTCTCCAGACTTCGAGACCCACGTTCAGATGCTGGAACAGGTCGCAGACTGTCTGCGAGGTTCTGGTTTAACAGTGAACTTGAACAAAAGCAGGTTCTGCGTCCGGGAAGTGAAATATTTGGGCTTCATCATCGGCGATGGGTCTCTCAAAACCGACCCCGACAAGGTTGCAGCCATCAGGGACTTCCCAGTTCCAAAGTCTGCCAAACAGGTGCGACGGTTTTTAGGCATGACGGGATGGTACAGGCGCTTCATAAGTAATTATGCCAGCATTGCCTCACCCATCACCGACTGTCTAAAGAACGGCAAATTTGTTTGGACAGACGACGCCCTCAGGGCATTTGAGGAACTGAAGGAATCCATGATGTCTGCTCCTTTATTGGTAACCCCAGATTTCGCCAGCCCCTTCTTTATCCAATGCGACGCCAGTAAAACCGGAGTAGGGAGCGTCCTGTTCCAACGACGCGGCGATGAAGAACACCCCATCGCCTATTTCTCGAAGAAACTGAATAGTGCCCAGCGCAATTATTCGATCACCGAGTTAGAGTGTTACGCTGCGGTGCTGAGCGTTAAGAAGTTCCGGGCGTATGTGGAAGGGCATCCCTTCACCATCATTACCGACCATGCCAGCTTGAGGTGGCTCATGAGCCAGACTGACCTAAATGGCCGCCTAGCACGGTGGAGCCTAAAGTTACAGGGCTTCCAATTTTCAATTGAGCACCGCAAGGGTAGTCAGAACGTGGTGCCGGACGCGCTGTCACGAGTCGACTGCATTGATGAAATGCAGCTCTGCCGTGACGTGGACCTTACGTCTCCCGCCTTCAGGACAGAGGACTATCAACATCTCGCTGATAAAATCAGCAAAGATGCTGAACGGTTGCCTGACCTCCAGGTTTCGGACGGATATGTGTTCCACCGCTCGGCCCCCCGTACTGGCGACCCTGAGACGGATGACCTAATATGGAAATTGTGGATCCCTGCAGAACTAACCACTTCTTTGGTCGAGTCCGCTCATGCACCCCCTCAAGCTTCACATGGCGGTATCCGTAAGACACTCGCAAGATTGCGCGAAAAATATTATTGGCCAGGCATGGCAAGCCAAGTTAGATCTTATATCGCAGCCTGTGACACATGTAAAACTACTAAGGCCCCCAACAATATCCTAAGGCCTCTTATGGGTGAGACTATGGATGTACAACGTCCTTTCCAGGTCTTATATGTAGATTATATGGGTCCATACCCCAGATCCAAAAAAGGCTATACCGCCATCTTCGTGGTCTTAGACGCGTTTTCCAAATATACGTTCCTCCACCCCGTACCCGCTGAAACCTCTAGTGCAGCAACCGGCTTTCTCGAGCACCGTATATTCCATGCTTATGGTGTCCCGGAGAAAATTTTTTCCGACAACGGAAGACACTTTACCTCGAAGGAGTTCGAGAAGCTAATAACCGACTACGGCATACAACACTTACGCACTGCAGTCTATGCTCCGCACCCCAACGCGTCCGAGCGGGTAAATCGATCAGTGCTGGCTGCCATCCGCGCTTATATTGGTACCGATCACCGAGACTGGGGCAAACACCTGTCGGCTATAGAGTGCGCCTTCCGTAGCGCTCGTCATGAGTCCATCGGCACCTCTCCCTATCAGGCTCTTTTTGGATACCCCATGGTCCTTCACGGATCAGCGTATCCACTGTTGAAAACCCTGGGAGCTCTGAAAGAAGGAGAGATTGCCGTGCTACCGGCTGTGGACCGCGGACAAGCCATACGTGAGCAAGTAGAGCACCAGCTCGCCGCAGCCCACGCTAGACACCAGAAAAATTACAACCTACGGTGTAAAGCCGTACGTTTCTCGCCAGGTCAGACCGTGTATCATAGGACTTTCCCAGTCAGTAAGAAAGCCGAACGCTTTTGCGCCAAACTAGCTGACAAATTCACCAAGGCAAGGGTGAAGAGACCGATAGGCACCAGCCGATACGAGCTGGAGGACCGAACAGGGCGTAGCCTTGGTATCTACCACGCTAAAGACATTAGGTCCTGATGAGCTAATTACTGGAAAGTAGCCCCCCGACCATGAGTTCCGGACGACGACAATACGGCATTGCCGGAGAATCGAACTCATGGGCGAAGGCATTTTCCGAAGGAGGGACTTAGTACTTCCGTAGGGATCTTTCGGGACAAAGTGGATTTGCCTCGAATCTCCCATCGGAAACGCGAAGTCACTCCGAGGCTCGATTAGGTTCCAAACAGTCCCACCATGTCGCGACCCAGCCTGTTTTGAAGCAAGTCCAACCCCGAGTAGCCCTAATAAGGCATCTCGCCGGCTTCACCGGTTAACAATAGGGTACCCGCCGAGGTCCGCTTAGGTAGCTTCCCTAGCGGATGGTACACCTCTCGTTTTACTTGGTCGTCTGGGACCGAGTTTTAATGTCAGAATTTATCCTAAGGCGGCCAGACCAGTTTTCCTGCCATGTCGTTTCACCCTGAGATGAGCTGTTCATGGACCCGAATTTCACAACGTCACTTCCCGAAAGCGGCAATGCAACAAGGCCAGCATTGCGCTATGTTTCAACGAATACCAGAGTTCCATTAGGTCCCGATGCATTCAGAATGTCAAATAATTTGGTTCTCTCCTCGAAGCTAGATACTTGATAACGGTGTTGTCCCACTCTAGCAACGCCCCCTCCAACGAGCTTCCCTGTGGGGTATTTATTGTTTCTGGTTCCTTTCAGCTGGGATCTGAAGGACTCACAACTGACTATCCTCAGCCCCATCAGCCTCCTCCGTTGGTAATGAGACGTCCTTTGCCGGGGACCATGCTTTTTAGTTCAGGACCTTTTTTTTATATAGGCTTCCTTTATCGTGTTCATAAGCTCGTTAGTTTTGGCTACACTAGATAAATTTCTCGCTTAAAAAAAAATTAACTTAAAAACTTTTCACTTCAAACTTACTTTGGCAGGCTATTAGGTTTAGTGGTTATCACAATTTTCATATTTAGACGCTAACTTGTTATAATTCTACTCTAGTAAATGACTATAAATATTTATCGCCTACACAGGCGCAAAAAGTCTGTTGCTGTTTGGGTGTCAGAACTACTAAAGTATGTAAATTAAACAAACATTCTCTCTAACTCAGACTCATATAAATGTTGACCACTTTAAGATGGCATTATTTAATTATTGGCTCAAGGGGCATGTACACCTCTCTTGGGCTTTCCGTTGCTTCATCTACATCTCACGCCCTTCTTCGTGTTTTCTTCTTCCTCTCTCACCTCCTTCTTGATCATCCCTGTTACCATGGCGAAATCACGATTCCTAAAAACCACTTTCATTGTCATCATCAAATAGTTCTGATCCTCCATTCCTTCTATGAGTTTCACGCTGAAGCCATCGCTTCTGTCAACCTAGTCGCGTCATCCGCCCAAATCCTTCGCCGCCCTCTTCCACGAAAACCTAACCCCGCCAGGATTTTGTCCTTCTGAGTATTGAGCGACTAATATAGACACTCTCCCGGCTCATGAGGCCCTATCGACCCTGTAAGACGTCTGCCGAAAAGAGCACGAGCGACATGTAGAGTAGGTATTATCCCTGACGAAACAAAACGTCACTCGTGCGACACTCAGTAGGAGACGCACGGTGTAACGGTTTATAGGAAAACCAAGCCGTGGCCGTTGACGAGCGTCGTTGTCCGAGATGATTACTCGTACCCAAGGAAATCCAAAACGAGGCGGGTATTATGGAAGCTTCTAACGCGAAGTCGCGATAGCTCGCCCTTCCAAAGGCGCGGCGGAATGGCCGAGGTAGGTTGCCCCCCATCACTAGCGTAACCCAATTAGGAAGAACTTGAGAAAATTTTACCCTTTTCCTCTCCCAAGATGAAAACCAGCGATAGAGCATGAGACTTGTAGTATCTCAGGGAGTGGGTGAGCCACACGTTGCAAAAACTATACCTTTAGCAGGCCCCCGTTTATTCTTTTCGAGTCCCCTCTCCCCTGGCGACATCTAGGGGACGCGCGCTGTAACGGCCGCCTGCCTAAAATTAGAATTCAATAAATTAAATAAAGAAAAATAGAAATGGCAACCCCCTGGCAGATTTTTTTTCAGTTTCCTTAAAAACAGATAAATTTTCATTAACTGGCCACCACGCACAAATGAATTAAAAATATGCACCAACACGATGCCAAAATATCAGTACCGGTGGACGAAGCTGGCTCCGTCGGTGCTGAAGCAACGAACAAGAGAGAAATTCGCCTGGAATGCGGGCTAACGGCGTGATTCGGTGGATGTATGCATGTCCGTTCATGAGGAATCGCCTGATCGGTTTTTTTCTGAAAGGGCAGGGGAACGGGCGATGAAAATCGTGGCAGTCGAGGAGTTGAGTTTTTGCAGTAGTGAGTGCTGGACGTGCGGACGATATTTTCAAAAAAAAAATTTTTTTTTTTTTGCTGGAGCTGAGATTGTAGAAGAAGAAAAAACGAGTGAAAAATCTTTTTGCGGAGGGAAAGTTTTCTTTTCTTTTCCCTTTTGGAGTGGAGTTCTTTTGCTGAGATTGTGGAAGAAGAAAGACGAGTGAAAAATCTTTTGTTGAGGGAGAGCTTCCTTTTTTTTTTTCCTTTTGGAGTGGATCTAGGACTGTTAGAAGGGGAAGTACTGGAAAATTTTTAATTTATCTCGGAGTTGCCTTTGCATTTTTTTGTTAGAGTTGGAATCGAGTTCAGCATGGTATCAAACAAAATACTAGCGAAAAATGCTTTGGAGGGAGAGTTGTCTTTCAATCTTTTCTTGCGAGTGGATTTCGGATTTTCAGAAGGGGAAGTACAAAAAATTTTTTTTTAATTGTTCCGAGTAAGAATTTTCTTTTCAACTTTTCTTTGAGTGCAGCAATTGTGAAGTGAATCTTCCTTTATATAGAGCTTTCTTTACATTTTTTTGTGATTTTTGAATTGAGTTCAGCCGGGTAGTAAAAGAAATACCTGTGTTAGTTAATTCCTTACGGTCTAAGATTTCTTTCGAATTTTCTTTTCGAGGAAAATTCGGTCACTTAAACTGGTTTTCCTCCTAGTTTATTAAAATTTTTTTTTGTGTGCATATAAAAGACCAGTAATTCAAAAGAATAGCGGTTTCAATATGAGGTCCGTTCTATGCGCACATTGACGACATAGGAAATAGATCGTGGTGTTAGAATTCGTTTATGGAAAAGGAAAAAGTCGGTGAATGCCTGAATGACAGAGAGGTTACGTCGGTTACTTTTGGATTGCGTTAAATGTTTTTATGTACAGTGGGTTGATTCGTAAATTCGTTTGAATTACCTGTTTTCATTTTTGAGGACGAGTTACCTACACTAATCGGGAAAGGAAGATTCCTCTTTGGTGCATTTTATTTTCTCTCATGAACGAAGCAAAGGTTAGGTCAAAAAAATAAACAACAAGCGTTTTTTTCTGCGTAAAAACTTAAGGCACACATTTGTGAATAGAAAATATTTGATAAGTTCCTTTTTGTAATCAAAAAAATAAAAATTTAAATAGTGCAAAGATAAATGATTCTAAATAAAATAAAGAAAAATCCCACGATTATAAATATATCGTAAACATCGTAAAGTTTTTCGTAAAAATTTGAAAGTATTAACAATAAAAAAAAAAAAAAAAAAAAAGGTTTTCCGCATGATGACCATGTATAAATGTACTATAGTATAGTACACTGCTCTGAGGGAAAAACCAATTAAACAAATAAATTAATAACGTAATTTAAACTAAAAAGGATTTTAAACCGTTAAAACCAAATGAACTACTAGAAAAAAAAAAAATAACCTGAATTAAAGGGATTTCCCTATTAGAATTAACAAACGAATGATTAAATAGAAATAACTTGAATTATAGGAATTTACATAGTAGAACTAATAAATGAAGGATTAAAATAAGATAATCTGAATTAAAGGGATTTACCTAGTAGAACTAACAAACGAGTGAAAAAAAAAAAAAACAAAATAACTTGAATTAAAATAAATCAATTAATGAAACTAATACCGGAGTTAGTTAAATAATACAACTTAGGATTAGAGAATCACCCACGATAGAATTTTTTTTTTTGAAGACGTACATAATTGATTACATGACCGAGTAAAAACCCCCACGTGAGGCCCTCGGGAATAGTGATGCCTCCGCGAAGGGCGAGTTCCTTTCCGCTGGATACCACCGAGCACCTAGCTTCCTATAGTATGAACGTTTCCCGCTGACCCGACCACCCCTTACGACCCTTACGATCGGCCCCCTCTCGTTGACCTCAGTAGATTTTTCTCTCCGCCGCCGCCTCTCTACTTAATTTCAATTTCAGGCACGAGTTAATTCCTAATATACTGTCATTCTTCGGCATCCCTGTACCGCGAACCCCACCCCATCCGGCGAGCTAGTTCGCGCCTCGCACGTCGTGCCGCCAAACGGTGCAGCGGATGCCTAAAACTTCGGCGATATTCCTCGGCGGTCAAGTCATCTCAGCCACCTTTTTCTGACCCTTTTCTAGTTTTGTGACGATGGTCGTTGCCCTATCTCTTTTTCATTGAGATTATTTTTTTTTCTTTCTATTTCGTGCCATGGCACACATATTCCCGACAGTTACAGTAACCCTAATGCAGATTTGTTTTGCAGATTTGTTCTTTGTTTCATTACTCTTTTCTTATCACGGACTATGCACATGCGACGCAGGCGGGATTTTGCTAGTTGTAAATAAAATTTATAAAATGTAAATACGAATATGCTAATATAAAAAAAGTAAACAGAACTATTACCAGTGCTTAATTCTGGCTATATTTATATTTTTTTGTTTTTTTTTTCTTGCTAGGATTATACTTAAGCGTGAAATATTTAGTAAACCAATCACATATTTGAGTAAAATATGTGTAAATTTTTTAAAGCCACAAATGTATCTACATTTGTAATAGTAACAGATAATACTACATTTTGACATAACAATAAAGTAAATACAGTAAATAAAATTGTATCCTATTATATTCAACTTTGTTCATAAGAAAAAATCGGTCCCTGTTATAAGGATAAATTACATTTTCCTGAGAATTTCCCTATGAATAATTATTGCTAAATAAAGCTGCTCCCACTATAGGTATCAGAATTCGTTCCAGTTTCCTTTGAAACGTATTTAATTGATTGCAAACTGTTGATTTTCTGCTGAATATGGCATTTATATCATTTTATACATACATTATGTATATTCATATCACCTAGTCACGAACACCCACACAATATCTTTACTGCTTTGCAAATAAAAATCACTCCAATCTTATCACATTGGCATTCACAAGAGTATCTGTCACACAAAAAATTGTGATTTAAGTGTCAATAATACATTTCGTATCCATGGATATTTGGCGGGCAAATTAAATGCTTTTCTTTGTAGACGAGTCATAAATATTTAGTTTTTAGCTCTTGCGTGGGGAGTCATTAAAACCTTTAAAAACCTTTATTAAATGAATATCTCTTTTTACAAATAAATGATATGAATACTTTCATAGAGGCGAAAAATATATTTAATTGATTGCTAGAATTTCTTGCTACATTCCGGGCGAGACTAGGTATAGGTGGTAACGACGAAGAGAATATGAATTTTTGATGCGTGAAAATAATGAGCTTTAAGCCTACACAATGGAAATGCGCTGGATTTATTATTACATATATCTTTAGGGCTCATCAGCACCAACTAACCTCGCATTCAAGGATTCTGGAACTTCACGGATTAAACCGTCATAAGCTATGGCAGCAAGCATGGGGTAAAGTGATTCAACTCAGGCGTGTTTGGAAATTGGTGAATCTCCGTCGTGCGACCTTCTTATGTAGGTATGTTTCGCATATTATGAGTCTAATAGATAAAAGTGGTACATAATTGGTAGAAAGGGCATTGAAAATGGATATGTATGTTTGCGATATGCTGCCCCTGTTGCTTAATAGAAGTGTGGTAAACCAACGAATTACTATTATTTATTTATTTATTAATAACAACTGCACAACTAAGTACTGGAACTTATAAATTTGTGTGGGGGGATAATAACAAGAAAGAAAAGGCTACATATGTATATGTATAATAAATGTACATAATTGTAGTATGTGTCTTTGATTTCAAATAAATTGCTATTTTCTAAGTTCATATGGTTACATTATATTAAAACCAAATCAAGTATTTTTAGATTTATTTGTCGGCCTGTTTAACCGCTCAAATCTCAGAAACGGCTAATTCGATTACAATGGGACTTTCACTGGAAGGTTCTATTTTCTTGGGCATGTATTAGGCTGTCTTGTCACTCTAATCCTACCATCGAAACCGATTCTCGGCACCGACTATCGTGTCCGTCTATCGAATTAGATCGAAAACTTAAATCGGTAGTAGGAAGGTAGGAAAGCGAGTGCCGGCTTTTTTATCATTTCAATTGTAGACCTCAAAGAGCACTATCTAAGTATTTAGGGTTGCCCATGGTACAATAATACAAGGTAGGCTCATAAGGAAAAGCTCTGTTTCCATCTTGAAAACTTAAACGCAATTTGTTAGAGAAAATATCTGAGTGACGTCAAGGGAAAAGTTTTTTCCCTTATGAACTAAGATCTGAGTGACGTTACGAAGCCAGAGCTTTTCCTTATGAGTCTTCCTTGTATTATTGTACCATGCGTGTGCCTTAGTAAATGTAGTGAATATGAAATGGAGATGAGTAACGGAGTGACTGAATCTGTTATCACGAAGCATAATTATGACTACTGAAAACAGCGGCAGTTGCTAGCTGTCAAAAATAAACTCAGCGGGAGATAAAAGACAGGATAAATTTATAATTGAAAGAAAATACTTTTACTTAACAACTTTATTAGCGATTTATAATTTTCGGTACTTGCGCACTGTCCGGCATAATCGTCGCAACTGATCTCTCTCACGCTAGAATGATGAGTCAGAGTATAGATGTACGAGTATATGTATGTAGATTTTCAACATCCTCCGCCCGGCGAATCCGCAATATTGTTAGATAATTCTAAGGGATACAGAAGTTGCACAGCTCTTCGAAACTTAGATCCATTGGCTAAGCGAACCTCACAAGCACGAATCTTCCCATCTCTTCCAGGAAAAGTAGACTCAACTCTCGCTAGCTTCCAAAGAACGCGCGGCAATGTTGAGTCGTGTAGGAGAACCACGTCACCTACGTTGATATTTGTTGATGAAAGTCTCGCCGAATGATGCGCGGACCTGAGCTGCTGCAGGTATTCTGTTCTCCAACGTTTGATAAAAATATGTGTTGAGCGAAGGCGCGTCTTCCACGCAGAACGAAGATCATTATCTTGAATCTTTGAAGAATCAACTTGAAGTGGCATTGAAAAACATCCAAGTTAAAAATGTGCAGGTGTCAGAGGGGAAAGATCTAAGGGATCATCACTTATGTATGATAAAGGTCGAGAGTTAACCATGCATTCAGCCTCAGTCAAAAATGTATGTAGTTGCTCTGAAGTGAGCGTAGATCGTCCAACTGTGACCCGTAGTATCTCCTTAACACTTTTAACTAGGCGCTCCCAAAAGCCACCCCACCAGGGGGCACGCTCAGCTATGAAACTCCATTCTATCCCATGGTTACTAATGAAACCTTGTAATTGATCTGAGTATACTATATCTCCAAGTTGTTTGAGATCTTTAGATGCTCTTTTGAAGGTCATAGCATTATCTGAGATGAATCTTTTAGGAGTTCCTCTGCGCGATATAAAGCGCCTTATTGCCAGAATACAGGAATCGTTGTTCAAGCTAGGAACCAGTTCAAGATGAATGGCACGAACGGTAGCGCACGTAAATAATAAAATATACACCTTAGATGTAGCGATATCTCCGTCTGAAAGCTTCACATAAAGAGGGCCAGCAAAGTCTATGCCCGTTGTTTCGAACGGCCGTGAAGCATTTAATCTACTTCTAGGTAGAGGTGCAAAAGGCTGAACAGCAGGCTTCCCCTTAAGGCGTTTACAAACGCCGCATTTCGCTAACGTTGATTTCACCAGCTGACGAGCTCTTAGAATCCAAAATTTCTCTCTAATGCGTACTAATGTAGTGTTGACTCCTCCGTGGAGTACTCGCTCGTGAGCGTCTAAAACAATAAGTTTTGAAAAATAACAATTTTTTGGTATAATTACTGGAAATTCTGCATCATATCCCATACTCGCTTCTTGTAGCCGAGTTTTAACTCGCAGCAAACCATTTTCATCCAAAACAGGATCTAAGGAATAAATACTAGACGAAGATATTGACTTCCCACCTTGTAACGCTTTTATTTCTGCACTGTAAAACTGTCGTTGTACGAGCTGAATCCAAACTAACTCGGCCTTCTGAAGTTCGTTAGCTAATATATGAAGACTGGTATGTGAATCCTTTCGATGAAAAATGAAACGCAGCACGTATGCTGTTACTCGGAGAAGCCTTCGATAATTACTAAATTTTGTAATATCAACAGGTAGAAGTTCTGTCTGGTTAACTTCTGGCTTGTATCCTTCATCTGCAGCCATAAGGCAGGTTAGAGGCGACGTATTGTTAAGTTTGCAATTAGTTTGCGGCGAAGGCCAATCCTCAATCTTATTTGACAACCAGAGTGGTCCATGGAGCCACACTGATGCATGAACCAGTTTAACTGCACTTATCCCACGTGTCAGCAGGTCGGCAGGATTTTGATCTCCAGGGCAATGTTTCCAAGTAGCATTCTCAGTTAAATTCCTGATTTCAGTCACACGATGCACAATGTAAGGTTTCCATCTTCTTATATCTCCGTTTATCCAGTGGAGCGCGATGTTTGAGTCTGACCACAAGAATGCACAATCCCAGGTTACCTCAAGATTTTTTTGCAGGAAACTCAAGAGACGCGATGCTATCAAGGCAGCGGTCAATTCCAGCTTCGGTAAAGTGAGTTCGGAATCACCGGACGATTTAATGGGTGCAACTCTATTCCTCGAAGTAAGATACCTTACGCTAATGTCACCATCTTCGTTTAAGCTTCTGATATAGGCGACTACTCCGTAGGCACTGAGACTAGCATCAGCAAATATGTGGAGTTGTACGTTGGTACGGTTAGAACTAGTGAAGACACATCTGGGTAATACCATATTATTTAATACTTGCATATCCGCGATACAGGAATTCCAAGTTGTTAAGAGTTGGGGAGGCAGAGGCTCATTCCATTCAAGTTTAGATTTCCAAGTTTCCTGAAACAGTATCTTCAATCTTACCACGAAGGGTCCAAGTATACCTAGGGGATCGTATATACGAGCAACAAACTGGAGTATAATTCTCTTCGTAACGTTTTCCGTTGGCACCGATTGCATTACTTGCCGCAAATCAACAGTAATTTCATCAGTTGAATAAAACCATATTATACCCAAGACCTTTTGCAAATTGTTTGTAATGAGATGCTGTTGGATTCTGGATCGTAGCTCCTCGCTATTTGAATTCCATTTCCTTAAAGTCATGGAGGCCCGTTTTAATATATCGCAAGCATCAGTGTAGATTTCGTAGGCAGTCCGGTCATTGTCTACACTCAAGATTAAGTCATCCATATAGAAAGATCTTTGCAGTATTCGACACGTATTTGGATATGAAAAAGACTCGTTCTCTAAATGTTTCTTTAATGTAGATGTTTAAAGAAAAGGACTACAAGTAACTCCAAAAGGTACACGAGTCATTCGAAATTCATCGTAACTAGGGAGCTCACTTAAATCATCTACTTTGCGCTGAAACCAAAGGAACCGAAGAGCATCGCGATCCTGTTCTGCTAGAGAAATTTGCAGGAATGCCTTCTCGATGTCGGCCACTAAACCAATCCTACCAATACGGAAATTCAATTGCACAGACAGAATATCGGGTAGAAGGTTTGGTCCTGCAAATAAATTATCATTCAGAGATAAACTGTCTTGTGCTCGCGCTGACGCATCAAAAACGATCCTTGTTTTAGTAGTTACGCTTTCTTCTTTATAGACGGGTCGATGAGGCATGTAAAAAGTTCGCGAAGGAGTTTTTAGATCCGAATTTGCCCTCTCCGCAAACCCAGAATTTATTAATTCCCACATAGCGGAGTCATATTCCTGTAGCTTTCCAGTATTACCTTTTAATTTCCTCACTAAACCATCGAGTCGTATAAGTGCATTCTTCCGATTATCACTTAATTCTATTTTGTCGTTTCTCCACAAAAGAGATGCTTCATACCTTTGTCCTGTTTTTTTAATGTACTTATTTATGTCAACATTATTAGATTCTACGGCACTTGGATTATCTATGCCGATAGTTTCAAGGTCCCAAAACTGTTTAATCTGATTATCAGTACATAGACTTACTTGCAATGCCATCGTTTTTGTGCTCTGGCGTACTCCATCATCGTGTTGTTCGTCAGGAGCTGGCCCTTGTATGGTCCAGCCGAGAATGGTTTTTATTGCTGTTAAACGCGGCGATAATCTCTTAATGTGGTTATGATGTACGAAACTCCAGTAATAGTCTGCGCCAATGAGTAGGGAAATTCCACCTTCAGGATCACCGTTTTCTCTTGAATCTGCAAGGATAAAATTAGAAAAATCGGCACAGGTTAAATTAGGTACCGGCAAGGTGTCCAAACAGATGTCTGGTGTTTCTACTGCCACGATTGTCACGTTTTCGTTGTAATGCTGGCTTCTAACTATAACTTTTACTCGATTGCAGACTCGTTGCGGAGGTGCTTCTGTGGTTCCAAATGGCAAAATGCTTATGACGACCGTGTCTACAATTTCTAAATTTAGCTTCCTTGAAACTTCTTCCCTAATATAGGATCGTTGACTGCATCCGTCAAAAACAACTCTTGCGAACACTGATTCTGTTGTCTTTTCTGATGAGAGAAATGCGCACGCAGTTTGCAGGTACACTTCAGATGACTGTTGGGAGGAAGAGTACAAATTTGTTGTTTGTTTTACGACGGCTGCATTATTTTGATCGCATTTCTGTAAACGTTGGTCTGATAATTTGCGGCTGTAGCTGGGATCACATAATGAAGTGGCATGATTGCCGGTGCATGTATTGCAGCGAATGGCTCGATTACGACACGTTTTAGAACTATGACCCCGTCTTGTACACTTAAAACAGCGGCCTTCTCGTTTGAGCTTATCTTTTCGCTCAGAAATTGATAGATTAGCAGTACAATCCTCGGAATTATGCGAATTTAATTTGCAAAAACAACAATAAATCTTCACTTCACTCGGGAGTAATAAACCGGTTGCTGTTTTCATCATTTTGGGACTAGATTGCTTATGAGGAGGTCGAGCTTCATTTGCCTTTTCTAAAGATTCTACCTCTCTCTTTAGAAATTTCAATATAGGCGTAAATTGCTTATCACCGACAATACTAACAGAGCATACACTATCACTTGAACCAGGTTCGAGATCTTTTGTTGATGATGACGATTCAACTTGGTCCAATACATCAGCAGTTATACGATGGAACTCGATTCTCAGTTCGGACGGCATACATTTAAGCAGCACACTTCTCAGCATTATAGAATAATGAGAAGTTGGAATGCCAATTGCGGTAAGTGACCTGGTGCTTGTTACGACAGAGTTGTAGAGGCGGCGTAGAGCAATTACATCATAGCGGGAATGTACTGGAGATAAAGCCATCAGCTGTCGCATAGTCTTGTCTACGATTTTATCGTTGTCTCCATATTCATCTTTCAATAGAGTTATGGCCGTATCGTAATGGGATTGTGTTGGTGTAAGTCCTGCTATAGATTCTGCGGCTTGTCCAGTTAAGAGCGACTGCAAATAGTTGAACTTTTCTGCTCCATTCAAATTTAAATTTTCATGCACTGACGTGCGAAACTGCTCCCAAAATGGCAACCATTCCTTCAAGTCACCAGAAAACTTCTTGAGATTAAGCTTTGGCAATTTCACTGAGCTTTGGTTCGTGGTAAGAAGATTTTGCTGATTACCTTCCATCGCCGCGTTTTGAGTTGATCTCAATTTAGCGAGGCGTTGCTTGATACGAGCTATCATGGATATGGCTTTATCGTCGTAGTCTGCAATAGACTCACATTCCTTGGAAATGTCCTCTGCCTTAATTGAATGTCGAACTGCGTTGTTAGCCTTATTGAGACTATCTCTTGTTGCCGTTATGCGTTCCAAGAACACCATAAGTTCCTCTTCGATGGTATCAAAGTTTTCTGCATTTTGAGGTTTAACTTGCGATTCAGGCGACTGTAGATATTCGGACACGCTCTTATGCAATTTAGTTAATTGTCCTCGATAAGTCGCTCTAGTAGTGATATCCATTTTTTATTGACGACCGATATTTCAACGAGTAATTTAACACCTTCTCTTTTCTTTCCGTTAGATTATCCTACTTAGTTATTACTTTACAATTCCCGGGTTTCGGCACCAAATGTCAAAAATAAACTCAGCGGGAGATAAAAGACAGGATAAATTTATAATTGAAAGAAAATACTTTTACTTAACAACTTTATTAGCGATTTATAATTTTCGGTACTTGCGCACTGTCCGGCATAATCGTCGCAACTGATCTCTCTCACGCTAGAATGATGAGTCAGAGTATAGATGTACGAGTATATGTATGTAGATTTTCAACACTAGCTATCACTCACCTACCGCAGATGTTTATAGTCGAACTTGAATAAATAGTTAATAGTTAAAACAAAAGACTTGTTAACTTCCCAGTATAGGAAGTTATTGTAATCGGTCCGAAAATCGAAATCAAAAATTTCAACGTATTTTCATCTTTCAAGGTCCCAGGAGCATTTTAAGCAAAAAATTGGGAGGAAGTATGTGTGTGTGTGTGTGTGTGTATGTGCGTACGGATGTGGTCATTTTTTCCTGCACGATATCGCGCGAACCAAAACTGATATCGACTTCGTTGAGGTGTTGTTCGAAGCGTATTAACCGAAATATGATCTGAAAAGAATTTCATGAAATTCGGTCCAGCCGTTTTTTTGTTTGAGCGACGTAAGTGATTTTTGTACCTGCACGATATCGCCCGAACCAAGAAAGATATTGACTTACTTGAGGTGCCGTTCGAAGCGTATTAGCGACTATATAATCTGAAAATATTTTTATAATGTTCGGTCCAGCGGTTTTTTGGTTTAAATGACTTAAGTGATTTTTGTGCCTGCACGATACCGCGCGAACTAAAAACTATATCGACTTCATTGAGGTGCCGAAAAACATTAATACATCAATTTTATATACATTTTCGTCATCCTAATCTTGTAAGTGCGCAAATTTAGTTTGACATTTTAGCGAAAATATTGATAAACAATTGTGACAAATTCTCGGTATTATGCATATATTCTATATTGCCTATTGTTCATTTATTATTAAAATATCCAATTATAATATTCAACATTCATCATACTGGGAAGTTGATCGTGTGGACCGAAAGGGTCGAACCCACATCCCAACTAGTTTCATTTATAAATAGAACCCACTACATGGCGACGAGGATGGGATATCGGTGAATTGCGGCCGCAAAGCAATTATATCAAGTTCGGTACAGCGAGTAAAAAATTAATAGGAATAGCAAAAAAACAAGGTGAAAAATCTGCAATAAAAAGACCGCATTATACATTAGATTTGTGACCATAAAAACGATGGATATCCTAAAAAAAGTGGAACCATTAAATCTCGATTGCGATCTTAGTGCGCAGCGGAGGATATTTCGCCAAAATTTCGAATACTTATATAGCAGAGCTGGAGAAAAAATCGGAACATGTGCAAGCTGCAATCTTATTGAATGCCGTCGGCCAAGAAGCCATAGAGCTTTTTAATACATTTGATCTAACGGACACTCAACGAAAATCCTATACCGCAGTATTTGAAGCCTTTGGGTCATTCTGCAAACCGAAGAAAAATGAAACTTACGCAAGTTATAAGTTTCACACAAGAAACCAGCAGATAGGCGAACCGTTCGACGTATTTTTAATGGAGATTAAAAAATTGGTGATTGGGTGCAATTTCGGGAGTCAGGAATCTAGCTAGAATGGGACGAGGTGAAAATGGCGCGAGCAGCAGAAACCACAAAACAACAAGCAGCACAGATGCAAGGGCAAAACACAGAGCAGGAAGTAGTTGTAGATGCGGTGAACAAGAGCGGCAACTCATCATGGCGGAATGCAAGTGGTAGCGTAGGTAAAAGTGATAGGATACCTAGAGGTAATAAAAGCAATAATGTTAATAGCTTTGCTAGAAATAATTTCACTAATGATAGTCATTGTAGGAATTCCAGTAGAAACCAACGCAATAATATAAAAAGAATAAATTGTATATATTGTGGCCGAATGCTACAAAGGAAGATTCCCTGCATGGAACAAGGTATGTAGCGAGTGCGGAAATAGGAACCATTTTGCTGTAATATGTCCACATGTGTAGGAGAAGCTACCGACTGCTTAAATAGTTTAGTAATAGATTCAGTAGTAACAAAAAGGGATGACGTTAATAAGACTTGTGCATGGTTTAAAGATATAAAAATTGAAAATCGAACTATAAAATTCAAATTAGATACAGACGAGAAAGCTAACGTTTTACCATTGGCAATTTTTAACCAAATTGAGAATGCAAATCTAAATAAAGCGAATATAGTGCTTGCGATATATGGGGAAGGAAAAATTAAAACGGTAGGAGTAGCGTATTTAGAGTATTGCGTGAATGGCAAATACATACCACAAAAATTCATTATAGTTAACAAAAATGCAACGCCAATTTTTAACTTCCCAGTATAGGAAGTTATTGTAATCGGTCCGAAAATCGAAATCAAAAATTTCAACGTATTTTCATCTTTCAAGGTCCCAGGAGCATTTTAAGCAAAAAATTGGGAGGAAGTATGTGTGTGTGTGTGTGTGTGTATGTGCGTACGGATGTGGTCATTTTTTCCTGCACGATATCGCGCGAACCAAAACTGATATCGACTTCGTTGAGGTGTTGTTCGAAGCGTATTAACCGAAATATGATCTGAAAAGAATTTCATGAAATTCGGTCCAGCCGTTTTTTTGTTTGAGCGACGTAAGTGATTTTTGTACCTGCACGATATCGCCCGAACCAAGAAAGATATTGACTTACTTGAGGTGCCGTTCGAAGCGTATTAGCGACTATATAATCTGAAAATATTTTTATAATGTTCGGTCCAGCGGTTTTTTGGTTTAAATGACTTAAGTGATTTTTGTGCCTGCACGATACCGCGCGAACTAAAAACTATATCGACTTCATTGAGGTGCCGAAAAACATTAATACATCAATTTTATATACATTTTCGTCATCCTAATCTTGTAAGTGCGCAAATTTAGTTTGACATTTTAGCGAAAATATTGATAAACAATTGTGACAAATTCTCGGTATTATGCATATATTCTATATTGCCTATTGTTCATTTATTATTAAAATATCCAATTATAATATTCAACATTCATCATACTGGGAAGTTGATCGTGTGGACCGAAAGGGTCGAACCCACATCCCAACTAGTTTGGTTTGTCATCATGCGAAGATCTAGGTTCAGTGAAAAGAGTAGATAACATAGGAATAACGACAAAAAGTCCAGGACTATCTAGACAAAGGATTCTTCCCAACTCGGACACATTGTGTGAACTCCATAGGAAAAATTAACGGTTAGCCCAACGGGTTATAGACAGACGTTGTCCCGGGGCGGTTCACACAGAAACTCAATACCAACGGTTAAATAATAGTGAGAGTGTTTTTTTATATCTGAATTGTGGAACATTTTAAAGTGAAAGCGACAAATCTGAGTGCAACACCTCAACTTTATAAAACAACACCAACACAGGAAATTCAGGTAATTTCAAAAATAAACATTGTCCTTCGAGCCGGATAGAAGCGATATCGAAGTCCGACCCCGAACACGTGCATGACACGTATTGTAAGGTGGAGCTGAAGGAGGAGAAATTTTTAAATAATTAACCGTATTCCGTGAAAATATCACGAGTTTAATATTTTTTCGTTTTTTTAAAATGTATACCTATATAAAGAAAAAAAGTGTGTTTTTTTTTTTTGATTATTAAATGACACCTACATTATGAAGTATCCCTAACCGTATTTCTTTTTACCCAATTTTGTTAGTTTTTTCTGCTGCTTTAAAATCATCATACTTGAAGAATTTAAAACGGAGTCCACTCAATTTTTTATGTCCATTATTTTAATAATCAAATTATAATACAGTTATAGAAAAAATCAAGTACTTTGATAACGGTTAGCGCTCAATGTAGGATAAGGATTTTTATTGAAAAACGAGAGACGGTTTAGATATCGGTACATAAATTTGGTTTCCCAACCGTAAAAAAGGAGTTCGCTATTTAAAGAGACAAAACAGGAAATATTAAGCAGTTGCCATGGCTACAGGTAGTGAGACATCGAGTTCATCTGCGAGTAAACTTAAGGTGCTGGTTAGTGAATTGATCGCGGAACAAATGAGTTTGAAGTCTGAAGTTTTTTTTTTATGTGGCAGTGCTAAGCTCAGGAATCACCCTTTGTACTACTAGTCCGTCATGTCATTTGTCACGTCATGGTGCAATGTCTAGCAGCAAGCTTAGTGCGGGGGAGGAAGGGGGGGGGTATAGGTTAAGGGTTAAAAGGTACGGGGGGTATTGAAGAAGGTGGTGATGAACCCTGCGTTTGAACTCTTGGATGTTGTAGGAGCTCGGCGAGAGGTTATTCCACAGTCGAGTTGTTCTATTTACAAACGAATTCATATCTTGTTGAGTGCGTGAAAGGGGTAGTTGCAGGTGAAGGGAATGAGACGAGTGGGCTAATCTGGTGTTGCGGGTATAAGATTGCCGTGGAGGCAGGAGAGCGTTTAACTCGGAGGAACAGTCACTATGATAGCAGCGATAGAATTTTGTCAGTGCTGCTACATTCAAGGGGTCGATGGTGGAGCAGGCGGTGTCGTCATCAATTAACTTGAGTGCCCTTTTTTGCACCTTATCTAACCATGCCAAGGTGGTTATTGGGGCGCCGCTCCAAACGAGGGAGTTATATTCGAGGAGAGGCCGAATGTAGGATTTATAAATAACAGCACGAGCCGATGACTGGAGGAGGAACTTGCACCTCTTAAGAAATCCCAAGCACTGGGATGCTTGTTTGGCGATTTGGAATATGTGGTCATTCCATCGCAAGTCTTTGGCTAATGTCACGCCTAAGATGTGTAAGGATGGGTCGGCCATTAGTTGAACTCCATCCACTCTCAAGGGCGGAGAGGTGTTGAGCTTCGTTTTGGATATAAGACAGTACTTGGTTTTGCCGGAGTTGAATTCAACACGATTCTTCTTTCCCCACTCTAGAATGAGTTCAATGTCGTTATTAATAGAGTTGGACATTAGTTCGCGATCATCAAGACAGGATCTGGCATGAGTCTGTCTGGTATCGAAGCTGTACGAGTAACGTAGAGTACCGTCGTCAGCGAAGCTGAGAAGTGGGTTGGAGGGGATTGAAAGAAGGTCATTTATAAATATGAGAAATAGGGCCGGTGATAAAATTGACCCCTGGGGTACCCCCGCAGAGATCGGGTGGGATGCGGATTTGACGCCATCCAATACCACTTTGATTGAACGGCCAGAAAGGAAACTCTCAATCCACTTCTGTAGAAGTGAGTCAACTCCAATAGCTTTGAGTTTAGCTAACAGGGCTGAGTGCCAAGCTCTATCGAAAGCCTTGGAGATATCCAGAGCAACCAGACTAGACTCACCGGATCCATGCAGACTACGGCTGAGGTGTTCTGTGAGACAGACTAAAAGATCGCCAGTGGATCTTTTTTGTCGGAAGCCATACTGTCTGTCGTTTATGAGTAGATTGGATTCTAGATATCCCATAAGCTTTTTGTTGATTTTCGTCTCCATGGTTTTGGAGAGAATAGAAGTAATTGCTATTCGGCGGTAGTTGGAGGGATCGCTGGAATCACCTTCTTTCGGTATGGGCTGAACATGGGCCAGTTTCCAAGAGTCGGGATAAACTCCGGAGAAATATGACAGGGAAAATAATTTGCGCAGAGGTTTAGCCAAAGGTGAGGCGCATTGTTTTAAGACGATAGGGGGTATATTATCGGGTCCAGTGGATTTGTTGGCATCGAGCTTTTTGAGGCACCTGTACACCTCACGAGTCCTGAAAAAAACCCTGTCCATTGAATGGGCGTTACCCTCGGAAACAGGGGGTAGCACATCAGTTTCGGGTAAAGAAGAATTCGAAGCGAACATAGATGCTAATAAATTGGCCTTGGATTTGCCGTCTGTTATTACCTTCTCATTGTGAATAAAGGAAGGGGTTGAAGTTGTAATGAAATTCTTCTTGATGGAACTTACCAAGGACGAGCAGTTTTTGCTACCGGACGTTGCATTTTAGAGTTTACTTCTCAATTTCTTGTCAAATAAGGTTTTGACTTTCTTGATGGTGGTTTTACAAGAATTTCTTTGTTGTATGTACTCTAAACGGAGCGATTCACTCGGGAAGCTCTTGTAAGCTCGGAAGGCGGCTTCTTTAGTTTTGATTGCATTCATACACTAATGATGAGCAAAAGTGGTCTTGTTCTTGCAGTCTTGTCTTGTTCTTGCACATTTTGCAAGAACAAGAACAAGACTTAGTTATGCTTGCAAGAACAAGAACAAGACTAACTGTGCAAGAACAAGACCCAGAGCAAGATTTCTTGCAAGATTCTTGCAAAAATTCCACCTAAATTCATTCTATTAAAAACATTTTCTAGGTGAGAAACCGCAAATCTTTTGAAGCAAAATCAAACCTTAGATGTCAGTATTCAGTAGTTCAAGTAGTTTATTAGAAAAGAAAAAATGCTCTAAAAAAATTCTTTTTTGAGTAACCTCTTTTGCTTTTTGGATGGCAAGGAAACTCGGACTTTTCTCAATGTATGTAATATTTTCAAGGCCTCCACATTGGTTACATCGCATCGTAAGAACGACAGGAGCGTGGGCCAGTTTTTGTATTGCTGCAAAGGTATTTAATAATTTTTTGTGCCCATACATGACATTTCTTCTTTAATGAATCATACTTGAACAACCTAATTTTTTATAATAAGTAATGGGTATAATACTGGTTTACTTTTGTTTCAAAATATTTCCGTTGTAATTTGTTGCTTACACACTTGACAGAAAAATGTCTACGCCTAACTTGTTCCCATATGAATTTTATGTAATTTTTCAGGGGCGCAAACATAATAACGTCACCAAGAGCAGTCGTGAAACTGATTTGTTTAATAAAAAAGCCATGTGGAATTCTCACCTCAAAGGTAGTAAATTTTCGGTGTATACAAACTTTTGACGCTGACTGACTGACGCTAAAATTATAATAGTTTTAAAATCAATTTTTTGCATTTTGTTGTTTGGATATAATTTTTTTTATTAAAGTCTAGGTTTTTTTCAATAACCATTTTATAAAATCAACATACAATACCTACTACATGCGAGAAAATACCTTGACCTTGCAGTTTTGTCTTGCCTTGTCTTGGTCTTGCACATTTAGTAAGAACAAGAACAAGCCTTAGGTATATTTGCAAGAACAAGAACAAGAACAAGCCTTAGGTATATTTGCAAGAACAAGACTTAGCTATGCTTGCAAGAACAAGAACAAGACAGACTGAACAAGAACAAGACTAGATTAGTCTTGTCTTGTTCTTGCGTTTGCTCATCACTATCATACACTCCCGATTAAACCATCTGTTGGGCCTAGGCTTCACAGATTTGGTAGAATGGGGAATGAACAAATGCATTCCTGCCTGTATGATCCTGGTGATACGGATAGCGGCAGAGTTAGCGTTTCTATTCCGGAAACACAGATTCCAGTCTGTAGACTGGAAAAAATTAATAAGCCCCAGCCAATTGGCTTTCCCGTAATGCCATACAGTTCTTCGAACTGGCTTGGGATGGGTGGGAAATTCGAATGGGAAGTTAGCGCTGATTAGGCAGTGGTCTGAATTGCCGAGAGGTGAATCAACTTCGACGGAGTAACGCGCTGGCTGAGAAGTTAGAAAAAGATCAAGGAGATATCTACCTTGATCAGAAACATCAGGGACTCTTGTGGGATGATCCACAATTTGATGGAAGTTATTGATGTCTGCAAAGAGCTCGACGTCCTTGCCAGAAATACTGGTGCCATTTGAGTAAGTCAGCCATTTAACGTTGTGAACATTAAAATCACCCGCAACGATGATTTCACACTCAGGATTGGACGACAAAAATCCCGAGATTTGTTCGGAAATAGTATCAAAAGATAAGGTGGAGGCTTCGTTACTTATGTTAGGGCTTCTGTATAGGAAGCAGAAGAATATGACGTGGCTTTGGAAAATGATTTTAATCCAAAGATAATTAAAATCTGAAGTCGTGCTTGAATTTATTTTATAATAAGCCACGTCGTCCCTAACATAAATGGCAATACCCCTATGGGGGGAGAGATTGTGCACTAAAGTGTACCCCGACACCTGGTAATAACCTAAGTCATTATCGGGTGACATTTGGGATTCACTAAGTGCGAAGATTGGGGGTTTGTAATTAGATAAGTGGCACTCAACAAAAGAGAAATTCGCATGAAGTCCACGAATGTTACAAAAGTCAATACCAAAACTTGACTTGTAACGGGACTTCGGTTGCGCGGGCTCAGTCGCCACGTTCTCGGGAATATTTCCCGGCATTACATTTG
>OX465281.1:161197421-161389743 GCA_949987705.1 Thereva unica | reverse complement strand
TAACTTCAAAGATGAATATCTCGATAACTTTTTTTTTTTACCTTTTTCAACTTTTAATCGTAATTATAACGTGAGTTTTCAACCGATTTTAATTATACAAAGTGGAAAATGTTCGTCATTCAATATAGACCAAATATAACAGCCAGATTTTTGATTTATAAAAAATGCATTAAATTATAAACAAAAATGTAAAAAAAGATCGAAAAAACATTATTTTAGGCCTGTTTATAACTCATCCGCACATATTCGTGGATTGTTAATAAACAAAAGCTGATATCGAAATTCTGTCTGGTGCATTTGTTTATCATTAATTACCGAACATTTTGACACCAACAAAATTGAAATCAGATAAAAATTCACGTAAGTAGATACTAATTATCCGTTGAAGTTGGCCTATTTTCAATTGTTATGTAATAAAATGTTGTTAAAAATCATATTTTTCTGACAAACGATTATGATTTTGTTTTTCATTTGATAGTAGCTATATTCTCTCAAAATTTGATCAAAATCGGTACACTAGATCAAATTTTAGCCATTTCACTGGATAGTGATAGTGATAGTGCCTTAAGTAAGACAACTGATTCTGGCGAGCAAGCTTTCATAATAAGATCAGTATAATATTCATAGGTTCATTTTAAAAGGCTGATACCAGGTATTCATAAAGCATACAGCAAAACCCATTTTCTTCCAGCAAAACACACTTTATTCCACTGAAAACTAAAGCTTTAGTGTTTGTAGCAATGTTAATATGTATATATGGGGTACCCTTCGAGTATATGTTAAAATGTTATGCACTTAGCGGACTTTGCTGCAAGTAAAACAACCTGCTGCCTCAACAATTTACTTAGCTTCCGATTTTGTTTTTTTCTTATACTTGATTTCGCGGGCTCTTTGCGTTTGTGATCACATCATGCGCAACTGCGCGGTGTGTTTCTGACTTCTCTTTAACTGTGTTCCTGTTACTTTGCCTTTAGATTCACTGGTACATCCCGTAATTATTTTGCTTTGGATGCTTTTGTCTGTTCAATATTATCAATTGCTCTTGATAATAAAAAATATAGGATGGCTGGTGAAAAAATATGTAATTTAAAATATGTAAATTTTTTCTAGCTAACAGATACGCATATGCACAAGATTTTAATATACTTAGAACGCCCTTCTCGAGTATATGTATGTAAAAACACATAAATTATAAATCCAATTGGCGTCTTGTGACCAAGCAGGAGCTTCCTACACAAAAGCAGCAAGCTGTCTACTGACATGAAGGAAAGGCTTTGTGAAAAGTTATATACTCTAGCAGATTTTGTTGCGTGTGAAAGAAGATATCAATTTGCTTGGCTGATTCTACCGAGAGTATTTTATATTTGTTTTTCTTTTACCAGATTTCGCGGGCTTTTGCAGCTGCGATCAACATCAACAATCGTGCTTCTGGCTTTCCTTCAAGTCTGTGTTCCTGTTATTTAGCGTGATACCTACAGCTATAATAATGCAAATAATTTGCATTAAAATAAATACTTTGATTGTTCTCAGATAATATTTTGTTATTAGAAATTATATATTATTATCGGATGTTAATAATTAATACCCTCACTTCGTATAATGATAATCCCCAAAAATAAAAACCACATTATTTCACAACATGATGTAATATGAGCATCACACGAACACACGCATGCACACATATTCACTTGCCCTTTCTTTCTCTCGTACATGACCATGTGACGTCACAAACCAATTGGCACAGCGAAGAAAATCCAAGATGGTGGAAAAGGTGAATTCAGAGGTTATATGTAAAACCCCATGTTAAATTGCGTTAGAACCGGCATAGCATATCTTCCACTTGGTACATGGACTACCCCCAACTCACCGACCCCAAACCAGTTCGAGAGTCAAGACCAGTCCTCAGCTGAGGACCCCGCTCCCGCCAAAGACCCCGCCTAAGCCAACGACCCCGAACCAGTTCCCGAACACCAGCAAACCAGTCTCAAGGTCAACGACCGCGACCTAGATTACAGGGCCTACCAACAGGTGATTGATTGATGGCCTTGACAGGTGATTGATTGATGACCTTGACTTGGATTCCAACATTACAGGCAACTGATGGCATTGACCTGCATTCCATCCCACGTGATTTACCTCTCAGTCTAAACCGTCTGGTGCAGATTCCAAGGTCAGCCACTGAGGGGCCCACCAACTACTTCTACACCTCCCATAGACATGATGTACCCGTCGAGCCATCGAGTTCTCAACATTCGCCCCCAGCCCCCGCCCCCGCCAAAGACCCCGCCCCAAGCCAACGACTCGAACCAGTTCCACGCCGAGCCCACCCCTCCAGCCGAGCCAAGTCACCGACCGACCTAGCCCCGCCGAGCCCGCCCCTCCCGCTGAGCCAAGCCACCGACCCTGACCCAGCATCACACACACACGCACATTCACAAACCAATTGTCACAGCGGAGAAAATCCAAGATGGCGAAAAAGGTGAATCTAGGGGTTATATGTAAAACCCCATGTTAAATTGTGCTAGAACCGGCATAGCTGTACCCATCCTCAAGTTCGAGCTATCCGGTTCTCAACATTCGCCCCCGCCGTCGCCCCCGCCGTCGCCCCCGCCACCGCCGTCGTTATCGCTAATACTTACGCTGCACTCCCCTCCACACTTCCACACTCCAACTTTCACCTTCGCGGCTCCACAAGTGGGCGTGCCTCACATACAACAATAACAAGGATGACCTTGATCCACATAATCGACCCTGACACAGTTCCCAGACTCGTCCACGGCCAGGCTCAACCACCTTGACCCACATTCCTACGTGATTGATTGATGACAGGTGATTGATTGATCACACCGACCTACTTTCGCAATCCAGTTCCCATGGACAAGGTCAATGACCTTGACGTGACCTAGTTCCCACGGTCCAGAAAATTTTCCCACCGTAAACCGACCCAATACCTACTGATGCATATTGCGCACAAGTGGAAGTTTGCGGAATATGCCATTCAAAACGTGTTGCAGACTATACTTTTTCTACGCCTCTAAAATAGATTTTATTATTATTTTGTAAACAAAAACGTACCTACCTAATGTAAAGCTATTGTCAAAAATATCCTTACTAATATTATAAATTTGAAAGCAACTCTGTCTGTCTGTCTGTCTGTCTGTCTGTCTGTCTATGTGTTACGCTTTCACGCCTAAACCACTAAACCGATTTTGATGAAATTTGCTACAGACATAGTTTACACCTTGGAGACGGACATAGGCTACTTTTTATGGAGAAAAAAAGGGTTTAAGGGAGTGAAATGGGGTTCAATAAGTTGTAAGGGGATTTTTTATCTTTACTTTTTTTTCTATTGTATAAAAAGTAACTGACTGACAGACAACGCACAACCTAAACCGTTTTAGCTAAAGTGCTGAAATTTTGACAGTGCATCCCTATAATGGCGTGGACATCCACTAAAAAGCGATTTTTCGAAATTCATCCCCTAAGGGGGTGAAATGGGGTTTATCCAAACCGCTGGAGCTATAGGGCTGAAATTTGGACAGTGCATCCCTATAATGGAGTGGACATCCACTATAAAGCGATTTTTCGAAATTCATCCCCTAAGGGGGTGAAATGGGGTTTATCCAAATCGTTGGAGCTATAGGGCTGAAATTTTGGCAGTGCATCCCTATAATGGCGTGGACATCGAAATTCATCCCTTAAGGGGGTGAAATGGGGTTTATTGTAACCGCTGGAGCTATAGGGTTGAAATTTTAACAGTGGATCCCTATAATGACGTGGACATCCACTAAAGAGCGATTTTTCGAAATTCATCCCCTAAGGGTGTGAAATGGGGTTTTTACAAACCGCTAAAGCTATAGGGCTGAAATTTTGACAGTGCATCCCTATAATGGCGTGGACATCCACTATAAAGCGATTTTTCGAAATTCATCCCTTAAGGGGGTGAAATGGGGTTTATCCAAACCGCTGGAGCTATAGGGTTGAAATTTTAACAGTGGATCCCTATAATGACGTGGACATCCACTAAAGAGCGATTTTTCGAAATTCATCCCCTAAGGGTGTGAAATGGGGTTTTTACAAACCGCTAAAGCTATAGGGCTGAAATTTTGACAGTGCATCCCTATAATGGCGTGGACATCCACTATAAAGCGATTTTTCGAAATTCATCACTTAAGGGGGTGAAATGGGGTTTATCCAAACCGCTGGAGCTATAGGGTTGAAATTTTAACAGTGGATCCCTATAATGACGTGGACATCCACTAAAGAGCGATTTTTCAAAATTCATCCCCTAAGGGTGTGAAATAGGGTTTTTACAAACCGCTAAAGCTATAGGTCTGAAATTCGGACAGTGCATCCTATAATGGAGTGGACATCCACTATAAAGCGATTTTTCGAAATTCATCCCTTAAGCGGGTGAAATAGGGTTTATCCAAACCGCTGGAGCTATAGGGTTGAGATTTTAACAGTGCATCCCTATAATGACGTGGACATCCACTAAAGAGCGATTTTTCGAAATTCATCCCCTAAGGGTGTGAAATGGGGTTTTTACAAACCGCTAAAGCTATAGGGCTGAAATTTTGACAGTGCATCCCTATAATGGCGTGGACATCCACTAAAAAGCGATTTTTCGAAATTCATCCCTTAAGGGTGTGAAATGGGGTTTATCCAAACCGCTGGAGCTATAGGGTTAAAATTTTAACAGTGGATCCCTATAATGACGTGGACATCCACTAAAGAGCGATTTTTCGAAATTCATCCCCTAAGGGTGTGAAATGGGGTTTTTACAAACCGCTAAAGCTATAGTCCTGAAATTTTGACAGTGCATCCCTATAATGACGTTTACATCCAGTAATCCACTAAAGAGCGATTTTTCAAAATTCATCCCCTAAGGGTGTGAAATAGGGTTTTTACAAACCGCTAAAGCAATAGGTCTGAAATTCGGACAGTGCATCCTTATAATGGAGTGGACATCCACTATAAAGCGATTTTTCGAAATTCATCCCTTAAGCGGGTGAAATAGGGTTTATCCAAACCGCTGGAGCTATAGGGTTGAAATTTTAACAGTGCATCCCTATAATGACGTGGACATCCACTAAAGAGCGATTTTTCGAAATTCATCCCCTTAAGGTGTGAAATAGGGTTTTTACAAATCGCTATAGCTATAGGGCTGAAATTTGGACGGTGCATCCCTATAATGGAGTGGACATCCACTATAAAGCGATTTTTCGAAATTCATCCCTTAAGCGGGTGAAATAGGGTTTATCCAAACCGCTGGAGCTATAGGGTTGAAATTTTAACAGTGCATCCCTATAATGACGTGGACATCCACTAAAGAGCGATTTTTCAAAATTCATCCTCTAAGGGTGGGAAATGGGGTTTTTACAAACCGCTAAAGCTATAGGGCTGAAATTTTGACAGTGCATCCCTATAATGACGTGGACATCCACTATAAAGCGATTTTTCGAAATTCATCCCTTAAGCGGGTGAAATAGGGTTTATCCAAACCGCTGGAGCTATAGGGTTGAGATTTTAACAGTGGATCCCTATAATGACGTGGACATCCACTAAAGAGCGATTTTTCGAAATTCATCCCCTAAGGGTGTGAAATGGGGTTTTTACAAACCGCTAAAGCTATAGGGCTGAAATTTTGACAGTGCATCCCTATAATGGCGTGGACATCCACTAAAAAGCGATTTTTCGAAATTCATCCCTTAAGGGGGTGAAATGGGGTTTATCCAAACCGCTGGAGCTATAGGGTTGAAATTTTAACAGTGGATCCCTATAATGACGTGGACATCCACTAAAGAGCGATTTTTCGAAATTCATCTCCTAAGGGTGTGAAATGGGGTTTTTACAAACCGCTAAAGCTATAGGGCTGAAATTTTGACAGTGCATCCCTATAATGACGTTTACATCCAGTAATCCACTGGAGAGCGATTTTTCAAAATTCATCCCCTAAGGGTGTGAAATAGGGTTTTTACAAATCGCTAAAGCTATAGGTCTGAAATTCGGACAGTGCATCCCTATAATGGAGTGGACATCCACTATAAAGCGATTTTTCGAAATTCATCCCTTAAGCGGGTGAAATAGGGTTTATCCAAACCGCTGGAGCTATAGGGTTGAAATTTTAACAGTGCATCCCTATAATGACGTGGACATCCACTAAAGAGCGATTTTTCGAAATTCATCCCCTTAAGGTGTGAAATAGGGTTTTTACAAATCGCTAAAGCTATAGGGCTGAAATTTGGACAGTGCATCCCTATAATGGAGTGGACATCCACTATAAAGCGATTTTTCGAAATTCATCCCTTAAGCGGGTGAAATAGGGTTTATCCAAACCGCTGGAGCTATAGGGTTGAGATTTTAACAGTGCATCCCTATAATGACGTGGACATCCACTAAAGAGCGATTTTTCGAAATTCATCCCCTAAGGGTGTGAAATGGGGTTTTTACAAACCGCTAAAGCTATAGGGCTGAAATTTTGACAGTGCATCCCTATAATGGCGTGGACATCCACTAAAAAGCGATTTTTCGAAATTCATCCCCTAAGGGGGTGAAATGGGGTTTACCCACACCGCTTGAGCTATAGGGCTGAAATTTTGACAGTGCATCCCTATAATGGCGTGAACATCCACTAAGAAGCGATTTTTCAAAATTCACCCCCAAAGGGTGTGAAATGGGGTTTTTACAAACCGCTAAAGCTATAGGGCTGAAATTTGGACAGTGCATCCCTATAATGACGTTTACATCCACTAAAGAGCGATTTTTCGAAATTCAACCCCTAAGGGTGTGAAATAGGGTTTTTACAAACCGCTAAAGCTATAGGGCTGAAGTTTGGACAGTGCATCCCTATAATGGAGTGGACATCCACTATAAAGCGATTTTTCGAAATTCATCCCCTAAGCGGGTGAAAT
The DNA here is from genome assembly GCA_949987705.1 of Thereva unica. Classification (NCBI taxonomy): domain Eukaryota; kingdom Metazoa; phylum Arthropoda; class Insecta; order Diptera; family Therevidae; genus Thereva; species Thereva unica. Next base: position 161,382,829 of record OX465281.1, on the reverse strand, counting down.
AGGGTTTATCCAAACCGCTGGAGCTATAGGGTTGAAATTTTAACAGTGCATCCCTATAATGACGTGGACATCCACTAAAGAGCGATTTTTCGAAATTCATCCCCTAAGGGTGTGAAATGGGGTTTTTACAAACCGCTAAAGCTATAGGGCTGAAATTTTGACAGTGCATCCCTATAACGGCGTGGACATCCACTAAGAAGCGATTTTTCGAAATTCATCCCCTAAGGGGGTGAAATGGGGTTTACCCACACCGCTTGAGCTATAGGGCTGCAATTTGGACAGTGCATCCCTATAATGGCGTGAACATCCACTAAGAAGCGATTTTTCAAAATTCATCCCCTAAGGGGGTGAAATGGGGTTTATCCAAACCGCTAAAGTTATAGGGCTGAAATTTTAACAGTGCATTCCTTTAATGGCGTGGACATCCACTATAAGGCGATTTTTCGAAATTTATCCCCTAAGGGTTTGAAATGGGGTTTACCTACACCGCTGGAGCTATAGGGCTGAAATTTTGACAGTGCATCCCTATAATGGCGTGAACATCCACTAAGAAGCGATTTTTCAAAATTCATCCCCTAAGGGGGTGAAATGGGGTTTATCCAAACCGCTAAAGTTATAGGGCTGGAATTTTAACAGTGCATCCCTATAATGGAGTGGACATCCACTATAAGGCAATTTTTCGAAATTTATCCCCTAAGAGGGTGAAATGGGGTTTACCCAAACCGCTTGAGCTATAGGGCTGAAATTTTGAACAGTGCATCCCTTTAATGACGTGGACATCCATTAAGAAACGATTTTTCGAAATTAATCCCCTGAGGGGGTTAAATGGGGTTAAGCCAAACCGCTGGAGCTAAAAGGCTGAAATTTTGACAGTGCATATTTATAATGAAGTGGACATTTACTAAGAAGCGATTTTTCGAAATTCGTCCCCTAAAGGGGTGAAATGGGGTTACCAAACTACTGGAGCTACAGGGTTGAAATTTGGACGGTGCATCCCTATAATGACGTGGACATCCACTAAGAGGCGATTACTCGAAATGCACCCCCAAAGGGGATGAAATGGGGTTAACCCAAACCTCCGAAGCTGAAGGGCTGAAATTTTGACAGTGCATCCCTATAATCACGTAGAAATGAATGACTCGAAATTCACTTTATTTAATATTCATTTGTGATTGCTTCATAATTTCTTACATCCACGTAAATAGGCGAACAAACTTAACGAACGTTCGTTAAACCCTAAAATGTCACTTTTCTTGATGACATATACATGTCAATCTCTGCTTCAAAACTTGCAGATTTGTTGAGCAGAGGTGATATTCGCAGCAATTTGTTTACCATATTTATTAAAAAAATGCACTATAATAAACCCTTTTTAGGGATAATAACAGCTGACTTTTTTGTTGGTTTTTTTAAGGAAAACATTGCACATAATAAACAGTTTTTAAAGGCGTTGCAAGGCACGCGGGTTTTATGCTAGTAAATTCATAAAGCACAGCAAGATATTTTAACCCTAAATAACATATTAGTAGTGCTCATTCGTAACAATTTTAACTATCCAAAATAATTATAAAAAGTAAATATCAATGATGTTGTTTGTAAATAATTCCCAAACCATCTTTAAACTTGTTACAGAATATACTAATTATGTTCTGTAATTTAATAATTGAATTGTTTATTTAAAGCAAAAATGGTCTAGCGGAACATCTTTGATTGTTTATTATTGAAATATTTCTTTTTTTTTTTTAATTTATTAATTAATAAATAAAAAGAATAACACCATCATATTCTTGGCTTTTGAGCAACGGATGTCGCCCCTAGTAGTCATTCCATAACAAGTGATGGAATGAATATTCCACACGGGTGCGGAATGCCCGCAATTCCGTGTCTAAAAGCTCGTATTCTACAAGAGGCGTAGAAAAAAGACGTTTTTCTACGCCTCTTGTAGAATACGAGCATTCTGATATTGCTTTTAAACACGGAATTGCGGGCATTCCACACCCGTGTGGAATATTCATTCCATCACTTGTAGGTGTCATGGGTGCCTGTAGAAAAATTGAGTTGTATCAAATGAAGATACAAAATATACAAGACTTGGGTACTGCTGTTCTTATGACTGTACCAGATACAAAAACAAAAATTTGCTGAAAATTTACAATAACAGGAAAATTTTATGACCTGTTTAAAAAATATGCCAATCTCCGCCCCACTATAGCTGACGTAGATAATTTTTTTTAAATTATCAAAAAGGGCGTTGTACCAAGCAAGTGATGGGAATTAACAAAATGGGTACTATCCCAAAACAAGTGACAACGTTTTTAAAACTTCCAAATCCCGAGCTATACACAGGCCTTTGTTTCAGAAGAACATCTGCCACAATGTTAGTTGATGCAGGCGGCGACAATACGACGTTAAAGCGTCATGGAGGTTGGAAGTCAACGGAAGTAGCAGGAGGCTATATTGATAATTCCTTAAATAACAGAATAAATATATCTGATAAACTACTTACACATATGGCTTCCGCACTATGCCGGGTTAGGTTAACTGAGACACGTTTTAGTTATGCTTTTATTTTATATTTTATTTTATACTACGTGTGCACAATGTTTTATAACAGAGAGTTTTATTATAGTTTGTACCTATATATACAATACTAGCATAAAACCCGCGTGCCTTGCAACGCCTTTAAATAAAAACTGTATGTGCAATGTTTTCCTGCAAAAAAAAAAAAAAAAACAAACAAAAAAGTCAGCTGTTATTATCCCTAAAAAGGATTTATTATAGTGCATTTTTTAATAAATATGGTAAACAAATTGCTGCGTATATCACCTCTGCTCAACAAATCTGCAAGTTTTGAAGCAGAGATTGGCATGTATATGTCATCAAGGGAAGTGACATTTTAGGGTATGACGAACGTTCGTTAAGTTTGTTCGCCTATTTACGTGGGTGCAAGAAATTATGAAGCAATCACAAATGAATATTAAGTAAAGTGTTACGGCGTCACTTTCCTAATACCGATCAAAGACCAGGTATTAGGAGGTGATCGTCGTAATAATTAAAAAAATAGATGACGTATAGGATAGGTGCCGGCTGCTCTAAATAAAAAAGGCTTGGTTCGTTTAATACAAATATACTCTCTCCTAAATCTTATAAAATCTAATTAACTTTAACTTATTTTTATATTTCAATCTTTATTTAATTTCTTTACTCCAAATATTCTTAAACCTATTTTCTTTTCCCTTGTTGTTCTCCAGTCGCCTTGTGGATTCTCAGGTGGACTTCCTTCTAAATCCTTTTCGGGCTTCGGTCTCCTCAGTATTTGTTGTTTAGCCTTGTTGCTCGTGCTGGTTTATTTGCGAAGACGTTATATGTCCCAAATGAAACCTCGTGATTACGCGGGGTAATATCCAACGTAATCAATCTGCCAATTAATTCAATCTACCCTGGGCAAACTTTGATAGAACCTTAATTGACTCTCAACTAGCACGTAAGTTTTTCCGCTACTATAAGGTCAATTTCGTAGTAGAAATTATCTCATATAATTTCTATTGACCTTGCCTGAGTTTCAATGTTGTAAAAGAAATTACCGCGAGTAAAAATCTACTTGAAACTCTATCTGTGGCCGTGTGTGACGTCTATATACTCAAAACAAATTCAATTCCGTAGAAGAAATTATCCCATATAATTTCAATTGAATTTGTTTGAATCTCAATATCGTAGAAGAAATTATCTCGTATAATTTCAATTGAGATTCTAAAAATTTATCTAAATAAATAAGTTCAATTTCGTAAAAGAAATTATAAAATATAATTTCTATTGAACTTATTTGAATTTCAATATTTAAAATAAATAAGCTCAATTTCGTAGTAGAAATTATCCAATATAATTTCTATTGAACTTATTTGAATCTCAGTTTCGTATTTCCTATAATTTCCACTGAAATTCTCTATCTTTTAGAATTAGTAAATCTAAACCGTCACCTGAAGAACTAACAACAATTATGTGGCTAAACTAACACAAAAGTCAGCGGCGAAAAACCAACCAACTATCTAAATTCCCTAACAAACGATATTCGGAGAAAATCCTAAATATCGCCAGCTAACCTTCTCGGCGTAAAGTCCAAAGAAGATTAAAAATTCTGACCCAAACTCAATAGCTTTATCCAGCATCTTCTTCCTGGATGTGGCGCTGGGTGGGAGAATTTTTCTTGCAGTTTTTTTGCAAATTATTCATGCTGTTTTTCACATTCCTTATTTGTGGTTTTTGTTTCAGCTGCGTTTACACGATGTCAATTTTGACAGTAGTCAAATTGACATTTTTTTTGTTTTTATTTATTTTGAATATCGGAGGTAAGTATGTTTTGTGTTTGTTGTTACTAATTTTGTATTTTTAGGTATATTTATTAGTCTTAGGAGCCTGCCTGTGGACCTGGGGAATAATAGGTAAATTTCTTCATTTATTTTTATTCTTTTTCTAATAAGAGTTACGTTTTCAGGTCAAAACATAAAGTAAATTTCGAGTCATTCATTTCTACGTGATTATAGGGATGCACTGTCAAAATTTCAGCCCTTCAGCTTCAGAGGTTTGGTTTAACCCCATTTCACCCCCTTAGGGGATGAATTTCGAAAAATCGCTTTTTAGTGGATGTAAACGTCATTATAGAGATGCACTGTCAAAATTTCAACCGTTTAGCTCCAGCGGTTTGGGTTAACCCCATTTAGCCCCCTTAGGGGATGAATTTCAAAAAATCGCTCCTAAGTGGATGTCCACGTCATTATAGGGATGCACTGTCAAAATTTCAGCCCTATAGCTCCAGGGGTTTGGGTAAACCATATTTCACCCCCTTAGGGGATGAATTTCGAAAAATCGCTTTATAGTGGATGTCCGTGATATTGTAGGGATGCACTGTCAAAATTTCAGCATTATAAATTTAGCGGTTTGGATAAACCCCATTTCAACCCCTTAGGGGATGAATTTCGAAAAATCGCTTTTTAGTGGATGTCCACGCCATTATATGGATGCACTGTCAAAATTTCAGCCTTATAGCTCCAGCGGTTTTGAGTTGACCCTATTTCACCCCCTTAGGGGATGAATTTCGAAAAATCGCTCCTATGTGGATGTCCACGTCATTAAAGGGATGCACTGTCAAAATTTCAGCCCTATAGCTCCAGCGGTTTGGGTTAACCCCATTTCCCCCCCTTAGGAGAAGAATTTCGAAAAATCGCTTTAATAGTGGATGTCCACGTCATTATAGGGATGCACTGTCAAAATTTCAGCCTTATAGCTCCAGCGGTTTTGAGTTGACCCTATTTCACCCCCTTAGGGGATGAATTTCGAAAAATCGCTCCTAAGTGGATGTCCACGTCATTAAAGGGATGCACTGTCAAAATTTTAGCCCTATAGCTCCAGCGGTTTGGGTAAACCCCATTTCACTCCCTTAGGGGATGAATTTCGAAAAATCGCTTTTTAGTGGATGTCCACATCATTATAGGGATGCACTGTCAAAATTTTAGCCCTATAGATCCAGCGGTTTAGGTAAACCCCATCTCCCCCCTTAGGGGAAGAATTTCGAAAAATCGCTTTAATAGTGGATTTCCACGACATTATAGGGATGCACTGTCAAAATTTCAGCCCTATAGCTTTAGCGGTTGGGAAAAACCCCAATTCACCCCCTTAGGGGATGAATTTCGAAAAATCGTATTTTAGTGGATGTCCACGTCATTAAAGGGATGCACTGTCAAAATTTCAGCCCTATAGCTCCAGCGGTTTGGGTTAACCCCATTTCCCCCCCTTAGGGGAAGAATTTCGAAAAATCGCTTTAATAGTGGATGTCCACGTCATTATAGGGATGCACTGTCAAAATTTCAGCCTTATAGCTCCAGCGGTTTTGAGTTGACCCTATTTCACCCCCTTAGGGGATGAATTTCGAAAAATCGCTCCTAAGTGGATGTCCACGTCATTAAAGGGATGCACTGTCAAAATTTCACCCCTATAGCTCCAGCGGTTTGGGTAAACCCCATTTCACCCCCTTAGGGGATGAATTTCGAAAAATCGCTTTTTAGTGGATGTCCACATCATTATAGGGATGCACTGCTAAAATTTCAGCCCTATAGCTCTAGCGGTTTGGGTAAACCTCATTTCCCCCCTTAGGGGAAGAATTTCGAAAAAATCGCTTTAATAGTGGATTTGCACGTCTTTAAAGGAATGCACTGTCAAAATTTCAGCCCTATAGCTCCAGCGGTTTGGGTAAACCCCATTTCACCCCCTTAGGGAATGAATTTCGAAAAATCTCTTCTTAGTGGATGTTCACGTCATTATAGGGATGAACTGTCAAAATTTCAGCCTTATAGCTCCAGCGGTTTTGAGTTGACCCTATTTCACCCCCTTAGGGGATGAATTTCGAAAAATCGCTACGGATGCACTGTCAAAATTTCAGCCTTTTAGCTCTAGCGGTTTAGGTTGTGCGTTGTCTGTCAATCAGTTACTTTTTATACAATAGAAAAAAAGTAAAGAAAAAAAATCCCCTTACAACTTACTGAACCTCATTTCACCCCCTTCAACCCTTTTTTCTCCAAAAAAGCAGCCTATGTGCGTCTCCCCTTTCTAAACTATGTCTGTTGCAAATTTCATCAAAATCGGTCCAGCGGCTTAGGCGTGAAAGTGTAACAGACAGACAGACAGAATTACTTTCGCATTTATAATATTAGTAAGGATATATGTAATATATTTATTTATTATATTTATATAGTTAGTCACTTTTTATTATCGCGTGTCGTTTAGGTGTCACTTTTTGAGGAGCCCCTTTTGGACAGTGAAGTGAAAAATTGGAGATGCCGGAAATTGGCTATCTCACTATGGACCGGGAAAAAACGGCAAGATCACTGAACTTTCGTTCGGTGATCGATCTAGTGTTCCGACTGATCGTTTTGATCGTGTCGGAAGTTGTGGTGTGACATTGCGTAAAGTTTGGTAATTAAACTTTACGCGGTCACTACATACTCCCCTCCCCCAGCGTAGCGTTAACGGAATGTTACCGCTTTAGACGGCTTAGTTTCGTTGTCGCGGTCGCAACCGAAGGCTGGCTTTAACCTGTCAATGGATATTGACTTGGTTGTGCCGTTCAATTTGACAACGAAGTGTTTTCGTAATCGTTTGATTACTTCATATGGGCCCTCATATGGAGGTTCGAAAGGTTTTCGAACTCTGTCGACTCGTATGAAGACGTAGTTGGCGTTCTCCAGGGCTTCTGGCACGTAGACATCCTTTTGGACGGGTTGCCGAGGATGTATTGCCTTAATGTTCTGCATATGAGAACGAAGGCGAGAGAGTAAATCTGATTCTTCAATTGGATTTTCATCACTTGGGATAGAAATCGAATTGGGAAGTCTCAGATTCTGACCATATACGAGCTCGGCTGGTGAGCATTGTAAGTCGGTCTTAATTGCCGTGCGTATGCCTAACATGACAAAGGGCAAGTCTTCACTCCAATGAGTTGTGTTGTCCCTTGCCATTAAGGCTGCTTTTAGTTACCTGTGGAACCGTCCAACCATCCCGTTTGCTTGCGGATGGTAGGCGGTGGTCCGGATTCGATGAGTGCCGAGTAATTTGGCAACTTCATTGAACAGTTTCGATTCGAACTGCGTACCTTGATCGGTTGTGATCTCGAGTGGTACGCCGAATCGTGGGACAAATTCAGTGACCACTTTCTTTGCCACTGTTGAAGCTGAGATATCCCGAATTGGGTATGCTTCAGGCCATCGCGTGAATCTATCGACTATCGTTAAGATATAAGAGTATCCACGAGATGGGGGTAGGGGTCCCACTATATCCATATGGATATGGTCAAATCTATTTAGTTTGAAAGCGTCCAATGGAGATTTGGTATGTCGTGAAACTTTGGACTTTTGGCAACCTAAGCACGATCGAGACCACTCATTGCAGTCTTTATTGATCGATGGCCAGAAGTATTTCTTGGTAACGGCTCGTCTTGTAGCCCGGATACCAGGATGAGAGGGACTATGTTCGGAGTTGAACGCTAGTCTCCGTAAGGAAATGGGTATGTAAGGCCTAGGAATGCCTATACTAGTTTCACACCACAACTTATGGGCGGTGAATGGTATTGGTGTGAGAACTAATTTTACCCGTGAGCCGTTGCTGGGGTGCTCTTGTAGAGACTTCAACTCTGTGTCACCTTGTTGAGCCTGAGCCAGTGTAGGCAGGTCGAAGGTGACCGAGTCGACGTTGTCGGTTGCTAGTGAGCGTGACAAGTAGTCTGCGACAACGTTTTGTTTACCCGACACATGTCTGATGTCTGTGGTAAACTGAGAGATTAGACCCAAATGTCTGGTCTGTCGAGGGGATCGTTCGGTCTTTGTGTGAAGGGCGCGAACCAGTGGTTTGTGATCAGTATAGACCACGAAATTGCGTCCTTCAACGAAATAACGGAAGTGTTTGATCGCTGCATAGATTGCGAGGAGTTCGCGATCGAATGCAGAGTACTTCCGTTCGGTTGGTGACAGCTTTTTGGAATAAAAAGCTAGAGGTTGCCACCGATGACCGTTGAATCGTTACAAAACGCCTCCGATTGCGCAATCAGAGGCGTTGTTCGTAAGACTGTATTTTGCATCCTCGATTGGATGGTTCAGCAGAGTTGCTTCAGCCATCGACGTTTCCACCTTGAGGAATGCCGCCTGACATTCTGCTGGCCAGTCAAAAACTTTATTGGCACGTGAGCGGTTGAGAAGGTCTCTCAAATGCTCGTTTATCGGCACCAACTGTTCAGCCAATTTTGGGATAAATCGGTGATAGAAATTCACCATTCCCAAAAACTTCTAGATCGATTTGACAGAAGTTGGAGGTGCGAGATCAACGATAGCCTGAACCCGATCGGAGGATGGAAGTATTCCATCCTTTGTGATGCGGTGGCTTAGAAACTTAATCTCTGTTGCACCAAAAACGCATTTCTCTAGCTTAATGGTTAAACCGAAGCTATCGAGGCATTTAAAGAGCTCTTCGAGGTGAACGATATGCTCATCCTCGGTTTTACTGGCGATAAGTATATCGTCCAAGTATACATAAACGAATCGAGATCTCTCGTAACTTCATTTATGAACCTTTGAAAGGTTTGGGCTGCATTTCGTAAGCCGAATGGCATACGAGTAAACTCATATAGGCCGAATGGCGTAATGAGTGCAGTCTTATGCACGTCTTCTGGGGCGATATTGGTATGTGATGGTTTGCACGTACCAAATCAACCTTTGAAAATATTGTGCAACCGTGAAGATTCACGGAGAAGTTCTGTATATGCGGGATCGGATATCTATCCGGCACAGTGACAGCATTAAGGCGACGGTAGTCGCCGCATGGCCTCCAATAATGTGAGTCCCGTTTAGGGACCAGATGAAGCGGAGATGCTGCGGGGGACGACGAAGGTCGACAAATCCACAATTGAAATTGGTAATTCTAACTTTGCCACCTTCAGTTTCTCCGGATGGAGTCGCCGAGCGGTGACAAAAGGTAATAGCCCTTTAGTTACAATGTGGTGTTGCACATTGTGTTTAACCGGAAGGTTAAAATTGGGCGGTTTTTTTAACGAAGCGTACTTCGTTAATAGCTCTTTGTATATGCCAATAACTCGGCATGGAAGTGTTTCGGGGTTGTAGTCGACGGTAGCGCACACGTTAATTCGGAACTTGGTGCGCTTGTCGACTAAATGCCGATATTCAAAATCGACAGACAATTTCAACTTCATTAAGAAGTCCGCCCCGATAATGGCTTTAGTGGTGTCGGCTATAATAAAGTTGTAAACGTATCGTCGGCGTAAGCCGAGTCCAAGTTCAAGCAACTTTGTGCCGAAAGTTCGGATCAGTGATCCGTTGGCCGCGTACAGAAGGACGTTCGGGCTACCGTTATGGGTCGGGAACGCCTTGGCGGGAACAATTGAAACGTCAGAGCCCGAATCAATCTGAAAGTCCATCCGATTGTTGGTGTCTTTGACGAATAAACGATATGAGCGGCCGGTTATATGCTCGCTCATGTCGATCCCCAGCCCCTTTAGTTTTTTTTAGGGGTGGCGGTGGCCTTTTTTTTCGCCGGCTTGGCTTGGCCACCACCAAAACTGCAGGGTGCCTTGCATGTGCGTGCTTTCTTACCATAGCGGTAATGGAAGTAGCACAGGCTACCTCTGAGTTTATTGGCCCCTTGTGGCCGATTGGCCGAGGGCTGACGAGGGCCGCTCTGTCGATTGGCAGGCGTTCGGCTTCGTGGACTTCTGTTAAGGCTGTCTAGCCGGGCCGTCAATTTATTGATGGCGCTTTGCAGCGACATCAATGTTGGTACTTATCAAACCTATAAAGGACAAAACCGTTGATGTTTGGTTTAACTGTAATTTTATGTTTATGTTGTTCTCTTGACTCACTATTAACTGTATTAGGGTAACTTAAGGTTAAGCAGGTGACCCCGGCATTAGGTTTCTAACTTGAATTTTGTACTCTTCCTTTCTTGGTGAAGCTACTGCTTCATTTAGTATGTAAGTGCCTTTTTATTGTGATAAATAATATAACTTACTGATCTCATTTGATCACAGGCTCTTAGGTCGCCCTTAGGATTAAGATTCTTTAGCCCATTAAGTAGGACTGGAAGTCTTTTTTTATTTTTTTTTTATTTGATTTTATTACTTTTATTATTTTGTTTAATTTTCCTTTGTTTGTGTCTTGTTAATCTTATAATTTATTATCTCTATCATTTTCTTGTGTTTGTATGTATATTATTTAATTTTCTTATTTATTTTATTTTAATTTTTATTTTTATTTTAATTTTTCTTTAATTTTAATTTTAATAAATTTTGTAAGCCACTAAGGCTATGTAACGTTTCGGCGTCGTGTAGCAGACATTAAGCTGACTATTCCTATGTATTAGCACAGAGTACTTAATACACAGAGGGAACAACAGGAGCAGGGTTACGACGTCCAAAATGGGTCACAAGCACTGACATATAGAATGGACTGCTTATGAGAAATTTTTCATGGCTCCAATTTGTTCCATAGGCTAAAAACCTTTTTTCACTCCATGTAAACACCGGAATCACTTTTGAAATTTACATTTTTTTAAATACGTACTTAAAACATTAAAACAACACAAATATTTTGTTTAAAAAAATTAATAAACACTATTTTCACTTTTTCACCTTTTAAAATGCCTTTTTTTTATTAATTTGCAAATTTTATGTGTATCTGATTTAAGTTCTTAACGCCTGTCTTAGCAACTGACATTCTGTCCGGGGGCTTATGGGGAAAAGAGCAAAAGCTATAAACATCACTATACCCGTCTATTTTTTTCTAATTGATTTAACGCAAAAGATATAAACATCACTATACCCGTCTATTTTTTTCTAATTGATTTTATTTCTGAGTGCTTCTGTCAGTTTGGGGGCTTATGGATGAGCGAGCGACTATACCTTTTTGGTGCCATCGGTTTGTATGGGAATAATTGCTGATGAGCAGTCCATTATTATATGTCAGTGGTCACAAGTCGTAACCCATCCGAGCTTTTTGTTTTCTTTGAGAGCGAAACTCATCATGACTCTCTCTTCAAGTTTTTCACTGCTAAGCAGGATGTGTGTGCGCAATAACTTTTTGATGAGGTAGTATAGTAAATGAACTGAAATAGAATCTTTAGAAAGGAAAAGAATATTTTTCTACCTGCGATTGTGATAAAATGAAATGGGTCTTATTTTGTTTTTAACTAACTTTTTTCGTAAACGAACGATTAGGCTGGCGTACTAAAAATATAAAAAAAATTGAAACATTAAAATTGCTAATAAGATTTTTTAGGAGTTTAGATGATATAAAAAATTAAGAATTGTAAAATGATTGGAAAATTTTTAATTTTTAAAGATTAATGTGTATTTAAATTATCAGCTTTACGAAAAAAAAGTTATATTACATTTCTAGTTCTAAATCCGTCCAAAAATATTACAAAATTGTTAAAATTTTAATTTTCGTTTTGTTATAAAATAACTGTTTATAATAATATATCCCTTATGGTACCAGGATATACCTTGGCAACTCAACGTTTCCTAACACAATTATAAAAATACTATCCTAATATAGAAAATTTATCCTAAAGTTCCTTTGCTGCCTGCTCTAATAGTGGAACCAGGTGGTTTATTTATTAAATTTACACGTTATATCAAAACAAAAATGTTTCTACTTTGTTTGAAACTCTTAATTTTTCAATATTTTTGGGAGTTAGTTGGAATATTTGACATTTTTGTTAGTTGCATCGTATTCATGCATTTTAAACACACTTTTCTTTGAACTGGCCTGATGTTTTGAACACAACTTGGGAGCCATGACACCACTTGCTGTCAAAATTTGGGGGACTCGTTCCCAAAGTGCTTAAAGTGCTTACTGGAACAAAAATACATCTAGTCCAATCTATCGAACTTACTTTACAAAATTTTCCAAGATCCATCGTTCAAAAACAAATATCTCTTAAATGGTAGGTTTTATCGCAAAAATTATTACAATTGTAGCTCATGCAATTTTTTCACAAACGATAGTATATACAATATACTCCTTCGAATTTATATTTTGCAAGTTTATATTTTGCATAGTATATAACACCACCAGGTAGGCGCATTTTTAAGCGTAAGCACAATCCACGATTTGTTGTGATCAAACAAGCACAACTATATTTGCATATACGGCAAGAACAAAGAAGATTAGAGGGAAATATGGAGGACATACAGTACACCAAGCTATTTATTAATCGTTATTAGCAATGTTTCTGTCTTTTCTGGTATAGCACTTTTGCATAGGTTTTGATTTAATGGAATTTCTTGCGACCGTTCACTAAACCCCTTCCCAAAAATTTTGATATGAGCTTTACCCAAATCAAAAAGAAGTTGTGAAGGCGAATGTAAGACCCCGGATTAGTACTGTTTATCTAATTTTTACTATTTAAAAGGGACTCATTTTTAAGTCCAAGCCATTCTCCTTGTTCTAATAAATATTCTTGCAACTATTACAATGTTCAACCTTTGTTTTGAATATATATTAGTTTATAGAAGCCTCATCTGAGAAATTATTTTTTAACACTATTTCTACCACGGTTTTGTGTGTACCTATTTTGACCAAACGGTGTCTTTTCAATCTTTGTAACAAGAAAAAACAGTAATCATTAAAACAGCACTGTAATTAAACTTTTTCCTTATTTAATATCACAGTTTTTACAAATCAATGGTTGCTCTACTAAGCATTTTCCACACGCATACTTTGAAAAGTGTCTTTCGACACCTCTTGGTAGAAATAGTGCTTAAACAACGGTATCAAGTGCCTCTTCTAAATACCAGTTCTTTCATTAAAATTTTCATTATCGACTTACAAAGAAAGTAAGTCCTTGACAAGAACACCCGCTACGTTTGTTTAGCATTGATTATAATTCACAGCATCTAACAAAGTAAAATATTCATCCTCATTGCAATTAGAAATGTCATTCGGCTGGAAAATTTTAAATAACATTATCTGCGATAAGGATTTAAACGTCCGGACAACTGTCCTTATAGGTCTGGTCTATAATGGACTCCGACCGGCTTGTCCTTTTCAACTTATTGTTGGAGAAAATAATCCAGGGTGACATTAAAGGGCAGAATCCTCCACAAATACTGATGGCTTATGACACTGATATCATCGGAAGACCATCAAGAACAGTACAAGTATTTTTCTCCCAGATTGAACCGGCGGCACGAAAGCTGGGACTGCAAATCAACGAAAGCTAAACAAAGTATATGGTGGCCTCGTCTGCAAGAACACCTAACATTGGTCCCACAATCAAGGTAGAGGAATACGATTTTGAAGTGGTAAAAGGATTTACCTACCTTGAGTCAATAGTATCAGCCCACTATAGCATGGTACTAGAAATACGCGCACGGCTTCTAAAACCCAACAAAACCTACTGCAGTCTGTCAAGGCTCTTCAAATCCAAGCACTCTAACCTCTTAACCTTGTTCGACAGTAACTTCCTTCGGAAAATTGTTGTGAAGAAGATACAACCCCAAATTGTACTAAATATATAAAGAACCTGCCACAACCATAGATATATCACGCCTACATTAGATAGGACATGTAATGGGAATGCCTGCAGAAGTGCCCCAAACTTCCTGTTCCTCCAAAGGCCAGAGCGATTAGGGTTTTTTTTTTTTTCTGTGTGAGGTGAGGTATTAGGTCCAATTATTAAGCCTATTGTACTACAACCCCTACACCTCATATTTGTAGGCCAGACCGCCTGAACAAGTTCAGCAGTCTGCCTAGTGGTTTGTCGCTTAGACTTGAGTGTTCGAGCAGGGACTTCCCGAACAAAGAGACCCTTCTCCTCGCTATTGCAGGGCACTCACAGAGAACATGGAGGGCAGACTCATCCTCTTCTAGGCAAGGCCTACATGTAGGGTCCTCCGCCCTTCTTATCTTCCATAAGTGGTAATTTAGGGCACAGTGTCCGGTAATTAAGCCAACAAGTGTCCTAACATCACTCCTACTGCACCGTAATAATTCCTTGGCCGTCTTAGGGAACGGCCCTGGAAGGAACCGCTTAGAGTTGGCCAGTCCAGGCGCGGACCTCCAGCGTTCAATATGTTTCATCAAGGTCCGATCGGCCAGGGCCCTTTGCAGCAAGCTGGACGGTGCCCCAATAGCCGGCTCTGGACCAATGAATGCAATATCAGAGCCCTGTTTAGCCAGGGCATCCGCACTTTCATTGCCTTCGAAGCCCCGGTGACCCGGGACCCAGACAAGTGTAATTTGATTGAGAACGTCCAACTCATGAAGAGCAGGTTGGCAGTCCCAAACTAATTTCGACTTGGTCCTACGGGACCTTATCGCTCTAATTGCCGCTTGGCTATCAGAGAAGATAAAAATCCGTTTATTTTGGTAGGCCCTTCTTAAGTTCTCATGAGTGCATGCCAGAATAGCGAACACCTCCGCTTGAAAGACAGTTGCCAGGGTGCCTAGACTTATAGCCTTGCTGAATCTGGGACTTTCACTCCAGATTCCGGCGCCTACACCTGTCTCCGTTTTAGAGCCATCCGTGTACCATATAGCCCGCCCGGCAAAACTTTAGGAAAAGTCCAGGTAAGCCTTTCCTGTATATGTACAGAAGGTTGCAAATTTTGAGATTTTATAGGGCATGCCGTCCGATAGCATCTCCGCTTCCGGAATCTCTTCTATGATGTTGATTATTATAGAATGTCCTCGCCCAAGACCAGCGCCCAAGTAACCATTCGCTTTCAGCCGCAGCGCCGCGTTTATGGCGGACTTCTCTACCTCAAGGTGGAGGGGTACCAAATTGAGGAGAGCCTCCAGCGCTGCCGTTGGGGAAGTGCGGATGGCCCCAGTGATGGAGAGGCAAGTCATTCTTTGAATTTTGCTTAAAATGGTTATGGAACCCTTAAGCTTCGTTCTGTGCCACCAAACTAAAGCTCCATAAGCTACCATGGGTCTTATGATGGTGGTGTATATCCAATACATGGTTTTCGGTTGCAAACCCCAGGTGGAACCACAAGCTCTGCGGCAAGCCCACAGGGATCTGCGCGTTCTACACATCAGAGTGTCCATATGCTGTTTCCAGTTGAGCTTGGCATCTAGCGTCACTCCTAAATATTTGGCTTGTTGTGAAAAGCCTATAGTTCTGCCCGCGAATGTAGGTTCCCAAATTCCCGGTAGTGATCGTTTCCTGGTGAAAGGAACTAGGATCGTTTTGTCGGGATTGACTTGTAGACCTACGCTCTCGCACCAGCTAGAGACCAGATCAAGTGCCTGCTGCAGGCGCCTTGACATGGCGTCTTCAGATTCACTTGTAATTACTAATACCACATCGTCAGCGTAACCTTGGGCGAAAATGTTTCGACCGTTAAGCAGCTCGAGGAGTTCATCTACAACAAGGCACCAGAGAAGTGGAGATAAAACTCCTCCCTGCGGGCAGCCTCTTGCTATAGTGCCCTCCAGAGACCCCTCAACATGAGAAACAATTAGTTTGCGAGTTCTCAGCATAGAGTCAATCCAGTTGCAGAAAGTGCTACTTAGACTGTGTCTACTTAGAGCCCTAGCTATAGTATCAAAGGATGTGTTGTCAAAGGCTCCCTCGATATCGAGGAAGGCCGTCAGCGCAACTCATTTGTTTAGAGCCGCATGTTCAAGCCTGAGCACCAGATTGTGCAGTGCTGTCTCACTACACTTGCCCGCCTGGTACGCATGCTGACAGGAGCTTAGTGGTTGGCTTTGAAGATAAGTTTCCCTTATCGCCCGGTCGACAATTTTCTCCATTGTCTTCATGACAAAAGACGAGAGGCTTATCGGCCTGAAAGATTTAGTCAGGGTGTAATCCGAACGCCCTGGCTTAGGTATAAATGTTATGTTGACGTTCCTCCAGACGGATGGGATGTAGCCATGTGCGAAGGAAGCCCTAAATAATTTGCATAATAAGGGAGTGACTAGGTCGCAGCCCTCCTGTAGCAGAATGGGATAGATTCCGTCTGCTCCAGGGGACTTGTATGGTTTGAACGATCTAATCGCCTCCATAATAGCTTCATGGTTGAACAAGGTATTTGCTTCTGTCCAGGCGGCTTTGGACACTTTAGAAAGTTGGCCTATTCGCTGCCCAGCAGAAGTTGTGCTCTTTTTAATAAATGGTTGTGCCTGGAAAATGTGCCTGGAGCAATATTATCAAGGGTTCTTTCCTAGACTGTGTGAAAGAGCCATCGGTTCTCCTGATGGATCCAAGATCTACCGACAATCCCTTTGATAAAGCTTTATAGATTTTTGCTGAGTCTCGAATGTCTTCGACACTCTTGCAGAAATTCCTCCAGCTATTTCTTTTTGCTCGTCTGATTGCCCTGTTATAGCTGGTTAGCGAGCTTTTATAACTCTCCCAGTTGCCGCTCTTCTTAGCTGCGTTGAACAGTTTCCTCGTAGCGGATCTTAGCTTGGAGAGCTCGTTATTCCACCATGGAGTTTTCCTATTACGCGTCCTCATCAGAACAGGGCAGTTATTGTTGTAAGCAGCAGTAACCGCCTCCGTAAAGAAGTCCGCGGATAGTTCTACATCCATCGTAGATTTGATTGAGTGCATGGAACCCTTCAATATGCTACTGAGTTCGGCCCGAAAGTCTGTCCAGTTCGTATATCTAGGATTCCTGTATGTACTCACATTTTCCAAAGACTCATCCACCATAAAGTAAATTTGTCTATGGTCTGAGCACGATGGCTCATCTGAGACCCGCCAGTCACTCACGTAAGTGGCAACTTGTTGAGTAGGTAGCGTGATGTCTATAACCTCACGTCTCCTACCGTTGTCGAAGGTAGGATCCGTGCCGCGATTTAATATGTCCAGGTTAGTAGTTAAGAGGTAATCAAAAAGGTATTCACCCCCCTTGTTCACTCCACTGCTACACCAGGCATCATGATGGGCAGGCCCCCCCCCCCAGGCATCCTATGATGATCTGCAGACCGGTCCTGTGAGAGTGTCCCACGATATCCTTCAGTTCTCCACCCTCGGTGGTGGGTCTCTGGAGTCATAGGGGAGGTATGCCGAACATAAGGTAATCATGCTCTTGCTGCCCCCCCCCCTGTTAATCTGTATCATCACCACTGCCAGGTCTCTCGACGATTTATCTGTGAGAGGAAAGCAGTTAGTGTTTTTATTGTAAACTACACAGGTCCGAGGGTCGCCGTCCACATCACTGCATGCAATGCTGTAGCCGGTTGTCCGCAAGCCCTGTATAGCACCGTTATTTACCCATGACTCCTGTACAAGAGCCACGTCGATAGCTTGGGTGGCTAGCACCCTGCAAAGGACTGCCGAGGCAGCCCTACTGTATTGCAGGTTGCACTGTACCACCCGCATCCTGAGGTTGTTCCCGCTGCTGTGAGCCAGCAGGAGTCTCCTTTTTTGAGCCAATCTCCTTGACTCTAATTCGTCCGAAGCCGTAGAATAGGGACATGCTCTGCTCTTTAAGCTGCGTGAGCAGCACCCTCTCGTCAATGCTAAGGGCAAGAGTTTGACCGTTCTGGTCCACCTTCCTGCCCATCACTTGCCAAGAGGTCACCTCAATTGGCTGATTCTGTACTTCCAGCCTGCAGAGCACCTGCTCCGGTTCCCTAACATCGTTAGGAACCCAGAACGTGATTCGCTTGTATTTGGGAAGGTCCTTTTCCTCAATTACTCTGAGGTTGGCCCCTTCCCACAACTGAAGCCTGTTGACAGCATTTGTCAACCATTGGCTGGTGGGGTCGTTGGCGCAGGTGATCTTGATGAGACCCCCTGCCGCCCTTGCACCCAAAAACTGAGGCGGACAATCGGCTTTACGACTTTTGTCTACCTCAGACAGGATGGCATCGCAGACGGAGGATGATTGCTCCTCTGTCAATTTGCCCTCGGGATAGTTGTCTAGGACCACTACCATTTTCATCCCAGCTAGCTTATCCCGGTATGAGGGTCCTTGCGACTCCCCCTTTTTTTTCTTCTTCTGGGTTCCCTGCCCAGCCGGAGAATCCTCAGACCGCTGCCGTTTTGGCAGTGCGTCAGTTGGGCCGGCATAGGACATAGCCCCCTAGAAGTTGTAGGAGTTGGTGCTACCAATTTCCCAGGTCCAGAAACTTCTGGCAGTCCAGCGGTCGTCCAGGTCTGCTCCTTGGAGCCCCCGTCCTGACCACTGTCCTGCCTTGGGTTTGTTGGGAAGGAAGTTCCGCATGTGGGACTCGGGTGTGCTCCGTGGAGCTCCCCAATTCCTCTGCAGCCTTCCTTGCCTTGGCCCTCTTCCTCTTGGCAGCACCGGATTTTTTCTTGCTAGGTTGCACGGTCATACCGACAACCTTGGCCGTTATTTCTTCAACAACATTGTCACCAGCTGCCTGGGCCAGTGTTGTTGATTGAGAAGCCGAAGCTTCTGTGCTAAACGAGGTACCTCCAAGGAGTTCCCTCTCCAGGTCTGAGCTGATACTTATTGCATCAGACTCACAACCTCTTTCTTCGTCTGTTTTTTTTTTAATTTTTTGGTCCATAAGAGTCCCACGAGTACGGCTGGAAAGGGAAGGTCCATCCTAACAGAGCCTCCATATTAGGATAAGGCTATATACAACTGGGTGCGCCCGGTGCCCAGAAGAGATCGTTAGAGACAGTGCAGCACTACCCACTGCCACGCAGCCCTCGACACGATTAGGGTTACAAGACCTAGGAAGAGATATAAAGGTGACATAAAAATGGACTTACAATTGGGTTACCAACCAGAACACAGAGATACAGGACCAAGATTATTGACCGAAAGTTCTTGAGTTCTTGAGGAGGCCTAGGCTTACAGACGGCTGCAGTGCCAATGATGATGGAGATAAAGGACAATTCCGAAAATTTTACAACGACGAGATCTACGAGCGTTATAGCGACATAGATGTTGTGGAGAAATCAAAGCGCGGGAGGTCCCGGTGGACAGGGTATCTAGCTCTTATGAGTGAAGATGGACAGGATCGGAAAGTTCTCTATGGTAAGATCTATGAGGGCGATAGCGAGGGAAACCCAACGTTCGCTGGAAGGATGGCTGGATAGAATCGGGATTGGTGGCGAGAATAGTTGCGAGAGGGCGGGACGGTAAAGCGATTGTAGAGCCGTTAAATAAGAAGAAGTCATTAATGGATGGATGCATACATCGCATAAACCGTATTCACTTAACGACCTCGTATTAACCACATATGAACGACCATCTACCAGAGAAAGTCATAAGCTTCAACCAATTCAATTTACAGGACCATATCAAATCAAAAATGTTTTGTTAACGACCTCATGCTGATGATCTTGCAGACAGGGAAACGAAGTTGAAAGCACACCCCACTTAACCCGGATGGAAATGCCCTTGCCTCCTACAAACAAGCTGTGAGGAAAATCAGCTTGGCTCGAGCTGGGTTGAGTTGGATCACAGTAACGGTGTGCCGCACTCTTCATGCAATGTGGCCAACTTTGGACGCAAAGCGTTCAACATCTCTTGTTCAGTTAAACCAAAATGGAGATAAGCCATATAGTAAAGGTGCTGACCGGTCACTGTACCTTTGCCCCGCACGCCGAAAGATTAGAACTTCCCCACAACGACTTATGAAGAAGTTATGGTAATGAAGAAGAAGAAGAAACTGTCTCCCATATTCTCTGTACATGTCCCGCCCTCGGAAGAGAAGAGGACCTTCCTTGGCTCACCCTTCCTTGACGGATTAAGCGAGCTGCAAAATATTGGTGCTCCTAACCTCTGTCGCTTTATCAAAAGCTCAAAATGGCTTAAAATGGCCTGAACTTTGTTCCAACACTACATAGGATGGCATCACAATGTGCCCAATGTCGGGCTTAAGTGGGCACCCATTTTAACCTGACCTAACGACCACTTCAGTGCCGGGATGGCGAGCGCTGTCTCCAAACAAGAAAACAACTTACTTTGTATGACCAAACAGCTGGTGGGATTCATCAAATAATTAAACTGGTATCGCAATTTTTGGAATTAGGTTTGATAGTAAGTTAGTTAGTCATCTTTAGCCCTGGTTCTGGATCTCACATATGAGATCACTACATGTGTCTCAATTGCAGAAGAGCCGGGACGAAATGGCTAGATATTATCGTCCGTAACTAGTCACTTCTCCGACAAAAACTCGCATCTCAACTACCCCTGACCCAACTGAAAACATAAGGCTCTTTTACCACAATTGCAGTGGTATGAGAGGCAAACTTAATAACCTTTTCATTGACTCGAAATCTTGCAATTTTAATGTACTCGTAATCACAGAAACGTGGTTAAATGAAACTTTTGTAAACCAGGAGATCTTAGACTCCACCTGGACGATATACAGATGCGATAGAGACTACAACTCTGCCAGTCTCTCAAGAGGTGGAGGTGTTCTTATAGCGGTCAAGGACCCCCTGAATAGTGAACTAATCGCAACTAAAAATTCGAATTCCTTTGAACATGTTTTCGTGCGAGTTAAATCGGGCAGGAAACACATATTTTTCGGCACTTTTTACATACCCCCTAACTCTGACGAATCTAAATATGATGAATTACTTCATATATTAGATGATATTAACGAATCTCTCTCCAGTTGCGACGACATATTTATTTTAGGAGACTTTAATCGCCCTAATATATCTTTTATCTCCGACGAGGAAGAAAATTGTTTACTTCCGATTAACGTCACAAATGCTATCGATATAAAGTTTATCGACTCCTTTTATGGAAATGGTCTGCACCAAATCATTAGAACTCCGAATTCTCGTGGTAATTGGTTAGATCTAATCTTCACTAACTCACCTGAGGAGTTGAACATTCTGCCTGCTCCGCCTGAGGAAAACCTTTTCACCAACTCTACTCACCATTCTGCATGGATCCTCGAACCTAATACCGCAATATCTAATCATCGTATATCATACAATAACTCATTCATTTATGATTTTAAACATGCAGACTCTAACAGCATTGTCTTCGAATTATCCCTAGTTGACTGGGAAAATAGGCTTTCTGGTAATGACATTGACGAAATAGTGTCTTGCTTCAACACTATAATATTCAACGTTATTGACAAACATGTGCCCAGAATTAAAAGAAGGGATAAATTATCGGAACCATGGCTGGATAAGAATGTCCGTTCTCTTCGTAATCAGAGAAATAAATTGTATAAGCTGATTAGAAATAACCCCCATGCAAATGATGAACTGAAATTAGCATACACTAGGCTAGCCTCAGAGTTCAGTCTTAGGTCACGTGAGGCCTATACTACATATCTTAACTCTGTTGGCGATAGCATTATTAGAGACCCCAAAAAATTCTTTCAGTTCGTTAATATGAAACGAAAGACCTTAGGCTATCCAACTACAATGACCAATGGCAGTAAACACTCCTCTTGCCCACAGGAAATTTGTAACATGTTTGCTGACAGGTTTACCGAAGTCTTTTGTCCAAAATCTGATACAACACATACTGACCCAACACACACGCGCACTGTTACTTCAACTCTTATAGATAACATATCCCTATCCGTCGAAGACATCATGACAGGTTTAAACAATCTGGATATCAATAAAGGTCACGGTCCCGACAATCTGCCTCCTTGCTTTCTGCAGTACTACTCAACTCAAATTCTATTTCCCCTCCATCTTATTTTCAACAAATCCTTATCGTTAGGAAAATTTCCTATAACTTGGAAAAAATCATACCTCATACCAATTCACAAAGCATCTAATAAGCATTCGGTGGACAACTACAGGGGCATTGCAATATTATCAGCAATTCCTAAACTTTTCGAAAAGCTTGTTTACGATAAGATTGCCCACATAATTGATCCGCTGCTCAATGACCAACAACATGGCTTCAGAAAAGGGCGCTCGACAACTACTAACCTTATGACACTAACCTCCGAAGTACTATGTGGTATGGAGAACGGTCATCAAATCGATGCTGTCTACACTGACTTCAGTAAGGCCTTTGACCGTGTCGACCACCATATCTTAATAACAAAACTACTAAAATTCGGAATATCCGGGCCTGTCCTAAGATGGATAGAATCATATCTTAACGGAAGAACACAGGCCGTTAGATTTCAAGGATTTCTGTCAAAAGAAATCGAAGTAACTTCCGGAGTCCCCCAGGGTAGTCATCTTGGCCCACTTTTATTTAATATATTCATCTCAGACCTGTCAGAAAAACTAAGTAATATACGACATCTCTTTTATGCCGATGACCTCAAAATATATAGTGCCATAAGGTCGAGTGATGACGTAACTCTCCTTCAGTCGAAACTGAATACGTTATATGACTGGTGCTCCACCAATAAACTGCAACTTAACACCAGTAAATGCCACGTAATTACCTTCTCTCGTAAAAAAAGCATACAGTTGCAATACTATTATCTCAACGGCAGGGTATTAGACCGCGTTGATCAAATTGTAGATTTGGGTATTGTCCTGGACAATAAATTAAATTTCAATGTGCACTACGATAATATTATTGCAAGAGCTAGCAAACTTCTAGGCTTTATAAAGAGAAGAGCCAAGGAATTTGACAACCCTCGAGTTACAAAAACCCTTTTCTGTTCGCTAGTCCGCCCGATTTTAGAATACGCATGCCCGATCTGGAATCCTATTTACCAGGTAAGCAGTAACAGGTTTGAGTCGGTGCAAAAGAAATTTCTACTCTTTGCTCTGAGAAATCTATACGACTCGCGTGATTTTCATAGCCTACCACCCTACATGGACAGGCTCAAAGTGTTGGCTCTCATGCCTCTGTTTAATAGGCGTAAGTTGCTTATATCATGCTTTTCTTTGGACGTCTTGAACGATAGGATCAATGTTCAGTTTCTGTCAGACAGGATCAAAGTTAACGACGATGTCCGTCACAATAGGCATACGAAAATGCTTAGGGAATATTCTCATCGGACCGAGTATGGAAAGAACGAGCCCGTCAACAGATGTTGTATGATTTTCAATGGCCACAGTTCCTGCTTCTCCCCTGGAATGAGCAAATTATCCTTCAAGAAAAAACTGATATCCTTCCTGTCATCCGAATTATCCTGAACTAACATAACACTATAACTAATGTACCATAAGTTATAAAGATATACCTGTGATAAATTGTTAAATGCAAATGTACTTTTAGCGATATATGTATATATTCATAAGTTACTTTCCCTGTGTAATATAGTTTAAGCATGCCTTGTTTGGCGTAAATAAATAAATAAATAAATAAATAAAAATCCGCACCATATAATTGTAGGTCTTTGTCGGTTAAAAATGTGTGCTACAATAGTTTCCTTCCATTTCTTGAAGTTTAATTGTTATAAAAATTATATATCTCAAAAATCAATAGTTTTCGAGCTAATCATGAAAAACTAAATTTTATCCCTTTCAACCCCCCTAAAAACCACACCAGGTGAAATTTGCATTACATAGCCTGTCGTACATCATAACAAAGATGCCCACAACAATTCTTCTTTATCAGTTATAAATAAAACAAACTAAGTACTCTCACATTTTACAATCATAACAATAAAAAGCCAATATCCCCGAGAATATTCCTTGGTTAAACCAGATTAGATTTCTTATGCTATCCACCAAAATTTAATTTTGTTCATGGGCAGAAAACTTTGTTTTTTCTTCGTACGTGCATATGTAAATGAAAAAAAAAAAAAAAAAACACTCATAGCAGACGTTTGGGACTAGGAAAAACCTCCCCCCCTTTCTAATTTCCCTTACCGCACCGGAGTGCTCCTATCAATTTTCTCCATAATAATATGCTGGCACATTATTTATATGTATGTGTGTAAGGTAAGACCAGGGGCCAGTTCACGCAATTCGACAGTCGACGTCGACATCGACGCTTTATGAAAACGACATTAATTTCTACGACGTTGAATTTGGGTTCAAGTAAGTCGACGTGTCGAATGTCGTTTTCCCAAAATAATTTCTCCTAAAGGTATGCAAAATCCAATGAAAACGCTGCACTTTTCACATTATCCACAAGGGGGACAAGTTACAAATAATACTAAAACTTCAATAATGTGAGTAATTAAATTAATTAATTGAACAAATTCATAATAATATTGGAAAATCTCAACTCTGAAATTATTTTTGTACATCTAACTCTTCTTGGAGTAGTTATAATTGTTATTTTTCAACTAATAGTTTTTCTTTTTCTATTGCATTTTGCTCGTTCAGAAATGTAAAAAGTTTTGTGTAAAATTATTTCTGCTCTGCTCTAATTGGCACCTGTTCCGTGAAGATCTAAAAATATAAACAAAGCATCGAATACAACATATATATACGTAACAAATTATCTAAATTTCTCCGTCCATCCTAACAAAATGCTCCAATTACCTACTGACTTAAATTTTTGATGAATGTTGACGTGACATTTGACATTTATCATCGCAGGCGCCACCAACATCATAAATAAAAAGTACCGAGATTATGTCTCCAACAAAGGTTTTGTATTCACTAAAAAGGGAGACAGAAAATCAACAACTACACGAGTGGCTGTATGTATCGATAGTTTTATTCAAAAAACGGGAAGAAAAACGGGGACTAAAGAAAAATTATTCGAGAAAAGGAAGTCAGGAAATCCAGAAGTGAAATCGATCTGTAAATTAAAAAGCAATTTGAATAAGTGAAATCGATCCGTAAATTAGAAATCAATTTGAAATTGTATAATAGTTTTGTCGAGAAAAACGCGATTTGAAATCTTGTTAGAAGTTTAAAATAAATTATAACGAATCCGAAATTTTGAGTTTCATTAAAATAAATCTTGAACTTTGAACCCACAGCACCACAACTCGTTTTTAATACAACAATAAATGAATTCGACGCCAGATTTGGCGTCGAGAAGATTAACGACACTTTTAAAACGACAAACATAAAACGTTGACTTGCGTGAACCCAAAACGACATTTAACGCGTCGTTTTCAGTCGACGTCGAATTGCGTGAACTGGCCCCAGAGATAACATAATACTCCGTATAAAGATGCGACAGCTAGAACAAAAAACCCGAACGCTTTTTGCCTCGGCAGGCCTCTGAGATTGCCTCCCCCTTAGCAACATGCAACATATTCGAGTTTCTAGCTACACAAGGAGGCGAACGTGGTCATGGTCCGCAGCACAAGCCATGCGGTGAGTTTGTCGATAAGGAAGCTAGAATTTTAGGGGGGCAAGGAAAGGAACTGACAACAGAATGTTTCTCGCAACATCTTTCTTTCTTTCTCATCTTTCAAACGTTTGCCTCTAGCGCTACATTGAAGGATTTCCCTGATGCTTTGTATTTTAACTATTTCTTAGAACATTCCGTGTATTTTTTTAATGACTGTCTGAGATTCACTATCAATTTCACTTGATTTCAAATTCTTGGTGAGAGGATTTGCGATATTTTAAAAATAGGTACTTGGTTGAGGTTTTGGTTACGACTTTTTTTTCTGGTATTTCGGTATTGACTAACTCGATTGATTTTAGAAACGAATTTAGGTAATTATTCTTTATTTTATTTTAGCTGAATTTTCGCTATTGGCTTAAAATGTTGGGTTTTGGCTTTTGTTGTAGGTATATTGTGGGTGTAGATTTTTGGACACATTTTTTATAAAAAATGCCACAAAGTCGCACAACCTGGAGAGTTGTTTGTATCACCCAAAGTTGCAAAGCGCATAAGTGCTTTTCATAAATGCTTGTACAATTAAATCCCCGCCCACAATAAAAAATCGTACGTCTGCTCAAAACAATTCGATCGTAATTGTTTTGGTAAAAACAAATTAAAAATAGGTTCACTACCTTCCTTGTTATTTGAAAACTCTTCAATTAATGAAAATGAGGAAAGGCTTCATGCCAAGTCAATTTTCAGGGAAAACGTATGACAGAAGGAATTCAGTCTCGGACTTGTAATCAGGGCCGGCGCTACCATTAAGGCGAACTAGGCGGTCGCCTAGGGCGCCGATTTTTGGGGGGGGGCGACAGATTTCGGCTTTCAGTTTTTAACAAAATTTATGAAGAGCAAAAAAAGAAAAACAGAGAAAAGTGGAAGTTTTTTATTTACTGATTATTTTAACCATTTTGAAGGCGTAATAAAATAGAATTTATGAGGTCCAAAAAATTGCTTATTTAATTATGTATTATTTTATTGTAAATTTTATTTATAATAAACGAAAAATTTTGAATAACAAATTTTGACTGGTGTATAATGTATTTAATATGGTCCATAGCAAAGGGCGCTAATAATTCTCCTCGCCTAGGGCGCTAAATACGGTCGCGCCGGCCCTGCTTGTAATTACAGGATTTATCCGTTTTAGAGTCCCCTTGTCAACAGTTAAATATTGAGCCGGTAAATATATACATATACTGCAAACAATGTTTGGAAGATGAAAAAAAAGTATATTACAACCGGGTCATTCCATATCAAACCAACCAATGGTTTGGACCTCACCACCTCCGATTGTTATAATTTTTTTATATTTGTTTTTCTGGTGGAAACTAAAAAAACAAATTTTCAAATTTTTGGCCTTCTATTGTTTTAGTTATAAATTTTCAAGAAGTCGAAAACCTTAAATTTTCAACAAATTTTGAAATCTTTAAATTTTTCTAGTTCAAAAACTATTTGATATAGAAAGCTGAAAGTAGCACCAGTTTCTTCTGCTTTAATTTGATATATGTTGTTACGAAATTAGCATTGGAAACACTCATCCCCCTCATCCGTTATTGTACATATACATAGTAATTGAGTTGTCTGTTTCCCAGCTTATGATCTATTTACCTTAGCTTGAATTGCTAATATTTTGTTAATTATTTAAAATAAATTATCTGTGGTTAATTGCACCTACGCTCACGAGTTTTTATTTTCTACAATATACAACATAGTATTATTAGAAAGAATAAAACTTTTTCCGGCATTTTGAAAATTTTGTTTTTGAAATATCTCAAAATAATGTTTTTTCAAATTTTTGAAAAAATTATATTTTGGACACACAATTTTAACGTACATAGAATGAAAAAATTTAGGATGGGACGACATTGGGATCATATAGAAATAATTTTTTTTAGGTTCTTGAAAAATTGAACGTTCAATGAACGCAATATAAGAAAACATTTAGTTGCGGAAGAGCTGATACCAACCGCTAATAATGTCGCCATTTACTAATTTGGGTATGGCGAATTCAATAGAAATAAAGTCAACCCTCTAACTTGATCAAAAACTACCCCCAGGACAACCCTAATTACTAAATTTGAGGGTTTCACACTTGCTTATGAAAACATTCCTAAAAAAATTTGTTTATAAATAGCCCTACTATAAGTATTTCTTGAGACCAAATTCAACCCTATAGGTGAAGCGGAAACCACCCCCACAGCAGCACCTAACCTTAAACTATTTTCTTTACGTCCAAAATGAAGGTTCACCACGCCAACTTTGAAGTACATACACTAGGGCTTATACAAAAATAGACTTACATATCTAGGTACATACATATACAACTTTATTCATTATTATAATCTCTCTCAAGAGTGGTACATTCATTCTAACGCTTCTCTAGCATTTCTATGTCGTTCTTATAGAACGATTTGACCTCCTCATTGGAGCCATATTTCTTGCCGGCGACCATCTTTCTTTTTTAATTCCAGAACAGGTAATACGAGGTGTGACAATTAAGTAATGAGACTGATTATATTGCCGCGATTGTGATAACCCTGCGACCTTGAAATTCCCTTTCCCTTCTCTCGACATCCTTCCCCTCTCCATTGATATATTTGCCATCGCTCTAGCTTGTTTAGTTCGCCTGCTCCGTCGTGTTGAGTAAACGTGTGTTCGTGGTGCGTGGTGGTCATCTTCTATCGATTATATAAACTTGATACTGTTCGGATAACTCAATAATGTCATTTTTTGTAGCTGTTACAAGAAGCGCAATGTATAGATTTAAAACCGTTTTGTATTTACTGGAAAACCCCGAATTTCGAACGTTTTTAAAAACCGACAAACCCTAACATTCACCTATTAGATAAAAGATAAATTTTGGAAACGATACCTCTGCTTTCGGGCATCGGAAATCACCCCACCATTAGCAGTGAGAGCTAAATTATTTATTTGAAGTTTAGGTGTAAAGTTAAATAATTTAGTTTTCACCCCTAGGGGTGGGGTGGTTTCTGCCTGAGGGATAGGCATGTTTTAGAAACCATGTCTTATACCGGAGACAGACTTGTGGCATAGCAATTGAGATCGGGATATTGCAATATTGCCATATTGCAATATAAAAATGTGAAGACACACTTGCATTAGTATACTGAGTTATTTGGTTGTCATTTATCTGTCAGATTTGCAAATCGAAAAAAATTATTGTGCTGCAGTTAAATTGAAGTTAAATATGAATAGAAATATTGTGAAATTATTATTAATTTATATTAAAAATAAAAGTGAAATTGAAAAGGATAAACAACTTAACTCCTTCAACTGACATAAAAATCTTCGATAGGTAGTGCTGCCAAAATTGAAGAATTAAAATTCTGTTCGAAATTATCATTTTGGGTTATGCCCAGACTATTCTTCGGTTTAAATCTAGGGTATACTGAGCTATACCACGAAGTTTTTCTCAATTGGGATATTGAGTTTCAATGTTGAGTATACTGAGTGTATACTGAGATTTTTTCTCAGTATATAGAGACACACCTGAAGTATATTGCAATATTGCTCATATTGTAATTACTATACCACAAGTGTGTCTCCGGTATTATATGAAATATATGTTCTAAAAATTGGCGGTGAAACCTTTATTTTGGACATAAAAAAATAATTTAACTTCAGGAGTGGCTGTAGGGGTGGGATCCGCGGGTCTGATAGGGTTGATTTTGGGCTCCAAATAGAGCTTATCCTAAGGGCTATTTCTACACAAAAAATTGGCGGGGTGTTTTCATAAGCAAGTATGAACTACTCCAATTTAGTAATAAAGGTTTTAATGGGGGTAGTTTTCGATCAAGTTAAAGGGTTGACTTTATTTCTATTGAATTCGCCATACCCAAATTAGTAAATGGCGACATTATTAGCGGTTGGTATCAGCTCTTCCGCAACTAAATGTTTTCTTATATTGCGTTCATTGAACGTTCAATTTTTCAAGAACCTAAAAAAAATATTTCTATATGATCCCAATGTCGTCCCATCCTAAATTTTGGCATTCTATGTACGTTAAAATTGTGTGTACAAAATATAATTTTTTCAAAAATTTGAAAAAACATTATTTTGAGATATTTCAAAAACAAAATTTTCAAAATGCCGGAAAAAGTTTTATTCTTTCTAATAATACTATGTTGTATATTGTAGAAAATAAAAACTCGTGAGCGTAGGTGCAATTAACCACAGATAATTTATTTTAAATAATTAACAAAATGTTAGCAATTCAAGCTAAGGTAAATAGATCATAAGCTGGGAAACAGACAACTCAATTACTATGTATATGTACAATAACGGATGAGGGGGATGAGTGTTTCCAATGCTAATTTCGTAACAACATATATCAAATTAAAGCAGAAGAAACTGGTGCTACTTTCAGCTTTCTATGTCAAATAGTTTTTGAACTAGATCAATTTAAAGATTTCAAAATTTGTTGAAAATTTAAGGTTTTCGACTTCTTGAAAATTTATAACTAAAACAATAGAAGGCCAAAAATTTGAAAATTTGTTTTTTTTAGTTTCCACCAGATGAACAAATATAAAAAAAATTATAACAATCGGAGGTGGTGAGGTCCAAACCATTGGTTGGTTTGATATGGAATGACCCGGTTGTAATATACTTTTTTTTCATCTTCCAAACATTGTTTGCAGTATATGCAGTGGCGGTTCGTAAGGTTCAGGATAAGGGAAGCAATGCCTAAAGCGAACGATAAAAGTAAAAGTATCGAAGGCTTTATTAACTAAAAAAACTGAAAAATAATATATAGTGGAGTCAGATAAGCAAACATATGGAATTGTTTCCAATCTAAAAAAATGTTTGGAACATGTTAATTACATCGCATACTATACAAAGTGGACATTTTCTACCTCTAGCAACCGCCGCTATGTAAGTTATCGGCCATTTTGCGAAAATTTCATCATTTTGGTCGTTCTTTCTAAATATAGATGCATGTTACTTGGAATACTACTTGGATCCGCAAAATGCAAAAAATAGAGGCTGTTCGTTATGATTTTGGCTATCAGCGGTTACAACATCAAATTTTTATCTGTACACCTAACGTCAAAAAAACTTAAAACTTCGGATTTTTTCAGTCAACTTATACAATAACTGGTTATTCAATATTTAAGTCCCAAAAATCGATTTCAAATTTGAAAGTTAATTGCCCTTTAATTTTTGTACATCGCATGAGGTTTTTCCTTTTCTTAATATGCAGTTTCTTTTATGATGGTGGACAAGAAATTTTTTTTTTAAAGTGAAAAAATCGAATTCAAAGTCGTAAATTTTTGCATTTTGTCGAAATAGTTTCACTGCTAGCGGGCGTTTTCGACTTTTTTCTAGTTCTGTTGAAAATTAAAACGTCCAAAGAAAAGCTGTTTAGCTATAATAATTCAAAATCTAAAATAGATAGTAATAATAAAACCCTATGGTAACCTTCACCTACCATCATTACATTCTTCTTGCAAAAAAACGCTTTAGGCAACCCGTACTTAAAAATGCATTTCATAAAAATATTCTCTATCCTTTAAAATTTAAAGTTTAAATCATTTAAAGTTTAAATCATCATTAAAGAGAATCATAAAAATATAATGGAAGCTACAAAGTTATAAGCCTTATATTCAATAAACACCGCCTGTCACCCCACTTGAATAAATAATTGACGAAGAGAAACTTCACCTATTCTCGATCTCTTTTTTCTTGACTCAATCTACAAACGAAAATTCATACTTTAAGAAGAGTCAAAAACAAAATTATGAAGCAAAATTTTAAGACCAAATTTAATATTGCTCGAAGCCAGAACAGATTACCAGAAAACGAAACCAAGAAAACAAAGAGAATATGATGGATACAGAAAATTTCTCTATCTTCGACTTCTCAATTCTCGCTGTTCGGTTCCGAAGAAGCTGCGTTTAGCTCAGCTTCTGAGGGTACTGTGTTAACGCAAACCTTTGCGTGAGTGTGGGACCAATTAGATTGAATGTGTTGGAGTTTTCATGTTGATTTTCTGTGGCAAAAAAGCTGGATATATTACAGCTTCCCCATATTGTGTAAAGCTGGTGACATATCCAAGCCGTACATGCATTGCATTCGTTGGCAGATAATATAGAAGTGTGTGTATTCATAGGCGAGCTGACGGAATATCCCGTGAATGGAAGGCATGCCACGCAAAGGTCGGGCTACTTTCAACTTTTTCTGCATTGCCGCATTCGAGATAGCACACACAAGCATAAGCACACAAACACATGAACACGTTACTTAGATTTTCGGGCTATGTGTGAAAGCCGGCACGGAACGCAACCATGTAATATTGTGTCAGAGGAAATTCGCCGGATTTCATGGAGCCTCTGAATGCAATGCATGTACGGCTTGGATATGTCACCAGCTTAAGGCCTCGGCCACGATAAGAGCGGCACCAGGAAAATTTAACATCTCGAATTAGCGGAGAGAGCCACTTTAGTATTATCACTCTGTCGCTCACCACTCACTGCTCATATCATGTTCGAGGCCTAACACAGCAAAGGGAAGCTGTAATATCTCCAGTTTTAGTGTTTCCAGAGGAGAAAATATATTAAGATTTTTGTTGTGATTAATCTTGATAAATTTTAAAATTTAAATTTATTATTATTTATATAAATTTATTTGGTCAAGGGAAGCAGTGCTTCCTTTGCTTCCAAAGAGGAACCGCCACTGAGTATATGTATATATTTACCGGCTCAATATTTAACTGTTGACAAGGGGACTCTAAAACGGATAAATCCTGTAATTACAAGTCCGAGACTGAATTCCTTCTGTCATACGTTTTCCCTGAAAATTGACTTGGCAGGAAGCCTTTCCTCATTTTCATTAATTGAAGAGTTTTCAAATAACAAGGAAGGTAGTGAACCTATTTTTAATTTGTTTTTACCAAAACAATTACGATCGAATTGTTTTGAGCAGACGTACGATTTTTTATTGTGGGCGGGGATTTAATTGTACAAGCATTTATGAAAAGCACTTATGCGCTTTGCAACTTTGGGTGATACAAACAACTCTCCAGGTTGTGCGACTTTGTGGCATTTTTTATAAAAAATGTGTCCAAAAATCTACACCCACAATATACCTACAACAAAAGCCAAAACCCAACATTTTAAGCCAATAGCGAAAATTCAGCTAAAATAAAATAAAGAATAATTACCTAAATTCGTTTCTAAAATCAATCGAGTTAGTCAATACCGAAATACCAGAAAAAAAAGTCGTAACCAAAACCTCAACCAAGTACCTATTTTTAAAATATCGCAAATCCTCTCACCAAAAATTTGAAATCAAGTGAAATTGATAGTGAATCTCAGACAGCCATTAAAAAAATACACGGAATGTTCTAAGAAATAGTTAAAATACAAAGCATCAGGGAAATCCTTCAATGTAGCGCTAGAGGCAAACGTTTGAAAGATGAGAAAGAAAGAAAGATGTTGCGAGAAACATTCTGTTGTCAGTTCCTTTCCTTGCCCCCCAAAAATTCTAGCTTCCTTATCGACAAACTCACCGCATGTCTTGTGCTGCGGACCATGACCACGTTCGCCTCCTTGTGTAGCTAGAAACTCGAATATGTTGCATGTTGCTAAGGGGAGGCAATCTCAGAGGCCTGCCGAGGCAAAAAGCGTTCGGGATTTTTGTTCTAGCTGTCGCATCTTTATACGGAGTATTATGTTATCTCTGGTAAGACCCTCTGCCCGGCGCTGTTGCTGCGCCAACGAAGTCGTGAGAAAAAGTTAAATTGGACAGAATTTTCTCTCTTCAAATTTGATATTGTCTCTCACAAAAAGCTTGCCAAAAGCTTTACTTCAAAATAATTTGATAACACATTTTGTTATTCGTTGTTCCCTCTGTATATTAAGTACTCTGTGGTATTAGTAAACTTGCAAGCAAGTATTGATTGAATGAACCAAGGTTCTCCGTAGGACTTTATATTGATGTAGTAGCTCAGACATATGTAGTGTTAAGTCAGCAGTAAGAAATATGTAAAGGTATATGTTTAACTTGTAACGAAGCTCAATAAAATTTTTTTATAAAATTAAAAAAAAAACTAGTAGGGATGTGGGTTCGACCCGTTCGGTCCACACGATCAACTTCCCAGTATGATGGATGTTGAATATTATGATTGGATATTTTAATAATAATTGAACAGTAGGCAATATAGAATATATGTATAATACCGAGAATTTGTCACAATTGTTTATCAATATTTTCGCTAAAATGTCAAACTAAATGTGCGCACTTACAAGATTAGGATGACGAAAATGTATATAAAATTGATGTATTAATGTTTTTCGGCACCTCAATGAAGTCGATATAGTTTTTAGTTCGCGCGGTATCGTGCAGGTACAAAAATCACTTAAGTCATTTAAACCAAACACCCGCTGGACCGAATATTATAAAAATATTTTCAGATTATATTGTCGCTAATACGCTTCGAACGGCACCTCAAGTAAGTCAATATCTTTTGTGGTTCGGGCCATATCGTGCAGGTACAAAAATCACTTATGCCGCTTAAGCAAAAAAACGGATCGACCGAATTTTATGAAAATCTTTTCAGATCATATTTTGGTTAATACTCTTCGAACGGCACGTAAACTAAGTCGATATCTTTTATAGTTCGCGCGATATCGTGCAGGTACAAAAATCACTTAAGTCATTTAAACCAAAAACCCGCTGGACCGAATATTATAAAAATATTTTCAGATTATATTGTCGCTAATACGCTTCGAACGGCACCTCAAGTAAGTCAATATGTTTCGTGGTTCGGGCGATATCGTGCAGGTACAAAAATCACTTACGTCGCTTAAACAAAAAAAGGGCTGAACCGAATTTCATGAAAATCTTTTCAGATCATATTTCGGTTGATACGCTTCGAACGACACCTCAACGAAGTCGATATCAGTTTTGGTTCGCGCGATGTCGTGCAGGAAAAATTTACCACATCCGTACGCACATACACACACACACACACATACTTCCTCCCAATTTTTTGCTTAAAATGCTCCTGGGACCTTGAAAGATGAAAATACGTTGAAATTTTCGATTTCGATTTTCGGACCGATTACAATAACTTCCTATACTGGGAAAAATTAAAAATTGAAACTAATTTAAACTAATATGACAAAAAAAAGCAAGAGGTGTATTTTTTTTTATTTTTAAAATAAAGCACCCTCAGACACAACAAAATTTGTCAAAAAGGCACTTTTTTGTCAAAATAGTAACGTTTTATTTTTTGACAGCGATGTTTTTTGAATGTATGATTTGGTAGAACTGTAAGCGTCAACCAAAAAATAGAAATAGGTTCTAATTTTTATGGTCGTAGTTATGGTCTTTTGGCCGGTAGTTTCATTGTGTTCGTTCCTATGTAGATACCTTCGTATCTATTATTTGTCAACGAAAAGCTTTTATAGCCCACGGCTTATGGTGAGCATTGTGTTCCAGCTATAAATCAAATAAATCCAAATTCTAATTCTTATTTCAATTTTAAATCAATTAAAAAATTAAAATTTTACTTTAATTGCAAATAACATAATATTCTGAATACTTCGTAATTCTCTGGTTCGATTTCGACTCGCACTGTCTCTTGGCGCTGTGAATCTTGGTCTTATGTGGATGTTGTTTTGGTATAAGTCTCGACTAAGTTCTATTTTTGGGGGAGGAAAAATGATTATCTTTTAAAATTTCGGGATTAGCAAGTTACATAAACTCGTCTCGTTACATGTAATCTGGACAGGATTTCACATCAACTCGGCACGTTTAATGTGATTAATAATTACATATTGTCTGCACCAAAATAAATATCGCAGCAAGGTGATGCGAAAATTCAGATCACTTTAGATCTCCGAAGCGAATCGAGCACTGAGAAATTCAGCATTACGCTATTGATCTCAATCCCATTACATCCAACGAGTCGAGTTGATGTACACTTTCTGATAATTGTTTGTTTACATTTTTTCAGGAGTAGACACGACCGAACACCCTGTGCAGCTGGTCTGGATATCTATCTTGTTTTGAAATTTGTCAACGTATGAACACAAATAGGTAAGTTGGATTTTAATATGATATACTTTTATTAACTTCCCAGTATAGGAAGTTATTGTAATCGGTCCGAAAATCGAAATCGAAAATTTCAACGTATTTTCATCTTTCAAGGTCCCAGGAGCATTTTAAGCAAAAAATTGGGAGGAAGTATGTGTGTGTGTGTGTATGTGCGTACGGATGTGGTCATTTTTTCCTGCACGATATCGCGCGAACCAAAACTGATATCGACTTCGTTGAGGTGTCGTTCGAAGCGTATTAACCGAAATATGATCTGAAAAGATTTTTATGAAATTCGGTCGAGCCGTTTTATTGTTTAAGCGACGTAAGTGATTTTTGTACCTGCACGATATCGCCCGAACCACGAAAGATATTGACTTACTCGAGGTGCCGTTCGAAGCGTATTAGCGACAATATAATCTGAAAAGATTTTTATAATATTCGGTCCAGCGGTTTTTTGGTGTAAATGACTTAAGTGATTTTTGTACCTGCACGATACCGCGCGAACTAAAAACTATATCGGCTTCATTGAGGTTCCGAAAAACATTAATACATCAATTTTATATACATTTTCGTCATCCAAATCTTGTAAGTGCGCACATTTAGTTTGACATTTTAGCGAAAATATTGATAAACAATTGTGACAAATTCTCGGTATTATACATATATTCTACAATTGCCTATTGTTCATTTATTATTAAAATATCCAATCATAATATTCAACATCCATCATAGTGGGAAGTTGATTGTGTGGACCGAACGGGTCGAGCCCACATCCCTACTAGTTTTATTTTTTAGGATGATGGAGGGAAATATAAAGATTTTATGATGGATTGGTTTTTAAGTAATTTTGGTGTTACCAAAGAAGTATGTATGTTGTCTAATTTATATAACCTTTGAATGTTTTGTTTTTATTTACAGGATTTTCAGTTGGTGACCACGGGTGCTGCTTATTTGGAACTTTATTTGGAGGTTTTATTTGCTGGATCTATCCTTGATGTTTAGGTACGTAATTTTATAATTTGAATGTATTCTTTGTGGTTGTTTATTGTTTATTTTAAGGGTGCCGTCGGATCAGACAATATAATCTGAAAAGATTTTTATAATATTCGATCGAGCCGCTTTTTGGTTTAAACGACTTAATTGATTTTTGTACCTGTATGATATTACGCGAACCATAAAAGATATCGGCTTAGTTGAGGTGCCGCTGGAAAAATATTAACCAAAATATGATCTGAAAAGATTTTCATAAAAATCGGTCGAACCGTTCTTTTAAATAACTTTCGTAATTTTTGTAACTGCACGATACCGCGTGAACCAAAAACTATATCGACTTCTTTGAGGTGCCGAAAGAAGAATATTAACGAAAAAATTCCATGAAAAAAATTTCATAACATTCGGTCGGGCCTTTTTTGTTTAAATGGAAAAACTTTGAATAATTGTCAGAAAGACCTTAAATTCATAAGTTTTGCTAATTCTTCTTCTTTAACGGCTCTACAACCGGGATCCGGTCCTGGCCTCGCGCAACTGTTCTCTCCACCGGTCCCGATTCTGAGCCGATGTCATCCAGTTTGGCATCCCTAAACTCTGAGCGTCCTGGTCCACGCCATCCTTCCAGCGAAGGTTGGGCCTCCCTCGCTGTCGCACCCCATAGGTCTTACCGCAGAGAACTTTCCGAGCAGGCTCATCTTCACTCATACGAGCTAGATGCCCTGCCCACCGGAGCCTACCGAGCTTTATTTCCTTCACAACATCTATGTCGCGATAGCGCTCGTAGATCTCGTCATTGTAGAGTCTCCGGAATCGTCCTTCCTCACATACGGGGCCAACAATCCTCCGAAGTATTTTCCTCTCAAACACGCCCAAGAGGTTTGAGTGCTTTTTGCTAAGCACCCACGTTTCGGATGCATATGTGAGAACGGGTAAGACCATCGTCTTATATAGTAAAAGTTTAGACGTTATGGTTAGATATTTGGATTTGAAGAGCCTTGACAGACTATACTAGGCTTTGTTGGCTTTTAGCAGTCGTGCGCGTATTTCTGGTTCCATGCTATTGTCGGCTGCTACTATTGACCCAAGGTAGGTAAATGATTTTACCACGTCAAACTCGTGTGCCGCTACCTTGATTGTGGGACCAATGTTAGGTGTTCTTCCAGACGAGGCCACCATGTACTTTGTTTTGCTTTCGTTAATGTGCAGTCCCAGATTTCCTGCTGCTTGCTCAATCTGAGTGAAAGCTTCTTGTACCGCTGTTGTTGTTCTTCCAATGATGTCAATGTCGTCTGCGTAAGCCAGTAATTGGGTGGACTTGTGGAGGATTGTACCCCTTGATGTCACGCCCGAATCTCGGATCACTTTCTCCAACGCCAGGTTGAAAAGGAGGCAGGCCAGACCGTCCCCTTGTCGGAGTCCATTATAGATGTTGATTGGTCTGGACAGTGTTCCGGATACCTTTAATTGGCTTGACACATTGATCATGGTCAACCTACATAGTCTTGTCAGTTTGTTGGGGATGCCGAATTCTCTCATGGCTTTGTAGAGTTCTACCCTGGCTATGCTATCATAGGCGGCTTTAAAGTCTATGAAGAGGTGTTGAATTGAGTTTTGAAACTCTAGACATTTTTCCACAGCCTGCCTCAAGGTGAAAATCTGATCAGTCGTTGATTTGCCTGGGCTGAAGCCACACTGGTAATGGCCTATGATGTTTCTGGCGTATGGGGCCATCCTGTTTTGTAGGATAGCGGAGAATATCTTATACACGGTACTCAACAACGATATACCGCGATAATTAGTGCACGCTGTGATATCTCCTTTTTTGGGTACCGGACAGAGGATGCCTTTTCTCCAGTCTTCTGGCATCACTCCCTGATCCCATACTTGCACAATTAATTCATGAATCGCTTGGTGTAATGTAGGCCCTCCATATTTAACCAGCTCCGCTGCGATGCCGTCTGCACCCGAGGCCTTGTTGTTTTTGAGCCGGCTGATGGCTCTGCTAACTTCTTCTATGCTTGGTGGCGGCAGCATAGCATTGTCATCAGATATTGGTGGAGCCTCCGAATCCTCAGTTAGCTCGCCATTTAGCAATTCATGAAAGTGCTCTTCCCATCGCTCCAAGATGCCTTTAGGATCGGTGATCAGATTACCTTCTTTGTCCTTGCAGTATGTGCAGCGTGGTGTGAATTGCGTCATACTGCGGACTCTTTGGTAGAACTCCCGCGCCTGGTGCGGCCGTCGTTCTCTGTACTGTTCTAGCTCACAGACGAGATTTTTTCCCAGGCTTCCTTTTTCCGTCTGTGAATTCTCTTTTCTTCTTTTCTGAGCTCTTTATAGTTCTCTTCGCGTGCCCGTGTTCTCTGAGACTGCTGCATGGCTCGGTACGCAGCATTCTTACGTTCAGTTGCCAGCTTGCATTCATTATCGAACCAGTCGTTCCGATCTATACGACTTCTGCCTAAGATGGAATCAGCAGTACTAATGACAGTATTTTTAAGGCGGGTCCAGTTCTCTTCAACGCCCGGCATCTCATCCCCAGGACTTAGGGCGAGTTCTAATGCATGACCGTAGCTGTTTCTGGCGGCGGTCTATCAACACATGATCTATTTGGTTGCGAGTGGCTCCATCAGGAGATACCGAGGTGGCTTTATGGATATCTTTACGCGCAAATCTAGTACTTGCAACGACCAAGTTCTTACTTGCTGCCATCTCTACAACTCGCTGTCCATTGTCATTAGTGTTTTCATGCAAGCTGTGGTTGCCGACATATTGCCTGTATATGGGCTCCCGGCCTACTTTGGCGTTCAGATCTCCCAGTATGATTTTTACATCATACCTGGGGCAGGCATTAAGTTCCCGTTCAACTAATTCGAAGAATTCTTCTTTATCATCATCCGGGGACTCTTCTGTAGGTGCGTGAACGTTTATGAGGCTGATGTTCTTAAATTTACCTCGCACACGAAGGGAGCATAGCCTTTCGTTTATTGCTTTAAAGCCGATAATGGTAGGCTTCATTCTTTTGCTAACCATAAAACCTACTCCTAGAACATGGTGTTTTGTATGACAGCTGTAATATACGTCATACTCAGGTTTTTGCAAAACACCATTCCCTGTCCACCTCATCTCCTGAATGGCGGTAATGTCAGCTTTATACTTTGACAGGGTATCGGCTAGATGTTTTGAAGCTCGAGTTCTGTACAGAGTTCGAACGTTCCATGAAAAAATTCGTAAATCGTTTTGCCTTTTTCGTTGCCGTGGTCGTCGTCGTTTATTCCAGTATCCGAGGCATGTTGCTCGTTCCGTAATAATTGTTTTTTACGGGTGAGGTTATTAGCCTCACGCCAACCTTACTTGGAAGGGACTAGCCCGATCATATTAGCCTATCCTCTCTCATAGAATAGTTACCAGTGGCCACCGCTAGGAGGTTATGATCGCACTTCCATCAGTCCGAAATAGTTACGGCACGTGCATGTTATGCTACATGTTATTCCCCCTATTCCGCTGATGACTGACCACCAAGTTTTGCTAATATCATCTAATAAACTCGATGGAATGAGACCGGTTCTAAAAGAAGTGACATTTTTATAACTCTGCAGTCTGCACAGCGGCAAGAAACATCACTTGTCAAAATTCGACAAATAATTTTTCATACCTTATATCAGCACTTTTTTGACGGAGAATTGTTTTCTCCACGTGATACAGTTTCAGGAAATTGCGGTTCATCCCGGGGTTTCCAGTAGTTAGGTGAAATTAGGTGGTTTTGGTCAAGTCTGACATGACAAGTACTATCTATCTTTGGAGTTTCCAAATGAAGCTTCCAGTTCTTCCCAGTTTATCAGCGATGCTTCAACACCCTCAATACGAATTCGCACACCCGCTTTAGTGTAGCGAACGAAGTACGAAGGAAATATTTGTTTGCTAACGTTCGGGAAAAACAAATTCTCTAGAATCTTCTCTATCTTTTAGATTAACCACTATGGGAGGTATAATAAGAAGGGCTGGTGGGAGGCGATGGGAGGTATAATAAGAAGGGCAATAAAAAAGGAGAAATTAAAAAATGAGTCATATAGTCAAAATGATAAAATCACTCAAGCCAGTCAAGTCTTTCTTGTGACCTTCTTTTCTCTGGCGTTTGGAAAAACAGGGTTATTTGTAGGTTTGTAGGCGCTTTTTCGGGCATTTCATTACATGTCTTATCAAGCGTAGGCGTGAGATCTTCATGCTTTTGGTTTGCTTTATTGCAGGGTGAAAATGCTGCTTTGGCTTGGGTGAAAAAGAAAGAAAGAAAAACTTCAAAGGATATTTTCCCATATATGTAAGAATAAGAGCAGTATTCTCAAAATTTTCTAGACTGGATTTTAAACTGTTATAAAAAGTCTGAAAACAGTCATAAAAATCATAGGAAAAGAATGAAATTCTAGTATGATGTACCATTGACATCCTGGAAAAGCCTCCTGAGTTCTCCCTCCTCCGTTTACTTCAATTGGGGAAAATCATAACTAGCGAGCAATGAGGTCACCAGGTTGACGTAATTTACACAGATTTTTCGAAAGCGTTTGACAAAGTTAATATTATAGTGCTTATAAAAAAATTACGTAAGGCTGGCTTTCATTCAAGTTTTTTGCAGTGGATTAGCTCTTATTTATCAAATAGAAAGCAATATGTCGTTCTTGATTCTGTTTCTTCTAGAATAATATGTGTCAAATCAGGCGTGCCTCAGGGCAGTCATTGCGGTCCTTTGCTATTCTTGATATTTATTAATGATATGTATAATTAATTGCTTCAAGAATGCCCATTGTTTAATTTACGCCGATGACTTAAAATTTTTTTTTAAAAGTTAGTGGAGAGGATTGTTGTCATCGCCTTCAAGAAGACTTCAACAATTTATACATCTGGTGCTTTATGAATGATCTTCAACTAAATGTTTCTAAGTGCCGAGTTATGTCTTTCTATCGCTCATTGGAAGGCATCGAATACAAATACTCTTTCTCTACTTCTGCTCTAGCTAGAGTGTATGAGATTAATGATTTAGGTGTTGTTTTAGATAATAAACTAACTTTCAATAGACACATTGATTTAATTTGTAGTAAAGCCTATAGATTACTGGGTTTTATTAAGAGAATTCTAAAGAATTTTCTGATGTCTTTACGATAAGGACCTTGTTCATTTCCTTGGTAAGGCCAATTCTTGAATATGCATCATGCATTTGGAGTCCTCAGTATGCTGTGAATTTGAATAGAAAAGAATCGGTGCAAAAATCCATAACCAGATTTATGTGTTTTAAGCTTAATTTATTTAAGGAACATGTTCCTCATTATACATCCAGACGATTATTATTTGGTCTTCTTAGCCTTAGCTTTCCTCGAGATGTGAGCTGCGCAATTTTCATAAAAGATATATTATGCAACTCAATCAACTGCCCTGAGCTGTTGAGTCAAATTCATATATATGCTATAGAAAGGCCACTTAGGTCGAGAAACCTCCTATATGCCCCTTCTCACAGAACCAATTATGGCTCAAATGGAGTTATTACTAAAGGCATTCAAAAATTCAATTTTTTTAACGACTTCGTTGATTTCACCCTGGATCGAACGATCTATAAAAATGTAATTTTAGGTTTAGAGAATCATGTTGAAATGAATTTTTCATAAAATTATGTCAGTCAACTTTATTTTAATTTAAATAAGTTTTTGGAATTTGTAAGTTTTCTAGTCTGTAAGATTGTAAGATGTAATCAGTAGACTAAATAAATAAATAGATATCGAAAACCATTGATTTTTCAAGATAAGGAGTTTATCAGGCTGTTTGTTTTTTTAAACGTTTTTATTAGCTCGCTTTCTTGTCTGTCTGTATGTCTGGTACAAATCTTGCAATCGATTTTTTGAATACCCGATTTACCCGATCACCCAGCTTCAGCTCCGATGACAATGCAATATGGTATACTCATTATACCGTTAGATCTTTGGGGCCGTTTCAAAAGGACGGATTACTGTTTTCTTCACGGAACAAATTTTGCAAAAGATTTTTACAATTCTTCCGGATATTCTATCATGCTGAAATTTTGCATACAGCTTTAGTTCCGATGAAAATGCAATATGGTATACTCAATATACCTTTATATCCATGGCGGCCGTCTCAGGAGGGTGGATTGAAATATTCATCACAACCCCTTTCGACATGGGTATCAAATGAAAGGGTATGATAACTAGAACACCATAAGCAATATAGTATACTCAATATATCGTTTGGTC
The DNA here is from genome assembly GCA_949987705.1 of Thereva unica. Classification (NCBI taxonomy): domain Eukaryota; kingdom Metazoa; phylum Arthropoda; class Insecta; order Diptera; family Therevidae; genus Thereva; species Thereva unica. The sequence goes on along the minus strand of OX465281.1, from coordinate 161,339,833 downwards.
CATGTCAGCCATCTCAAGAGGGCGGATTATCATTTTATTTACATGGGTATCACATAAAAGGGCATCCCCTCGACATGGGTATCAAATGAGAGTGCATCATAAGTGGAATGCAATAAGCTTTGTCGTTAGATCCATGGCGGCCTCCTCAAGAGGGCGGGTTAACATTCTCTTCAGAACCCTTTCGACATGGGAACCAAATGAAATCGTGTTTTAAGTGGATCATCATAAGCAATATAGTATATTCAATATATCGTTAGCTCCAGGGAGGCCACATCAAGAGGGCGGATTACCATTTACTTCACAACCCCTTCGACATGGGTATCAAATGAAATAGTATGATATGTAAGTAAAATACCATAAGCAATATAGTAAACTCAATATATCGTTTGGTCCATGGTGGCCATCTCAAGAGGCGGATTACCATTTTCTTCACAACCCCTTCGACATGGGTATCAAATAAAAGGGTATGATATGTAGAACACCATAATCAATATAGTATACTCAATTTATCGTTTGGTCCATGGCGGCCATCTCAAGAGGGCGGATTACCATTTTATTCGCGACCCCACTCGATATGCGTATAAAATGAAAGGGCGAGTCGAATACAATAGGCTGTGTCGTTAGGTATGTGACGGCCACCTCAAGATGGAGGATTACCATTTCTTTCACAGCTTCCTCGACATGGGTATCAAATGAAAGGGTTAGTCGAATACAATAGGCTATGTCGTTAGATCTGTGGCGGCCACCATTTTCCGGGTTACCATTTTCTTCAGCACGCTTCGACACAGGTATCAAATGAATGGGTATGATAAGTAGAATTCAATAGGCTATGTCGTTAGGACATGCCATGTATAATAAAATAAGCTATGTGACGTAAATCAAAATTTACGGACACCAGTTACGGGGGCGCATGCTATAGACAATAGTAAGGAGTGTAGAGTAGCTCGGTTGAGAAATAATTCGCATCAATCATGTATGCGCCCCACGTTTTTTCGTTTAAAATCTTGCAAATATTTTCATAGTTATTTCAAATTCACAATCACCAATTTTCAGGACTATTTGTATGGTGTTAGGAGTATGTATGAGGTTCTAAATCTGTATGGCGCTAGGAGAAATTATTTTATACTTTTAAGTTCGTTATAAAAACGTGCTATACGTTTTTTTTATCTCAATAATTATTTCGAGTTTTATTAGGAAAATATACAGGAAAGTTTCGGTGTCGTATTTTGTCAAAAGGTTTTCTTCAACAAATGCCTTTGCCGTATCCCAAAAATCCGTTGGCAAGATAGCATTATAAATGAAGAAAAAAAAAGTTTGGTATATCAGCTGTATAGCAAAGAAAGCCCCGAATTTTCTTTTGCCGTAAGAAAATTATATTTATTAGGTAACACCATATGTTGCAACATCTTTTGTTAAACTTGAAGTTATTATTTAGATACATCTCCCTATACCATAGAAAAGCTATTTTTAATTGCTGGTGTTTTCCTTAAAGTCGAATTTTCTTTTAAGGAAATTCGTGACATATCGAACATCTAAAATAAAGTTACAAAGGCCCATCTTAACAAATCTTAGATTTTCCGGTCCACCCCAACCAATAAATCATTCTTACAGCTTTATTTTACGGATCCTTATTTGCCTTATACTAATGACAAGAAAATCCGTACACTAGAATAGCGTTATCAAAATAATCCGTCGGATCTCTGATGGAAGCAAAATAATTAAGGTGGCATGAATTTTAGATTAGGTTTTTGTCCAAGACCATTCCCATTCCACAAATCGCTTCCAAATGACTTCAGGTTAAATTAAATATCCTGCAGTTAGTGTTCTTATATCAAGTGAAAGTAATTGAAAATGAATGTGAGGTTGGCTCGCACCGTTCCGGAGGGATGAAAATTAAATCGATTAATTGCGATGCCAGACACACACAGGCACATAAAAATGAAATAGGGGAATGATAAATAATGGGGAATGAAGCTGCCTTCATTGTACTCGTTTGGTACTTGATTAAACCTAGAGAACGATTTGGAAGCCGAATCGAAAATTAGTCATGAGCTTTTTATGGATTCTTGAATACTTTTGAAAACCGAAAAGTAAACTTGGCGTTCATACTGTTTAAAGGCTTCAGGTGTTATTAACGAAAGACAAGGAAGCTGTTTAACTTAAAGCATTGGCATTTTTAAATTCTTTTATTTAACTTGCACTGTTTGTCGTCAAATCTTGGAAGTTAAATTTGACCCACTTCCCGGTTTCGGATAGAGCTGAAATTTTGCATACACGTTTAGTTTGGATGACAATGCAATCTGGCCATTTTGTAAAAATATCAAGATAGCGGTTCCAAAATGGCGCCCGCTTTTATTTTACTTACACTGTTTGTCGTCAAATCTTGGAAGTTAAATTTGACCCACTTCCCGGTTTCGGATAGAGCTGAAATTTTGCATACACGTTTAGTTTGGATGACAATGCAATCTGGCCATTTTGTAAAAATATCAAGATAGCGGTTCCAAAATGGCGCCCGCTTTTATTTTACTTACACTGTTTGTCGTCAAATCTTGGAAGTTAAATTTGACCCACTTCCCGGTTTCGGATAGAGCTGAAATTTTGCATACACGTTTAGTTTGGATGACAATGCAATCTGGCCATTTTGTAAAAATATCAAGATGGCGGTTCCAAAATGGCGCCCGATTTTTGAAATTGTGCTCCGCGGCCCTCTGACATGGGTATCAAATGAAAGGATATGACAGGTAGAACACAATAAGCTATGTGGCGTCATTCCAAATTCGAAATGGCGGCCAACACTTACACTGTTTGTCGTCAAATCTTGGAAGTTAAATTTGACCCACTTCCCGGTTTCGGATAGAGCTGAAATTTTGCATACACGTTTAGTTTGGATGACAATGCAATCTGGCCATTTTGTAATAATATCAAGATGGCGGTTCCAAAATGGCGCCCGATTTTTGAAATTGTGCTCCGCGTCAAATCTTGGAAGTTAAATTTGACCCACTTCCCGGTTTCGGATAGAGCTGAAATTTTGCATACACGTTTAGTTTGGATGACAATGCAATCTGGCCATTTTGTAAAAATATCAAGATGGCGGTTCCAAAATGGCGCCCGATTTTTGAAATTGTGCTCCGCGGCCCTCTGACATGGGTAAAAAATGAAAGGATATGACAGGTAGAACACAATAAGCTATGTGGCGTCATTCCAAATTCAAAATGGCGGCCAACACTAAATTGCGGAAAGCTTATAATAGACTAAAAAGTAGAAAATATAACCGATCAACTTCCAATTTTGCACACACTCGTAGTTCGGGTGGTTAATGCGTATGAATGATGAGATGAATAGTTGAGTTAAGGGTGAGTTGATAATAAAGAAGCAGTACACGTTACAAAAAATCACAAACAAACACAGAGATGCTGCTGTAAACTAAATTCAACTACTCAAATACTGAACTCATGTCCGTATGCATAATTTCAACTAAACCCAGGTAGCAGAGCTGAGTCGAGTTCAGTCAACCTTAACCCAACTCGACTCCCGTTTACATGTAGTTAGACTTGGGTTCAACTTGAGTTCAACTCATCATGTATAAGTACAAAATGCAATCTGACCTTTTTGTAAAAAAATCAAGAAGACGGTTCCGAGATGGCGGCCGTTTTTGCAATTATGTTCCACCGAGCCCACGACATGGGTATCAAATGAATACAGTAAACTGTGTGACGTAATTTTAAATCTAATAGAATTTCCATCATAAAATGGCGGAATACATATAATAAACTAAAAAGTAGAAAATAAAATAAATGGTTAAAAAAATTTTTAAAAAAAATTCTTTTAATTAACTAAAAAATGTACTGAAAAGTAAAAAATAAAAAATATTTTAAAGAAAGCGTGAAATTTCAATTTTAATGAAAAAGTTAATTAAAAGAATGGCGCATTTTTCATCAAAAAATTTTGTTAGAATTTGAAATTAACAAAGCAAAAAAATGCGATTTACAGTTATATTTTCAATTTTTGATGAAAAATGCGCCATTCTTTTAATTAACTTTTTCATTAAAATTGAAATTTCACGCTTTCTTTAAAATATTTTTTATTTTTTACTTTTCAGTACATTTTTTAGTTAATTAAAAGAATTTTTTTTAAAAATTTTTTTAACCATTTATTTTTTAATTATTTTTTTAATCTTAGTTAGCATTTATTCAAAAGTGAAGAAATCCAGTTTGAATAATTTTACACAAACTGCCTTTTTCTCTCCGGAAACTGATTCGTCAGATGTTCGATAATCGGCGGTTCTGGTGCTGGACATTGTGGCGGATAGTGGTTGTTCAGCTGGTGAAAAAATTCTCTCCACCGATGCATGAGCTCAAGTTCCATCCGATTTTTGATGTCGTTTGTTGATGTTGTTTTGCCGCCTAACCGCCGGATTGTCTGGTACAGCGTCCGGTACTTGTTCCTCAACTCTGTTTCTTTCATGTCGGCCGTAACGTTATTTCAGAACGCATCTCGTTTCGACTTCATTTTCTGTCAAACCTCTTTGTTCAAACGTCGGTATTGCTCAAAGTCGACGTGTTTCATTCACTTCCGCTGATCGACGAGGTCCAGACAGCTGTCCGAGATCCATGGCTGCGTCCGTTTACGGATAGGTTGACACAACTCCATTGCCCACTCCACAATAGACTTCCACAATTGCCTTTCTTCTACAACGATATCGTCCTGTATTTCGAGCGCCGCGAATTTTTTGACTAATGCCAATTGAAAATCTCGCCGGATGGCGAATTCTTCTTGGCTGGTGGTGGCTCCGTTTTCTTCGCCCTTTGTAACTGCATCTGTAATTTCGCTCGGTCAAGATAATGGTCCGATCCGCAATTGGGCCCACGTGATTGCATAAAGGTCTTTGAGCGTCGATTGGAATTTTGCTTTGATCAAAATGTAGTGTAACATCGCAGAGTCTTTGCCGGATGAAATTCGCCATATGAGTTGGCATTCGAGTAGATGGCGGAAAATGCTGTTGCCATCGAGCAAGTTGTTCGACGCTGCGAATGAAAACAGGCGTTAACCGTTGTCGGTAATTATTCCGTTTCCGAATTTGCCCATCGTTCATTACCGATCTGCTCCTGAATGTTCATTGAATTCCCTTCTTTATTAACGCTCCTTTAATCCCTCATGGGACATAGGGCGGAAACAGTTGCCTTCCAGCCGACTCTGTTTTGCGCGACAACTCTCAGCTCTGACCAGGATCTCCCAGTTGTTGCGGCCTTTGCTGGTAGGGTTCTCCTCCACGTTGTTCTAGGTCTTTGACTTTCCATGTTTCACAACCATACAAAAGACCGGCCTTAACGTTGGAGTTGAACAGCCGCAATTTGGTGTTAGTTGAGATCTCCGTTGACCTCCATATAAGGAACAGGTATGCATATGCGCTTCGTGCTTTATTTATTTTAGAACTGACGTCTTTTTCTGCCCCTCCATTTTCAGTAATAATGCAGATAGCAGAATTTATCTACCAGTCCATGTCACGGTTATTCAGCGCTGTCCGTTGTGCATTGATCCGCATTTCTTAAGTTTTTTTTTTTTTTTGGATTAAGCCTTAATCCTGCTGGACCTTTCTGTTGCCAAATGGTTTAACATGTTTTTAAGGTCCTGGTGTATATGGACCAGCAAACAGATATCATTCGCGCAGTCGAGATCCTTAAGGCGGTCTAGCAAACCGCATTGTATGCCGCCTGTTCTACTATCTAGAGCGCCGACAAGGATGTCTTTTATTTATGAATCAAAATTTCTTAAGCGGGCCACTAAAAATCGACTATTAGATTTTAATATATCTATTAACATATTTTGGTAGCTTTATAGGTTAAGAGCCCCCGCACACTACAGACTTTCCATCGGCCGATAGTTTGGTCGGGTTGGACTTGTAAGCGCGCACACTGGCCAACTAAACCGTCGGGTTGGTGGTGCGTGCGCAGACTAGACCGACTGTCGGCCGACTGTTCTCGAAGAATTTGCTAGTTGATAAAAGGCTTTTGAAGAGAGCGGCCGGAAAATGAGAGTTAATGCAATATTGTCCAGAAAAGTTATAATTGCTTTCATACAACGGAGGTGAAAAGATTTCTCACAAAAAAAGAAAAGAATGTAGTCGTTCCTTTCGATTTCAATCCGTTTATTATAACTTACTTCAATAAATTTCACAAATATTCGATTTCAACAAACTGCTAATCTACATTAGATGTCTCTTCCTGGGTGGAACATCTTCCGATTGCCATCAGATAAGTAGTTTCTTGTTGATATGTATTTTCTTGGTGCTTTGTTTTGATTTCTTTTTAGGCGCTGTGACCAAGTATCCAACATGCTCCCCGCCTTGAAACCACAGGTTTCAATGTTTATAATGTTTGATGTCATCTCGAGGTCTTAGGTCTTCTATGTGATTGTAGGCTGTGGTTAATCTGTAACAAGGGTGCAGTTAGTTCAAAAGGTTAAGATTTATGCATTTTGTTTATTTTAGGGATGTCATGAATTATCATGGACGCCATGCATGGGAACGCTTGTCTAGTTTATGGACTTTGGACTGGTTTGTTTGAATAGGAAATAGGTAAGGGACAAATTTTTGTTATGGGTCGTTTAATGACGCTGTATTGTGTCTTGAGAGTGACAACCCTTATTAAATCGTCTTTCCCTGGATGAGTGTCAATAATTCTTCCCATTAACCATTGTGATGGGGGTAGTCTATCGTCTTTGATTAGGACTAATTCACCTATTCCTACGTTAGGACGTTCCTTTAGCCACTTTGGACGCTGCTGCAGACGGCGTAGATAGTCACTATTCCAACGATCCCAGAATGTATGAAATAATTTCTGCACATAGCGATATCTATCCAAATGGCTTATTTTGCTCTCCAATGCTGTAGGTTCTGGTGGCATAAGTATGGGCCCTCCAATCAAAAAGTGACCTGGTGTTAAGGCTGTTATATCTTGTGGATCTTGTGACATTTCTGTTTGCGGTCTAGAATTCAAACTGGCTTCAATTTGGCTTAGAAGGGTCGTAAATTCTTCGAAAGTGAGCAGGGCATTACTAATCACTCTTTTCAGATGCGTCTTCACTGACTTGACTCCACTTTCCCACAGGCCTCCAAAATGGGGTGACGAGGGTGGGATGAAGTGCCATTTGATGCCTTGATTTTCTATCGCTTGCGCAATTTCACTTTCTTGTTGCTGAATCATTTCAAATTTGTACCGAGTCAAGATCGAATTTGCCCCGATAAAGTTGGAGCCGCAATCGCTGTAGATATCGGTACATAATCCTCTTCTTGATACGAATCTTCGAAAGGCGGCTAAGAATCCAGGTGTGGACAAATCGCTTACGACCTCCAGATGAATCGCCTTAATAGCCATGCATACGAACACGGCGATGTAACCCTTGTAGCTTCTCACACCTTTGCCTTTGGAACTTTTTAGGTCAAATGGACCGCAATAGTCTACTCCACAATGGGCGAACGGGCGTGCCTGCTGCACTCGACATCCTGGTAGATCCGCCATCAGCTGTGTCCTTGTTTGGGCAGTCTGTCGGAAACAATTAATGCATCGATGGATGTATTTTCGAACTGCGTTTCTAGCATTAATGATCCAATACTTCCGATGGAGTAGCGACAGCATGAGTTGGGAACCGCCATGCATGGTTTTGTGATGTACATCCTTGATGATCAGTTTGGTCAAATGACTCCCTTCCGGAAGAACAATAGGATGCCGCTCATCGTATGAAATTAACGCGTTCTTCAGTCTACCTCCCACTCTGATCAGTCCACGATCGTCCAAGAATGGGTTCAATTTGAGTAAGCTACTTTTGTTCGAGATTTGGGTTTGGGATTGCAAGGCAGTGATTTCAGAACTGAAATGCTCTCTTTGAGCCATTTGTATCCACAGAGTTTGAGCCCTTTGGAGTTCTTCGGTGGTTAAATAAGTTTCTTTGTGGGTATGCGGAAAACTCTTCACATTAGAAATCCAGCGCTGACAGTAGGCCGTGACTCGTATGAGCCTGGAGAGGGACGAGAACCTCTCCAGTATGTCGTTGGTTTCACCTGTTTGCACATGGAGTGTTGCTATCTTCTTGCGAAGTCCGATTGCGGTTTCCGTATCGCGTGATTTAGGCCAGGACTCTTTTGGTTCTTTCAACCATTGAGGTCCTTGCCACCAAAGAGCATGTTCCTTTAATTGTTCGGGTGTCAGGCCTCTGCTCGCACAATCCGCAGGATTTGACTCTGATGGCACGTGCTTCCATAGATTCTCTCCCAATAATTGTTGGATGTTGGACACTCTGTTGCCAATGAAGGTTTCCCAATTTGATGGATGCTTCTTGAGCCAGGCTAATACGATTTTGGAATCTGTCCATGCATACATATCGTTTATATTTAGCTGAACGTCTTTCTTCACTTGAACCATCAATTTTGCTAACAATGTTGCTCCGCACAATTCTAATTTCGGCAACGAGATTGTCTTTATAGGTGCTACCTTGGTCTTAGCTGATATCAGATGAATGTTGACCTCGCCATTGGTTTGTTGAACTCTCACGTAGACCGCTGCTGCGTAGGCCTTCATAGATGCATCGCAAAATCCATGGAGATCTATCCTGACTGCTGTAGGTCCTGTTTGAATCCAGCGTGGAATTTGGATACGTTCCAGGGCTAAAAGACTTGCTCGATAACCTGTCCAGTGGGCCTCCAGATTTGTTGGAATCTCCTCATCCCATTGTATTCCTGCTAGCCATAGTGCCTATATGAGGATCTTGGCTTGTATTGTCACCGGTGACAGCCATCCAATTGGATCAAAAAGCTTGGCGACGTCTGACAAAACCGTGCGCTTGGTCCATGTTGAAGGTTTGGTTTCCACTTGAAATTTATACCATAAGCAGTCGGTAGAAGGGTTCCAGAATATTCCTAGCGTCTTGATGGCCTCGGACTTGATGGGTACTGTTGGGTTTATCTCTCGATGCTCTATCGGAATATGTTGCAAAACACTTTCACTGGTGGATGCCCATTTTCTCAGCTGTAAGCCGCCGCTTTCTAGTAGACAGTGAATTTGGTGTTGTTTGATTCTCGCTTCTTCAGGACTGTCAGCTCCGGAAATTAAGTCGTCGACATAGAATTCAGTGAGCACAGCTTCCGCTCCAATAGGGTAGTTGGCGTACTCGTCCTTTGCTAATTGATGCATAGTCCGAATCGCCAGATACGGGGCGCTTTTGGTTCCAAATGTCACCGTGCTCAGCCTGTAATCTCGAAAAGGTTGTTCTGGTGCCTCTCGCCAAATTATCCGTTGGTAGTTGGTGTCCTCTGGATGCATCCGGATTTGACGATACATTTTGTGGATATCAGCCGTAAGGGCTACTTTGTACCTTCTCCATCGCATCAAAATAGCAAATAACGTTTCTTGGATAGTGGGTCCTTTAAGAAGTATGTCATTCAAGGATCTTCCATTACTGGTCCGTCGCGACGCGTCAAAAACTACGCGGACCTTTGTACTCGTGCTGCTTAACTTCAGTACTGCATGGTGAGGTAAATACGCGCAATTGAAGTACACATCATCGTTTTCGTCGCGCTGCATGAAGTTGGTCTCGGTGTTATTGACGGGTTCCATATGATTAAGCTCTAAGTATTCTTTCAAACGGCGGGGGCGAACGGCTAACAAAGATCTCGGAAGGTGGTGACACCCGATTTGTCACTTCTATTAAAATCCGAGAAGATCCACTGCATACAAACACCTAGCAGACCTGTTAGCAAGTCCTAATCCCACCTCCCCGCGGTGCCCTCTGGGGTACTTCTTCGGAAGGAGCTAACGGGAGACGGGCGAATGGCGATCTCTCTGCGCCACAAAACAGAGCTTTAAGTCGGTTGGGCTGAGGGTTAGCAACCCGCTCCCATAAAAATCACCATTGCTACGAATCGGCAAACAATGCCTCGGAACCGGATGGACAACACGACGACGACCTTTGCTTTTCGAACAAGGACACGAATCGGATCATGGAATGTGAGAACAATGCTTGCTGAGGGACGGCTGGATGAAGTCCTCAACGAGATGAATCGATATAAAATCAAGATCATGGGACTTAGCGAGACCAGATGGCCCGATGCGGGGGAACATATCTGCCCAAATGGTGAGTCCTTCTTATATTCTGGGAGAAATGAAACTGAAAGCCGTAGGAGTGGCGTTGGCGTAATACTCACCAAAGAAGCCAGGTCCAGCCTCATTAGCTGGTCACCAGTTTCTGAGAGGATTATTACCGTGCGCCTGCATACCAGACTAAGAAGTACTACGGTAGTCCAATGCTATGCTCCAACTGAAGACGCAGAAGATGACATCAAAGACGAGTTCTATATGCGACTGGATGAGGTTTTTCGCTCTATTCCAAGGGGAGACATCATTGTATTAATGGGTGACTTAAACGCACAAATCGGCCGCGACAACACCGGTCTTGAACAAACAATTGGAAAACAAGGCCTAAGCCAGGTTACAAATACCAATGGTGAGCTTTTCGTTGACTTCTGTAGCTCCCACCAACTCATGGTAGGTGGAACTTACTTTTGTCACAAGAAGATACACAAAGAGACCTGGGTATCACCCGATGGTAGAACGAGAAATCAGATAGATCACGTGGCCGTCAGCCGCAGATGGAGAACCATTCTGGAGGATGTCAGGAGCTTCAGGGGAGCGGACACTGGAAGCGACCACCATTTGGTAGTAGCAACTATTCGCCTTAGAATCGCTGCAATCAGAAACGTTCAACGCGATGTTATAAACCGTAGACGGTTTAACGTTGACCTTCTGCAGGAGACCGCTAAAAAGCGAGAATTTGCTGGAAACCTGCAGCAAATATTAAACCAGCAAACCGTTTCTGACGACACAAATATTGAAGAGCTGTGGAGTAGAACAAAGGGCGCTATATTGACGGCTGCGGAAACGAGCGTCGGTTATGTCCAGAGAAACATGCAACATTGGATCTCGGACACTACCTGGCAAAAAATAGAACGCAGGAGGGCCCTCAAATAACGTAAACTCTACAAGCGACCCGGAAAGACGTCACCAACTTGAACGGGAATATTCCCAATTACACCGGGAAGTAAAGAGAAGTGTGCGGCGTGATAAAAGGCAGCAGATAAATGAGCTCGCAGAAAAAGCGGAAAACGCGGCAAACACAGGCAACAGTAAAGTGCTGTACCAAATTACTAAACAGCTCTCGGGAAAGCACTCTACTAAAAAACATGCCGTTAAGAGTGAGGATGGAAGGCTGTTGTGCAGCGACGAGGAGCAACTCCAAAGATGGAGAGATTACTTCTTCGCCGCCCTGAATGGTTCACTAGCACAAGAACCTCAGGAAAACAGCAACAATGCACAGCCGATAAGAATCAACACCCGGGCCCCATCCAAGACGGAAATAGTAACCGCAATTCATGCGATGGCCAATGGTAAAGCAACTGGAAAAGATGGCATCCTGCCAGAATTGTTGAAAGCCGATTCAAGCCTCATAGCAGATGCGCTTCAGCCAATCCTGGAAATAGCATGGAACACCTGTACCTTTCCGGAGGATTGGACGGAAGGTATCATAGTCAAAATACCCAAAAAGGGGGACCTAACAATATGCGACAACTGGAGAGGCATCTGTCTATTATCTACTGTGGGTAAAATCCTGTCCCACGTTATATTATCAAGGATAAGAGAGGCAGTAGACCGAACGCTTAGAAGGCAGCAGGCCGGATTCAGGAAGGGCCGCTCATGTATAGACCATATTAACACCTTGAGAATCATAGTGGAGCAGTCTACTGAATTCCGATCCCCCCTTTACCTTGCTTTCGTAGATTATGAGAAAGCGTTCGACTCGGTTAATAGGAGCTTTATATGGCAGGCATTACGGCGACGTGGACTGCCTGATAAAATAATAGAATTGATAAAAGCCCTTTACAACAATTCCAAATGCAGAGTTCTCCATAATGGAAAATTATCCGACAGCTTCGAGGTGAATTCAGGAGTACGACAAGGATGTCTACTTTCGCCATTACTATTTCTTATAGTAATAAATGACATTCTTGTCGGCGCTCTAGATAGTAGAACAGGCGGCATACAATGGGGTTTGCTAGATCGCCTTAAGGACCTCGACTACGCGGATGATATCTGTTTGCTGGCCCACAGACATCAGGAGCTAAAAAACATGTTAAACAATTTGGCAACAGAAAGTAGTCTAGCAGGCTTAAGGCTGAATCCGAATAAAACCAAAGAAATGCGGATAAATGCAAACACACTTGAACGAACTGCGCTGAATAACCGTGACGTGGAACTGGTAGATAAATTCTGCTACCTCGGTAGCATTATTACCGAAAATGGCGGTGCAGAAGAAGACGTCAGTTCCAGAATAAATAAAGCACGAGGCGCATATGCATGCCTGTTCCGCATATGGAGATCAACGGAGATCTCAACTAACACCAAATTGCGGCTGTTCAACTCCAACGTTAAGGCAGTTCTTTTGTACGGTTGCGAAACATGGAAAGTCACCCAATTCATCACAGGGCGCCTACAAGTCTTCATCAACAGATGCCTGCGTCGTATCCTAAAAATCCGCTGGCAAGATAGAATTTCAAATGAAGAGCTATGGCGCCGTGCCGGCCAAGAAAGGATAGACGACCAAATCAGGCGAAGGAAATGGAATTGGGTTGGCCACACCTTGCGACGCGATAACGAAAACCTAGCCAAACAGGCCCTTGACTGGAACCCGCAAGGATCCCGTCGAGTTGGAAGACCTAGAACAACGTGGAGGAGGACCCTACTAGCAGAGGCCGCAACAACTGGGAGATCCTGGTCAGAGCTGAGAGCTGTCGCGCAAAACAGAGTCCGCTGGAGGGCAACTGTTTCCGCCCTATGTCCCATGAGGGATTAAAGGGGCACAAAGAAGAAAGAAAGAAAGATTCTTTCAAACACTTCTGGTATTCTTCTTTCAGGAAAGGGTCTTGAGTAAACCGTTTCTCCAATTGAATCATTCTAACGATGGCCATATTCCTGGATGCTCCTAGTTTCACTGGATGGTTTTCGAAGGGTAGGCGTACTTGATATCTCCCATCATCACCTCGTTTATATGTCTCGGTGAAATGTTGTTCACAACGTTCTTCCTCCTTTGTCAACTGATTGGTAGCAGGCACTTCCTCCAATTCCCAAAATTGTTTTAAGTCGTAGGCCAGGTTTAAATTGACGTGAAAGGTTTTCATATTCGAAGTCTCACAAACGCGAGTAGATGTTTGACCTGAAAGAATCCATCCAAATATAGTGCGCTGACCAACTGGCGTCCCAGGCTTTCCTTTCCGTAGTCCATCCGCGATGATTAGGGGATAAACGTCAGCACCTAATAAGATATCCACTGTTCCTGGTCGATCGAAGGTGGGATCGGCTAGCGGTAGACCCTCTAAGTGTTTCCAATTCTCTTTCCTTATTCGTTGATTGGGCAAGACATTAGTGACCTTTGTCACAACCAAGGCCTCCACTTGAATACTATTACCTTCCAGGTCTCTTGGAGTTAGTATCAGTCTTGTCCGTGAGTTAATTCTGTTGCTAGGAATGCTATCCAATCCAGAGACATTTACATCTACCTTCTCTCTAGTTAAGCCCAGAGATTGCATCATACGCTCAGTTGCGAATGAGGCTTGTGACCCCGGATCGATGAGAGCTCGACACACTTCCCTGCGTCCGTTTGGTGATGAAATAGTAACTAAAGCTGTAGCTAAGAGAACCTGCTCTGATTCGACCGGCTGATTGATCAAGAAGGATTGAGTTGTAGAAGGCTCGGTACCACTATAGGTGGACATGTTGGCTTGTGTCACGAAGGCATGTTTAGATAATTGTTCTGATTCAATATTTCTATCCTTAGTTTCGGCTGTACTCTGCTCCTTATGCAACGTGGTATGATGAGACTTTTTGCAGATGAAGCACTTTGATTTACTTGGGCACTTAGCGGCGAGGTGACCTGTTCCTAAACAATTCAGGCAAAGTCCTTTGGATCTAATCAGTTCTAATTTTGTTTGATGATCATAGCTTAAGTATTTTGGACACTGTCGCAGGACATGACTTTCATGACAAATCAGGCATGAAGGTCCAGTCATGACGTGGAAGATTTGAGGCTTCCGCCACGATCGTTCCGGCTGGCTTGCTGGTTTACATTCTGTGAGGGGAGGTCTCCTTTTAGGTGTGATGGCCTCCAAGGTCCGGAAACGGGCCTCCAAAAATGTCCTGAGTTCATCCCATGACGGAAGTTCTACCTTTGATCCCAGCGATTGTTCCCATAACGCTGATGTTTCGTATGGCAAGCGTTGCCCAATAAGATACACGACGATAGGGTCCCACGAGAATGTCTCAACCTCAAGATTTTGAAGGGCAGCGAGGCTTTCGGAAGTTTTGTCTAGCAGGCCTTTGATAGCATTGGCAGACTCAAGCTTCACCACGGGTTGTCCAAACAAAACATCTAGTTGAGCCTTCACCAAAATTCTTTTATTTTCGTAACGTGCTACTAAGGTGTTCCACGCGCGTTCGTAATTCGCGGCCGTAATGGGGGTATTATTTAGAAGGTTTTTAGCTTCTCCAGACAGGTGTGCTTTCAAATGCTGCATTTTCTGCACAGGCGATACATGGTCGTTGTTGTGGACTAACGATAAAAACATGTCATAGAATGGGGTCCACGATAGGTAATCTCCAGAAAAGGTTGGGAGCGATATCTTTGGGAGCCTAATATCATCGTTTCTCGAGTGGACATGGACAACCGTCGCTATGTTATCTTCATCTATTTTAACCGTACTTTCTTTGCTAGGGTGATCACGTTCGGATTCCGTTATGATTTTCGTATGCGCGTCGATGTAAAACTCTTCAAAGTTGGAATATACTTCGTTTACGAAATAACCTTTGGTTTCCTGATCCTCGTCGGTAGCTGCTAAAACAATCTCTCGATGGCGTTTTTTGAACTCTCTCCAATAATCTTCCAGTTTGTCCAAACGAGTTTTATAATATAAACTTCGCGCGCGTCGTTCTGCGCCATCTTTACCGTAATTACGCATAAAAGTTTCCGTATCAGTTATAACTAAATTTTGCAATTTAATTAAGTCCTCCATGCTTACGGACTTGGTTATAATAAATATATAAATTATGGAACGAACTCACCCAAAAAATGCCTTTGACTCTGTTGACCTTCGTTATGTATTCCGACCTTATGACTGTCTTCAACTTCCTTGCACAAATTTGTTACTCCAAAATGATATCACTCCTTGAGTTCTTATTCACACTTTATTTAATCGGGTATAAATGTATGTACATACGCACTAAATTTATTGTCGACCCGTGATAACGCACACCGTTAATTAAACAAAGGTTCACTAGACGGCTTTCGAATTTAATCACGACCACCTTCTTTAGGTTTAGATCATCACGCAAATTTAAAATTTCATTTGATTTTTGATTAGCACATGCTATTCTAGAATTCACTATAACTGATCTTTTTAAAAAATTTATACGCATGAATTCAATTGATTAATCGCACGAGATTGTATATAGCGGGAAAGGTTCACAATACAAATTCAAATTTGACGACGACCATTGTCTTTTAAACCACAAAAGGACCTTTAAAACTAATTTTAATCGCGATTAACACATCGCACCTTAGTTCTTCCGGCTAAGAAGGACCAGGAAGAAAAACCGAGAGTATTGGGTGATTCCTATCTACAGTGATAGATTATTGTATGGAAAATTTTATACGATGCATTCCAAATTGCTAGATTACCCCGAAAAATTTTTCGCCTTTTATCGAATGAGCATAACCAGCTTCAATGAACTTGTCAAATTAATTGGACCAGCAATAGCCAATATAAATATGAAGCGAACTGAACTATCGGAATTAGCCGACTAAACAATCGGTTAATGTGCGCGCGTGGAAGAGCTCCATACTGATTAAGGAGTTGGCCGATAGTTTGCCGACATTATAGTTTGAAGGCAATCGGGTAGCCCATCAAACTTATTTATCGGCCGATTCTGAATCGTTGTAATATGCGCACTTGCATACATGTTAATACTGATTAAGAGCCCGACTAAACTATCGGCCGATGGAAAGTCTGTAGTGTGCGGGGACTCTAAAAGTAATACCCTAAAACGGTTTTTGAAAATTTGAATTTGAAAAAAATTTCTCCTACAACACCGAGAAGTTAGTTAAATTACCATTTGTTTATTGTAAAACTAATTATTTATAAACAAATTATATATTTTTTTTATGGGAATTATTTTTTTGTTCCTCTTCTGTTCCTTAACATACAGTCCAATTTTCATTGAAATCCAGTAATTATTCGCTGAGATATTGTAATTTTAAAGAAAAGTACCCGAAATTTTCAATCGCCCATAAATTGTCGTAGTGTGCGTAAACTGTGCGGCATGATGTCCTGTGCTGGCGAATCGACTTCTCCGGATGTAGTAGCATTATTTCGGCCAATAACCCACTTCACACCAGCACCCCTGGTCCCCAGCGATGGCCCGCAATAACTTGTAACTGATGTAACTTTTGAACCGGAGGACATTTTGATCTGAAAATTTACAAAAAACTGCGTTAAGTATTTGGCTACAATGTAGTTTAGCCAAATAAGCGAATTTCAAAAATCTATACCACAACTTTTTGATTAGAAAAATAAGTCTCACGAATCTGTTGGAAATTTTTTAAACATTCGCCATTTGTAACCAGTTCGGTTAAAGTTTTATATTTAGGGAATTAGTCAAACTAGACTATGTTCAAATTTGAAATTGATATCTGCAATATCAACTGAGATATGGCGAGATAAAGTGAAAATTTCGTTCAAACCGCACTTACGAAAAAAAAGTTTTTTCATGATTTTTTTGTATGTTGGCCATGTCCAAACTTCGGTCAAAATCAACTGTAGATGCATTTTTCCATCCTCTATCGATTGCAATTAGTCGCAACCGGTTATCTCATTTCCATCACTTCGAGCGAAAAAATGGGATGCGCTGCAGGCCTATATGATATTAAAACAAAATGAAGAATTTTTAAAAATCTTGGCTGACTGTATATTTGTTTGTCTGTCTGTTTGGCCGAAAACGAGTAATCCAAATGGGATGGGACTTTCAGTGGAATATTAAGAATTTTTGGCATATTTTAGGCTATTTGTATACCCTTTATATTAGCTTTATCTGTATGTATGTATGTAAAGAAATCTTGCACCTCGATTCTGACCCCGTTAACTTCAAATAGTCACGTTCGCAAGACAAGGCAGTCTAACCATTTTGTGAAAAATTCAAGATGGCGGCTCCCAGATGGCGGTCGAATTTCGCAGTTGTGCCCCCGCCCCCAAAATGGGTATAATAAGTAATACAATTAGCTATGAGGTGTCATTCGAAATGGCGGCAAAGCCAAAAAAGCGGATTAACCTTTTCTCTACAACGCGATCGGTATGGGTATCAAATGAAAGGGTGTGAATATAGAATGGTATTAGCTTGGCGGCGCCATTCCAAATTCAAAATGGAAGCCAACACAAAATAACGATATCATTTTCTTTTTATGTGAAAGACTAGAGGCCGTCGTCTAGTCCCAAGTCCAGGGTGTGAAAGGAGGCGGGTGGTCGACTTGCAGACCAGATTCGGGAAACCGAAGAAACTAGGCATTTTTTAAATCAGCGCCGATAGCAGCGTATCCGTTGTGGGTACGTCCTATTCGGACCGCCAGCTAAAGGATCAGGGAAGAAAAAGATACGGGGCTCAGGAAAGGCCCTTTATACTGTCGACAATCTATTTTTTTCGTATAGAGTGCAATGTCGAACAGCAACTCTAGTCGGAAGATAGTGAAGAGAGAGAAGTGAAGCAAAGGAGCTGCCGTGATATTTTTTTATTCCACCTACTCCAAACCATTTTCACCGCGACTCGGACATAAGGGCATCGAGAAACAGTCCGCTGGAGTGTAATGCCTCCTGAAACGAGTTGAGTCTCATCAACCAACAGATGACATGCGCTTCGGTGGAGCAGAAAAGGACTAGGTAAGGCCATGACAGGAGGAATCAGGAATGTTAGGAGGGAAGAGGAAAAAGAGAACGTTATGTAGGTGGGAAAGTGGAAAAGGCGAAGGACCCTGGCGCTGCCGGGATTCGACCCGAGATTTAGATGCCCTAAGATTCTGGGGCTCCCAACGCTCTCGGTATCGGTAAAAGTGTATGCCAAATATCCGGTGATAATATAATAAAAATATAGATAAACGGTCTCACTTCTTTTATCATTCCAATTCAACACCTCAAAAAGCGAGAAAATATTTAGATTCGCCAAAGTAAATCTTGAATCACTAATGCCTTTTTCTTATTGGTATGGTTTTTGTTGGTGGTCAGTCATTAGCGAAATAGGAGGAATAACATGAGGCATAACATTAACATGCCGAAACTATTTCGGACTGATGGAAGTGCAATCATAACCTGGCCACTGGTAGCTATTCTATGAGAAAAGATAGGCTAATATGACCAGGCTAGTCCCTTCCAAATAAGGTTGGCGTGAGGTTAATAACCTCACCCGGAAAAAATAATTATTACGGAACGAGCAACATGCCTCGGATACTAGAATCAACGACGACGACCACGGCAACGAAAAAGGCGAAACGATTTACGAATTTTCTCATGGAACGTTCGAACTCTGTACAGAACTCGAGCTTCAAAACATCTAGCCGATACCCTGTCAAAGTATAAAGCTGACATTACCGCCATTCAGGAGATGAGGTGGACAGGGAATGGTGTTTTGCAAAAACCTGAGTATGACGTATATTACAGCTGTCATACAAAACACCAAGTTCTAGGAGTAGGTTTTATGGTTAGCAAAAGAATGAAGCGTACCATTATTGGCTTTAAAGCAATAAACGAAAGGCTATGCTCCCTTCGTGTGCGAGGTAAATTTAAGAACATCAGCCTCATAAACGTCCACGCACCTACGGAAGAGTCCCCGGATGATGATAAAGAAGAATTCATCGAATTTGTTGAACGGGAACCTAATGCCTGCCCCAGGTATGGTGTAGAAACCATATTGGGAGATCTCAACGCCAAAGTTGGCCCAGAGCCCGTATACAGGCAATATGTCGGCACCCACAGCTTGCATGAAAACACTAATGACAATAGACAGCGAGTTGTAGAGATGGCAGCAAGTAAGAACTTGTTCGTTGCAAGAACTATATTTGCTCGTAAAAATATCCATAAAGCCACCTGGATATCTCCCGATCAAAGCACTCGCAAGCAAATAGACCATGTGTTGAAAGACCGCCGCCAGCTTTCGGGGCTTTTGACGGTACGAACGTACCGAGATGCCAACTTCGACTCGGATCGTTCTCTTGTTGGTGTGGTGCTCCGAGAGCGCACCACAACGCTGAAAAGCATTGTATTCGCTGATCAGGCTCGAATCAACACAGCTGCACTACGCAATGATATCACCAGAAACAGCTACGGTCATGCATTAAAACTCGCCCTAATCCCTGGGGATGAGATGCCGGGCGTCGGCGAGAACTGGACCCGCCTTAAAAATATTCTCATTGGTACTGCTGATTCCATCTTAGGCAGAAGTCGTAGAGATCGGAATGACTGGTTCGATAAGGAATGCACACTGGCAACTGAGCGTAAGAATGCGGCGTATCGAGCAATGCAGAAGTCTCAGAGAACACAGGCACGCGAAGAGAAATAAAAAAAAGCTCAGAAAAGAGAATTCACATGTGCGTATACTTGGCATGACCACCCCCTTAAAATTAAAAATAATTAGTACTATTATTTGAAGCTAATTAAAGACTAATTTTGAACGGAGTTAAAAATTTTTGAACCCTTATAGTTTTCAAGGGGTTGAATTTTTTGTGTGGTCACGCTGAAAACACGTTAAGACAGCATGACCACAGGTTAAATAAAATTAAAATTAAAAATAATTAGTACTATAATTTGAAGCTAATTAAAGACTAACTTTGAACGGAGTTAAAAATTTTTGAACCCTGATAGTTTTCAAGGGGTTGAATTTTTTGTGTGGTCACGCTGAAAACACGTTAAGACAGCATGACCACAGGTTAAATAAAATTAAATAATATAACTTATAAAAATTTCGAAATCGAAGTCAAAGAAAATATAATTCTGCCGAATAATAATATTTTTATTAAAGAAAAAGCAAATAATTTTGAGCTAATTTTTGATAAATTGCATCTAGAAAATATTGAAAATAATAGAAAAAATATAAAAGAAATACAATATATGAATAAAATTGAAAAATTCATTAATTATCCAATAAAAACTATAATAATTTTTTTACTTATTGTTGTAACAATATATACTTTTAAATTTTGTTGTAAGAAAAAGACTACCATTAAGATAACTACGTCGGAGCCTCCGTCAAACGGTGGGGGAGTTATAGAATCGGCTGAAACAAGCCCTAGTCATAACATATTTTAAAGAAAATTCTTATTAACGCGCGCAACTATGTTGCGCCCGTTAATAATATCTTTATACCTTCCAATAAAACCCCTTTTAATCTTATCATTGCACTTCATTTTGCTCGCGTTAACAATTTCGACTTACACTTGCATCTCCATTGTCGCGACATATTAAGTTACACTTTTTAAATACTAGGAAGTGATCTCTTCGGAGGTCTTCCCAGCACGTTGCATTGCATCGTGACTGTAAAATGCTTGCGCCCTAAGTAATTCATTATTACTTTGAAGCTCAGTCTACTTTTCGTGTTCAAGGGTTACGTACGTAGTTATCTTTATAGTTATTTTAATAAAACTTAAAGTTATATTAATAAAAATTAATAAGTTTTAAAAGGAAGTGTTTTAATTTTTCTAATAAATCCCTTCCGTGTGAACGTCGATACTTTGAATCATAACCTCAAGTTGCAGTCCGAAAAGTGCCAATTCCTACGAAAGGAGGTAGTCTACTTAGGGCACATCTGCTCAGAGAAAGGAGCGCTCCCAGACCCCAGGAAGACGGCGTGCGTCCAAGAATACCCGGAACCACGCACTACACGCCAGGTCCAATCTTTCATCGGACTCGCGAATTATTATAGAAAATTTATTCCCGATTTCTCAAAAATCATCCGACCTCTAACCAACCTTCTCCGTAAGGACGTAAAATTCTCTTGGACCCCTAGATGCCAAGAAGCCTTCGACCAAATCAAGGCAGCACTGGTCAACCCCCCCTACTAATCTACCCCGACTTCACTAAACCCTTTAATCTGACTACAGATGCCAGTAGTGAAGCCCTTGGGGCCGTACTTTCACAAGGGGAAGTTGGAAAAGACCAACCCATTGCCTACGCCAGTCGAACCTTGAACAAGGCTGAACGTAATTATTCCACCATCGAGAAGGAGCTTTTAGCAATAGTCTGGGCTGCGAAAAATTTCAGGTGCTACCTACAAGGTCGCACATTCACAGTGTATACTGATCACAAACCGTTGAAAGGAGTATTCAACGTAAAAGACCCTACTACCCGATTGGTGCGCTTCCACCACAAACTCTCCGAATACGATTACAACATTGAATACAAACCCGGCAAATATAATACTAATGCCGACGCCCTCAGTCGTATTCCACAAGATACTAAGGCTCAACAAACTTTCGCTGTCAAAGCAGTAGTCCACGCACCCATGGAACCTCCCCCAGGAGGCCACAACCAAAGATGCTACGTAGTCACCCGTGCCCAAGCACGCGGCGAAAGACCAAATCCTACGACCGAAAAGAGGCCATAATTGAGGTAACAGATGTAGGCATTGCCCATGACCAACCACTCAATTCACCCGAATCCCCAATTTCGCAGACCCCCCTGGACACATTAGTCGAAACAAACCCCCCTCAAGAGGCTGAAATTAATCAAAAGCCCAAAATCACGGTAATCACAGATCCCGGAGAGATAGCCACCATCCTGAAAGACTATCATGACTCCGCTTTCGGAGGACATCAGGGCGTAATCAAAACATATAAACGAATCCGTAGAAAGTACTGGTGGCGCCATATGCTCAGGGACATAGGGAAATATATTCGTAGATGTAGAAAGTGTCAGACAAATAAGTCTACGCCGGCCCTCAAAATGCCGATGGTAATCACAGACGTGGCCGAAAGACCATTCGACAAGGTATATCTCGACATAGTGGGACCCCTAGAAACTACTAATTCCGGAAACCTATACATCTTAACATTTCAAGATAACTTAAGCAAGTTCCTAGATTGCTATGCTATCCCGAACGCCGAAGCCGAAACCGTTGCGCAGATAGTCTTTGATCAAATCATTACCCGCTACGGGATACCGAAAAGCATAGTAACCGACCAGGGCACCAACTTTCTCAGTGGCTTATACAAGGACCTATGCAAACTCCTAAAAATTAAGAAACTACAAACTTCCGCCTATCATCCCCAATCCAACGGCGCTCTAGAACGGGCCCACAGGCCCCTAGTAGAATATTTACGTAGTATCACGGACCAAAACCCCAAATCATGGGATCAATACTTACGAACCGCCGCGTTCGTCTATAATAATAGTATTCACGACAGCACTAAGCTAACTCCCATGGACTGTCTTTACGGTTTCTCGCCTGATGTCCCTTCAAATCTAAAAAAGGATCACGAGCCACTATACAATCACGAAAGCTATTACCACCTTCTAAAGTATAAACTACAAAAAACATACTCAATAGCCCGGCAAAATTTGCTAGCAAGTAAACAGAAATCTAAAGCCCACTATGACCAAACCACTAGAACCCACACCTTCCATGTTGGGGACCAAGTCCTTATAAAGAGCGAAAACCGGAAGGGCAAACTATCTGCCATCTGGAGAGGTCCTTATCCTATAGTAGCAAGCCCCGTGAACACCAAAATTAAAATAGGTAACAAACAAACCGTAGTCCATAATAACCGCCTGAAACCCTTCTAGGAATAAATTACAGAACTCCATAATAGAATAATAATATCCTTAATTTACACAAGTACCAAATTCAAATTTGCACCCTAATAAACGGCTCTAACGGCAAGTTACCCCCAGTCCACCGTTAACATATGTAGAAGTCATACTATTCCTCGTAGCTACTTCAGGCTCTAAGCCTAACCCCATCATCCCGTTGACCACAAGGGACGCAGTGTGGCACCATATGAAATAAATGAGAGATCGGTTACCGTCGATAATAACAGCATAAAGCCATTTATGAAAATAAAACCCCGCTTTAAGCCATCCAGAAAATCATGCCTACTTACGCCTAACGGTGCTTTATGGATAAACCACCGATTTAGACGGTTGGCAACCAACCCACCTACGGATACGAATTATGGCACACCAAAACTAATCTCTTATTTATAACTTCATTGCAGCGCACCATGCAGACGCTGACCTTCTTACTGCTCATACAAATGGCCGCGAGCATGCCCTTTGTCCCATGCCGTACGGCCGTATACCTTTACCCTAATCAATGCTACGGGGGTCCTCCTCGAGCTCATAGGAGAAGTTTGGCTATATCACCACACATGGAATGTGGCAACAGAATTGGACCTACACGAATTAGAGGTACATACGGACCTAACGGAACAGGCGGAGAAAGTAGCTCAACAGATA
The DNA here is from genome assembly GCA_949987705.1 of Thereva unica. Taxonomy (NCBI): domain Eukaryota; kingdom Metazoa; phylum Arthropoda; class Insecta; order Diptera; family Therevidae; genus Thereva; species Thereva unica. The sequence goes on along the minus strand of OX465281.1, from coordinate 161,316,249 downwards.
TGTACAAAGAACCCTAACGAACTCTGCGCGACGCAACAGAAGTACATCCACTCGATCATTACTCATATAAAACAACGGACAAGTTCGATACGAGAACTTATACCCCAAAGCCGCCCCAAAAGATCACTATTCGATGGCATTGGTCATGTCCTGCATTACCTTTTTGGGACCATGGATGCGGGCGACCAACAGGAAATTTATAGTAGGTTAAGTGAACTAGAGGGCAACGAAAAAGTCTTGGCGGAGCTCGAAAAACGGCAAATAACAGTGGTAAACAATACTCTACGGGAAATACAAAAACCACTGATCGCCCTCGTGGACAGGCAGCGACAGATCACTAGGCAGTAGGCAGCATTGGACAATGCGACAGAAGGCTTATACAATACCCAACAAAGGCAAGGTATAGTTACGGACATACTATTGCAGGTATCTGAAATAGAGACCAGACAGCGAACACTCCTAGACATACTCCTCGCGAGTGCAGACAATAAAATCCACCCTCTACTAATCTCCCCCGGTAAGCTAGCTAAAATATATCTTAAAACTAACCCGGAATGCGATGACTGCATCCCGCTCTTGCCTCAGGCCTCACAGCTCCGCTCCCTCCTCGTTCAGGACAAACTAGTAATAAAAATCACGCTACCGATCTTTAACTTACCCAAAATGCAATATCACAAAATTACCGTCTTTCCGATAAACACGGCGACAGGGCACTCACTGATCCCTGAAACCCCATATTCACACGTAGCATCTGGCCAAAGCCCTACAAAGGGTCACCGGAGACCTAAGTACCAATACCTTCATAGGACCTTTAACGGTTCCTATCATACTTTCAGCAAACACTAAGGAATGTACCATTAGACTCCTCTATAACCCCCTAGGAGACAAAGTAGAGTGCCCAATAAGAGTTACAGACGGGCCACAAAATACAATAACTAGCCTAGCTCAAACAAACACATGGTTGTATTCACTGAATAAACCCAAGATGTTCCACATCACATGCGACAAGATAAAACATACCATAAAAGTTTCCAAGTACGGAATACTAAGGGTCAACCAACCGTGCCAGGTACAGGTGGACGACAAAATCCTTGTCTACAACGGACGCTCCACGCGAATTACACAAATAATAGAGCCACCATACTTCCCTGCAGCCGAAACTATACATATAGCTGTGTCCGCTAAAGGACCAACGAACCTACCCTCCGATGAAAGGATAAAATTATTAACAGGGGAGGAAACTAATAGGATTATCCAGGAAGGCACCAAGTCCCTGCAGGAGATCTACTCCCAGCTAAACCACTTGAGTTGGGAGCGTACTCACACCCACTCCATGGTCGCCATCTCGTTCAGTGGCGTCCTATTACTGGTCCTCATATGTTACATTGCCTACAAATGCCTACCGACTTTAGTGGCTATCATCCGTTATAAAAGCGCCCAAACACCCGAAAACGCACGTCCGGCGGATGAGGGAACCGACTCCGAGGAGCCAGCGCCCCCAAGCGCGGACCCAATACAACCCGATCCTGCACCCACCACAGTAACAGTAGATACGATACCTAGGCCCCTTAGTAGATGTCACACCTTACCAAGAGCCTCCTCTATACAACTAGTACAACCAGCAAAATAACTAGAACCGCTAAACGCGACCCTTACATCTTAGCGTACGCCTAATCCCTCAGATTAAAGGTCTCATAAAATGTGTTCAGGTGCACAAAAACTATAAATAACCATGCCCAACTAACTCCGCCCGATCTATAAGTATACCCCCGAGAAGGGCTATTACACTGACCCCATCCGCCCAAGAGGCCACGAACGCGCTCCTTGACTCTGCCCAGAACTATTACAAAATGGGCGTTATCTCTTAGACATATGTAATGTTAAAATATTAGCGCTTGTAAGATAAAAGTAAAAATTATTAAATAATAAGACTTGCAGAAGAGAGTAAATACCTAAAAAATTGTAGAAGAAAGTAAATTTAGTAAATAAGAATTCCGGAGGCAAAGGTTAAATAAATAAGTTCTAAAGCCCTAATATAGGCAAATAGGTTAGATTTGATTTGAAAGAAACATAGGTGAATAAGGCTAAATAAAAAGTTTTTAAACGGTAATATATGATGTAGATATACAAAACATATAACACGCCCTTAGCGTTCTTAAAGATGTAAAAAGGTAAATTCAAAAAATAAATCAAAAAAAAAATGATCCAAGAATTGTGAAAGGAACCCAAAAATAAGAAGACAATCACTTAAGTCAGACACACTGAAACAAAATGCGCCCTAAGGCCATTAAAGCTGTAGACCTGAAATAAAAAAAAAAAATTTTTTTTCTAACTACACCCCGGAGGGAAGGAAAAAACACATTCTTAAAACACACACATATTTATTTTAATAACTGACACTATCTAATACGACGGCCATCCCTGAACCGGCCGCGCATAGACTCGGCCTGCTGACGGCGATAGTCCCTCCTTTTGGAGCACTCAGTAATGTAATGAGGCCCCCCACACATAAAACAAACCAGTCGGGGTGGAGCCCAACCGGAAGTACCTCCTTCGCCTCCCTCAGGATCTGCCCGACAGCTGAAGCATTTACGGCGCCTAGCGAAGTTCCGGAAACCACAGCCTCCACACCTCCAATCTCCTGATTGCAAGGGGCCCGAAACCCCATGGCCCCCTCCAGCGCTGGATGGTTGCTGAAGCCCTCCGGGACTTAAGCCGACTTCCGCCCTTCTGCCTAATCCTTCTTCATGCGTATGAGGTTGCCCTCCACCTTGACCGACTGGGAGGAGCTCCCAGGGATACCGCCTGACTCGCTGGACCGAAGCCTGCTCCACAGCAGCCAGGGCCTCCTCCCTCCGGGAAACTGCCGCCTCTCGGGCCACCACCACCTCCAACAAGTCCAACAACTCCCCCTCCTGGGCTAACAGGCGCCGTCTTTGCTCAATATCTGGCCACATCTAAAAAAAAAAAAATTTTTATTTTTATAAATAATTAAAAAAAAAATGTCAATATAAATTAACTAAGAGAACCCTCACCTTCGACCGAATCCAGAACCAAAATGAAACTTTAACCACCACTCGCCGGAGCTAAAGCCAGCCACCGATAACAAATCACTAACTCGGCACAAAATACAATCGAAAGATATTTAAAAAAAAAAAAAAAAAAAAAAAAAAAACATTTAAAGTTAAAGTAAACATTGTAACATGATCATGCCATGCGCCCTTAGAGTTTAAGAGAGAGGCTAGAGATTAAGAAAATGCTGCGCGCCACAACCAGAAAATATTTAGAACATAAGAAAAAACTAAAAGTAAACATTGTAAAATGATATGCGCCCTTAAGGGCTGGGAGATTAAAACAAAAAAAAATGGGTTTTAGAAAGTAAGAAAAATTGTAGAATAAATAATAATTAAGGAAACAAGCTCTTATGAAAGAAACATTGTAAAATGGTTTAGGAAAATGCGACTTTCAAGGCTGAAACGGAAAAGTAAATCTAATGTATGTACATAGGGCCCTAAATCCGCCAAAAAACGCAATCCGATCCGCCCAATAAATAAATTTCGGCGCAAAACCCTTACTTCTAGCGCAATTCCTAAAGCAACCCCACACAGAGAAAACACGCCCCCGGGCCCTTAACATATACTTAATCTAAAATTTTTAAATTTGAGCAATGCCTCCTTGCTTCGCGTCGTAGCATTGCTCTTACTGAGCCCCCCAAGGAGTTGTTACGAACAAAAAATTCATTTTTAAGAATCTAACAATCAAGTAAAATCAATCATCATTTTTTATTCCCAAAGTTCAGTTTTTCGACCGGGAGTATAAATTCCTGCCCTTATATTTCGTTCTTCTCCATTTTTAAATTCTTAACTTTCATAAAAATAGTCACACGGGAAATTCAAATTGCAACGTTGCACATTTCCCTACACGGGAACGGCGAATTGGCCGTTGCAAGAAATTAAAAAAAAGAATCCACGGTGATAATTTAACGGACAAAATTACCAGCGATCCACACTCAAGTCTTATCAGACTCGGGTGTCAGGTTTCAGCTGGGATCTTGTCTGTGTACTACGTAATAATATAATGGAAGGAAATCTGTTCTTGCCAAAATCGGCAGTTCCTTGCGGCGTGGGAAAAGTTTTTCCCTTTTTCCGATTCACGACCGGGCCCGTTGGCGTGGTAATTAAGAAATCAATTAAGTGTTGTCTAAACCATCATCCGCGGCGGGCGTTGTTCGAAAGTTAAAAAATTATTATTCTGACCTTATCCGAAGTCGGGCGGTTTTTGGTTTTTTTTGAGAAAAAGTGTTGTTCCATCCTTAACCGGCGACGGGCGTGTTTTTAAGTTTAAATTAATTAAGAAGTGTGTTGGCTAAACCCTTGACCGCGGCGGGCGGCTTTTAGTTTTCAAGAGATAGTTAGAAACTATGATTCTTAATAAGTGAATTAAAAAAGTGATTTTTTTGTTTTGAGGATTTAATTATAAGTAATACCCAAAATTAATGAGTGATATAATCACTAGTAGTAATCGGATTTAAGCATAAAAAGAAAATTGTAATTATAAAAAAAAAGACTAAGTATCGGACAAAAAAGAAAATTAAAAATGAGTTTTATAAATATACCACATTACCAGTAACAAAAGTGAGTTTTTCAATATTTAACATTTTAATTATCAGACAAAAGAAATTAAAAGTGTGTTTTATAAATATACCACATTACCAGTAATAAAAGTGATCCTTTCAATATACAACACAAACTAAACGTGTATGCAAAATTTCAGCTCTATCCAAAACCGGGAAGTGGGTCAAATTTAACTTCCAAGATTTGACGACACGTAGTGTAAGTTAATTGGCTGCCATTTTGAATTTGGAATGACGCCACATAGCTAATTGTGTTCTACCTGTCATATCCTTTCATTTGATACCCATGTCAGAGGGCCGCGGAGCACAATTTCAAAAATCGGCCGCCATTTTGGAACCGCCATCTTGATATTTTTACAAAATGGCCAGATTGCATTGTCATCCAAACTAAACGTGTATGAAAAATTTCAGCTCTATCCGAAACCGGGAAGTGGGTCAAATTTAACTTCCAAGATTTGACTACACGTAGTGTAAGTTAATTGGCCGCCATTTTGAATTTGGAATGACGCCACATAGCTTATTGTGTTCTACCTGTCATATCCTTTCATTTGATACCCATATCAGAGGGCCGCGGAGCACAATTTCAAAAATCGGGCGCCATTTTGGAACCACCGTCTTGATATTTTTACAAAATGGCCAAATTGCATTGTCATCCAAACTAAACGTGTATGCAAAATTTCAGCTTTATCCGATACCGGGAAGTGGGTCAAATTTAACTTCCAAGATTTGACGACACACGGTGTAAGTTAAATAAAAGAATTTAAAAAAGGGTTCTTATGGCCATAAATGAACTTTATTTAATATTTAATCGATTCTCCATTGTTTTTATGACTGGAAAAATTCTTTTTCTCATACTCGCCACTAATGTGTGGAGCATTTCCTCCGGAATTGAATTCCAAGCATGTTAAATGCTTATTTTGAGCGATTCTACATTTTCAGATTGCCTTCCATGAGCATACACCTTTCTCACTACAATTCTCCATAAATCTTCTACCAGATTTAAACCCGTAGTGTGCCAGCCAATTCAAAAGGGGATACTTTTGCTCCTCAAACCACTTCATAGAAGCTCTTTCTTTATGGATAGGTGCACTATCCTATTGAAAGGTCTAGAAATCTAGTATGCAGCACACATTCGGCTACTTATCCAACTAATTGGACTCTTGTATGAGCAGAAAAGCGGCCCAAACCATCACTGTGCCTCCTCCGAAATTTCGGCTCCAAGGGACTTCAGGTGTTTTCTTAAGGTCAAAGCATAAATTGCTAAGGCTTAAATTTGCAGAGAATGTAATGTCATGGGACAAAGAATGGCGAAATGTTATTTTTTCTGATGAAAAAAAATTTAATCTCGACGGGCCAGATGGCTGCCAATACTTTTGGCATGATCTTAAGAAAACACCTGAAGTTCCTTGGAGCCGAAATTTTGGAGGAGGCACAGTGATGGTTTGGGCCGCTTTTTCTGCTCGTACAAAGAGTCCTATTTGTTGGATAACTACCCGGATGTGTGCTGCAGACTACATTGACCTTTTGGACAATGTTTTAGTCATATTGGGAGAGAATGCACATGGCGATAATTGGACATTTCAACAGGATAATGCACCCATCCACAAAGCAAGAGCTACACTAAAGTGGTTTGAGGAGCAGCAGATCCCAGTTTTGGATTGGCAGGCACGCTCTTCTGATCTAAATCCAATAGAAAACCTTTGGGGAATTGTAGTCAAAACGGTTTATGTCCATGGAAGGCAATCTGAAAATGTAGAAGCGCTCAAAATAAGCATTTAACATGCTTGGAATTCAATTCCGGAGGAAATGCTCCACACATTAGTGGCGAGTATAACCTTCATCCGCTCGCGTGGGCGGCATATTGCCGCCCTTTATGAAAAAAAGCTCGTATCTCTTAATTCAGCCTCACTCTTTAGTAATAATTACAACTTTCTTTAATAATTTTTTTTATAAAAAAAGTGCTTTTGGGATTTTTGTAGAGCCCAACATTCCAAACCAGTATCATTTACCGACTTAAATTAGAGAAAAAGTTGATAATATTAACAAAAGGTGACGGGCGGCAAATTGCCGCCACGCGAGCGGTGGTGTGACTGTCGGCAACGCGAGCGGATGAAGGATAAGAAAAAGAATTTTGAGAATCGATTAAATATTAAATAAAGTTCATTTATGGCAATAAGAACCATTTTTTCTTTGTATTTTTTACTGAACTTAAATCAATTTCGCACTAAAAATGCTTCAAATTGAAATGCTTTTACTTCCGGTATGCATTTTACCGTTATTAAGAGAGCTAGCGATCACTTATTCGCAACCCCTAGAAAGGCAACTATGTTAAAATTCAGGTTTCCACAACAAAATGGGGCTGAGGAAAACGCTCTGAAACATAGAAGTGTTGGGTGAACTTAAATCAATTTCGGGCACTGTATGTATGTAGATGCAGAGATAGAGCACGATCATCGCTACAAGGAGCCACGAAAGATATTCTTTGAATATTTCATTTTTATGTTACTAATTTTTTTTTTAAATTCTTTTTAGATACACATATTATCAAATTTTGTTCACATATCTACATAAAGTACTTAATCATTTTGAAATTCACAAATATTATTTTGAACAGAGGTATTTAAAAAAAAAATTAAATAATAACATTTAACACTTTATAATATTTAAGCTTATTATGATATTTTATATTTAGTATTTAAGCCTATTATCACACTTTAATCTTTATTGAACTCATTTCTACAATTTTATTTCTGGGTGTCGTGAGCCCGCTCAATTATTATTTAACAATTATATGTCGTGATTTGAATTTTGATAATTTACAAATATTTTCTTTAATAAATGAGAATAAACTGCATACCTTCAAATAGTGACGATATAGTTATCCATATTTTGCGCGGTAGCCTATAACAAATACCTACTAACACACATGTTCAACAGTAAAAACATAAATATTTATATATACAAGTATATATACGTTCTCTACTTTCACGTTTCGTACAAATTTTAATTTAAATTACAAAGTCATCTTAAACTTATAAGCGAGCCCTATTAGTTACAAGATTTACATTGGCTTGCACCACACTTCTCTCCCCGATAAACAAAATTTATCAGATAGTGAGATCTTACCATACCTATACTTCTTTCGCTGATAAGAGAAACTTATCAGAGAGTAAGAGCTAGTCCGAATCATTCTTCCTTTAAAGATAAAAGAAAAATGCTAATTAGGCAGTGAGAATACAACGTGACAAAATCCTTTGGTCTACCTTCAAAAACTTAAAATTCAAAACGTGCGACTTTACTCAGCCACAATGGCCAACAACAGCGATGACGGTAACTCACCTCCGACGCCCTCAAAGGCAAATATTTTAGATCCTAATAGTACGGATAATATCCTTGCCCCATATATATCGACATTAAAAATACCCAATTTTTGGCACAAACGGCCAGACTTATGGTTCCTCCAAGTAGAAACACAGTTTCGCGTAAAAAAGATTACATCGCAAGAAACGAAATACGACTATTTAGTAGCTTCTCTACCCTCTGAGACTATGGAAATGGTATCAGACGCCCTCTTGAGTCCTCCACAAGTAAACAAATATGATAATTTAAAAACACTCCTACTTTCGCGTAATCAAGAGTCCGAAGAACGCCGACTTGATGAACTACTACATAAAATGGAACTTGGAGACTTCAAGCCATCGGAGCTGTACCGCCGAATGGAATCCACAGCCGGAACCAATAGTCTTATAAATAAAAAACTACTAATGAAACTGTGGATTAACAAGTTACCAGGCCCTATGCAAACATGCTTAATCGCGGTCGAAGATTCGCATACCGAAAGCGAGATCTTCACAATTGCAGACAAAATATTCGATAACTCAAGTTCATTAAGAATCTCAGCCGTTCGTCAAAACCCAAACAGCCAAGCTCATGTTGAGAATGCATGGACCCAACAAATTCAAAAATTGACTGAACGGGTTTCACACTTGGAAGGTAGACAATCACGACCCAAAAAAAAAACACTTTTTCTAAAAACAGAAGTTTCTCTAGATCACAATCGCGCACGAGCAATGGCAAACAGATTTGCTGGTTTCACAGCAGGTGTGGCAACAGAGCCAGGAGATGTGTTAAGCCCTGCAGTTTTTCTGAAGCCCCTTGAAGAAAATAAACTTTTTTAATAAAAATCCCGGCGATCAATTTTGGGAACAAACTCACGATAGAAAATGAAAAAACACGTCCAGTCGATTTAAATTTCGTTCTGAAACTGATTTATTTTAGACAATAAAGGAATTTAACAGTAACAAGTTCAATTTCTATTCATACAGATTTCAATGATGATTTTTTTTTTATACATTTCAATTTTATTTACACAGACAAACTTAATATATACAGTCCACGAAATTAATTTGAAGACACCTACTTTTCCAAACTTTGAAGTTCCGTTATGTAAAAACTAAGGATTTCTATGAGTTACCAAAAATATCAAAATTTAGGGATTTTTGTGTAGATTCGTCTTCGTTTCAAAAATATTCCGTTTTTTATATGGAATTTTAGAAGAAGAGCGGTAAATTTGAGCAAACTTCTAAAATTATGCCTTGGAAATGCGAAATTAATTTAAAGACACTCCTCTATTTCTCTATTTCATGAAAAAAACGGGAAATTTTTGATACCAGGACCAATCTACACAAAATTCCCTAAATTTTGATATTTTTGGTAACTCATAGAAATCCTTAGTTTTTACATAACGGAACTTCAAAGTTGGGAAAAGTGGTGTCTTCAAATTAATTTCGTGCACTGTATATGAATACAATTTTAATATTTATGTAGAAATTCGTTTATATTGTTTTAATTTTCGACATCCTCCGGCGCGCGCGATGAAGCTGCTGCTACTTCCAACGGGTATAGTAATTGAATCGGTCGTCGTAACACCTTCCCATTACCTAATCTAACTTCGCAAAGCTCTAATTTTACTATCTCGACCGGGATACACGGTTTCAATAATGCCTAAATGCCAAAACGCCCTCGGAAGAGAAGAGTCATGCATCAATACAACATCGCCTTTAGTAAACGTCGAGGATTTCTTTTGAGGGCTGTGATGTAAAGATCGAAGCTGCTTAATGTACTCCGAAAACCATCGTCTTTTAAAGGTGGATACAGATTTGCATCTCTCCTTCCATCCTCCCCGTAATTCTTTACCTGTAACTGGTCCTGTGTCCACCATTGTAGTAGAAGATGGAGGTGCGAGGAAATGGGCTGGAGTAAGTTGAGTTAAATCAAAGGGATCATCACTTATATACGTTAGAGGCCGGGAATTGACAACATTTTCCACCTCAGCTAACAGGGTATGAAGTTGATCAAAATTTAAAGTAGATCGGCCGATTGCAGCTTTAAGAGCATCCTTTACTACTTTGATCAACCGCTCCCAAAAACCACCCCACCAGGGTGCTCGCTCGACAATAAATCTCCAGCGTATCTTGTTGCCACAAAGAAAATTTGAAAAGTTTTCACTAGATATCGTTGAATTAAATTTTCGAAGTTCCACAGCAGACTTCTTGAAGGTGGTGGCATTATCGGAATAAAATTCGGAAGGAATGCCTCTTCTCGCAATAAATCTTCTAATGGCCATTAGGCAACGAATATAAACTTTAGTTCTCGCTGAATCGTTCTCCGCAACAAATAAGGGTCCAGCGAAATACAAACCAGTCACGTCAAATGGGCGCGAAAGAGAAACTCGACATCTTGGAATAGGAGCGAATGGTTGTGTGGCAGCCTTTGCCTTCAAAACTTTACAGACCACGCACTTAGAAATGATTGATTTCACCAACTGCCGGCCTCGTATTATCCAAAACTTTGACCTTAGTTGAGTTAATACTGCAGAAGTTCCCGCATGAAACATTTTGTCATGAGTATCCAGTACTATTAGTTTTGAGATGTAACTAGATTTAGGTAAAATAATCGGATGGATACTATTTTCATTTTCGGATATTTGTGGTATACGACTGCCCACCCTTAAAATCTTTGTTTGGTTTTCTAAAAATGGATTTAATGTTAAAATGCTTGATTGTAACGATATACCTTCTGTTCGCTTTAATGCCGCAATTTCAGTTGAAAAGTAACGATTTTGCGTTTGCTGCAACCAATAATTTTCAGCTAGTTCGATATCACATGCTTGTAATGAAAATCCTGATGAAACATTTCTTCTTTTGAAAATATCCACAGCTCGCAGAACATATCGTGGGTTTAAAAGCAGAACTCACTAAGTCAAAAACCATAGTTTTTAGTAAATCGATATTTAAGATGTTTTTGTCTCTGAAAATTTTGTAATGGCATATAATAGTAATCGGCTCAGTATACATTGTATTTTAGATTTCTTAGTTTAGTTTAAAAAGAATTGAAATGATTATTTAATTCTAATACTGGATTTTTAGATTAAAATAAAAAAACGCAACGAATTAGTGAGTTTTGGCAGAAATGATTTGGTAGTTTTGTGTCATTATGGACAAGGTAAATCCGAAACTAACCCCCTAAAAACCTTAACAATATTAGTGTGCGGGCTATAAGGTATTGCCAGTATAAAGTTGGCATTATAAGAATTACTTTAGTATAAAAAACTGAAAACTTGAAAAATTGTACTTAGTGAATTCTGCTTGTAAACCAACGATATGCTGTAACTCGAAGTAAGCGTATCCAAGAACTAAAGTCTTCTGCTTGTAAAATCGATTCCAATACCTCTCTTGTTCCGATTTGTGAGCATCTCTCTGTTGAAATTGAGAGAGAAATAGTTGCCTCACTCTCATTCTGGATGGAACTACTAAATATAATATCCTTTGGCAACAACCAGTCTGGACCGTGAGTCCAACTTGTACACTCTGCTAATTCCTTTGGACTGACACCTCTCGTTAAATAATCCGCAGGGTTTCTGCTGCCAGCGCAATGATTCCAGCTTCTTATATCTGACTTCAATCGTATTTCTCGTACTCTGTTTTCGACATACGGCGTCCAACGTCTTTGTGTGCCCATGATCCAGTGCAGTGTAATTTGAGAGTCCGACCATAAAAATTCTCGATCTATTTTCATCCGCACATTCTCTCTAATGTATGTTAGCAAACGCGCCGCTAACAACGCTGCTGTTAGTTCTAGTTTAGGCAAAGTGAGCTGATGTTCTATTTGATTAGCGACTTTTTTCTTCTTCAAAGGAGCAATTCGATTCCTTGCGCAGATAAAACTAAGATGAACATTTCCGTTTGTCGATAAAACCCGCAAATATGCCACCGCGCCATAGGCTTGTTTACTAGCATCAGCGAACACATGAACTTCCCTGGTAGCAATGGTAATATCAGGCATAAAACATCTGGGGATCGCTAAACTTTGAAGACTTTCAATCTCAAGCCCGCTTTGTTTCCACATCTTCATTAAATCGCTGGGCAGGTCATCATCCCAAGATAAAGATTTAATCCAAGTTTGCTGGAAAATAATTTTTAATTTAACTGTCCATGGACCTAGAATACCAAGCGGATCATAAATCTTTGAAATTATTCCTAAAACTTTCCTTTTTGTTGTGAGACAATCTTGTGATGTAAACTCTTTGACAACAGAATGTAAGTCGACTAGCAGCTCATCAGTCACTAAACACCACTGTAATCCTAGAACCATTTGAATATGATTCACAGGCTTGCAGGATCCATAAATTTCTGAATCTCAGAAGAATTAGAACGCCATTTCCGAAGGTTCATACTCACTCTCTTCATCAATGTGTTGGTTTCGCTACATAGTCTTTTCGCTTCATTTATGCAATCACAGCTAACCACTAAATCATCCATATAAAAATTACCTTTTAATTTTTCGTGTGTCGGGAAAAAACTTGCTCGCCATTTCTAACACCTTTTTAATCGCAACTCCTAATAAAGCCGGACTGCACACAACTCCAAATGTAACTCTGGTCATCCTATAAGGCACAATATCCGAGAGAGACACATCTTCAGAATTCAATTTATCTTTGAACCATAAGAAGCGATGGCTATCCCGATCGTTATCCTGCAGAGAAATTTGCAGAAATGCCTGTTCAATGTCGGCTGTAACGCCAATCTTTCCACAACGAAAATTCAAAAGCACGGCCAAAATTTCAGGTAAAAAATTACCACCAACGTCTATGCAGTCATTTAATGATAACGCGTCAAAGGCATGTGACGAAGCATCAAACACTATACGTAATTTTGTAGTTTCCTTATCTTCACGATAAACACCTCTATGCGGTAAATAAAATGTACGTTGTGGGCTGCCGCCATCAATAGCCCTTTCAGCAAAGTTATTAGAAATCATTTCGTGTATCGCGGTATCATAATCGAACAACTTTCCGGTTTTAATTAAATTTCGCACCAAAGTCTTAAATCGAACAAGGGCCACGTTATAATTGTCTTTTAGGTACTTTAACTGCGAAATCTTCCACGGAATCTGCGCCATAAAACGATCGTTTGATAGATAAAGACATTCACTGATATCTCGTCCATTTTCTGCCACTGATTCTGGTAAAATTCCAATGGACTCCAGTTGCCAGAATCGTTCAACATCTGTGCAAGCGCACACACTCAACACCATTTCTTCACAATTCCTTTTATGCACATCACCAGTTGCGACCGGACCATGAAGGGTCCATCCAAAAATAGTCTTAACGGCTGTTAAATCCGCGGATATTCTTCTAAATTTGCCCGTGACAACTGACCAATATCTATCAGCACCGATCAAAACACTAATACCAGGAGCTGTCACACTGTTTACGTTTTTGTCCGCGAAATTTAAATCACAAATTAGTTCACACAACTGTAAATCGCACGGTGAGGAAAGGACGTCGACACAGATTTCCGGAACTTCAACTGCATCAATAGTTATAGCATCATCACTCCATTGGCTATGAGGAGTAAATTGCACACAATTATATTCCTTAGCTGCACTTTGTGTCTCACTTCCGAAAGGCAATATACTCAATTTTTTCGTGCGTATAACTGGTAAGTCAAGAGCTCTTGCCCTTTTATAAAGGAGATTTGACTACCTCCATCGATAATGACACGAGTAAAACATGAACGATTATTGTCATGCCTTCCTTTAGTAGCATACACACACGCTGTCTGCAATAAAACATCGTTCGTTGTTGAAGCACTAGAATATAAATTGACAGCATTTTGCCCACTTGCACTTTGTCCAGTTGAATTTTCCTCAAATTTATTTTTAATAACATTATCTATAACTGGATTCTTAAACTTCATAGCGGATCCTTTAAATGAAGGATCACAAACACAACTAGCATGACGACCGTTACATTTCCTACACACTATGCGAACTTTACAAAATTTTGCACTGTGCCCACGTTTACAACATTTGAAGCAGCGACCATCTTTCTGCAATATTGATTTTTTTCCCATAAGAGTCTTGGCACTATCACACTCTTTCGTTCCATGGTTGCAAGATTTGCAAATAAAACAACAGCTCTCATCTGTTCCTACATATAATCCAATAGCCGTTCTCTGTGATTTATGACGCATGTCGCTCCCGTTACTGATACGGGTTTTCCAACGATTCCACTTCTCTCTTCAAAAACTTAAGTAGGGAATTCACTTGTTTGTCGTTAATTTGGGCCGAAGAAGAGGAAACGGTTTTCACAGAATCACCGTCATTTTTCACAGAATCACTGTTATCATCCATGTCACCTGCCATATTTCCTTCCGATTTCAAATAATCTTCACAATACCTGTGAAAGTCAACCCTGAGTTCCTTCGGAAGAGTACGCAACAAAACTCCTTTTAACATAACGAAATACGTGGAAGTCGGCACCCCAAGATGCTCTAATGATCTCGTGGCAGATCTTACGGTGTTGTAGAGTTGTCTTAAAGAATTCGTGTCGGACCTACTCGAAATGCATTGCACACCTAATAATTGCTGCATGGTATAATCAATAATCTTCTCCGTATTTCCATACTCCTCCTTTAACAATTCTATGTGTTATGGCCTAAAAATCGATGTGTTATGACCTAAAAATAAAAAGAAAACAAATTAGTAATGAAGTTAGGAAAAGTAGGGACAACTTACCTGTTTGTGCCGTCCAAGTGTCCTTGAACTATGATACTGCTGATCCAACTTCATTTCAGGTGAAGGTCATGGTGGTATAAGTAGCCAGCTATTGGAACGCTTAAATAGAGACCGGCTCTTAGGACAACCGAACCGAGGAAGCAGCAGATGACCCCTTACCCACCCCATCCCGACGGCCGTTCCTGGAAGCTAGCCCAGAGGATAAATAAATATAATTAGAATTATACTAATAAAATATCGAGATATTATAAGTTAATACTTACCCTGAATTAAATTTTGGCACTGTAACTTGAATTGTAAGACGATGCACGGCTCCCCCGATGGTCCTAACCTCGTCCACTTTAAATCAACGATTACTCTCGAAACTTCATATTCCGGACAAACCTAAAGTACGATATGGCCTAACCAGCACACAGGGAGTGCTCCAACGTTTATGAATTTTAAATTAAGGATCTACCCCGGAATTTTCAAAAATGTGGCCGAAAGCTGTCAAGCCCCGATTTTAATTTCAAATTACAGGCGAGCCCGAGCCTTGAAAATTTTTCCGGAGGTAGGAAAGGTATTGCCGAGTTACAGCGCACATATTGGTAAAGAAACACAAAAATTATTAATAATATTTTATAACCGATTCCAGTGTACTGGAATCGATTGGAATGTGCGCTGGAAAACAGGAAATAGGGGGCATTTCCTAATAAAAACCGGGCCCCTGGAGCGGTCAGGCAGTCAGAATTTTCCGATATACATAATACAGAAGGTGTCAGTGAAGTAAGTTTTAGTCAGTGAGAGTCAGTTTTTTTTTCGCAACTGTGGAAGGGGAATAGGATCATCGGTGGAGCACCAGTGGATGTCGAGTAAACTAATAATTTACAAGTTAGTATCGGTAAACGATATCTCGTTTATCTATATATATTATATATGTACAAAATATATTGTAGAGTGTAATTTGCACGAGGAAGAAAGTTAGTGAATTTTAATAAAGAGATATTATACTTTGTCCTTAAAGTCGTGGTTCTTTCTATATTTTTTTTATTATTGTTATGGTGGACCTTAATAACCACGTGGCGCCCTCTAAAGTCGGACGTGCGCCCACGGCCCGCTTAATGAGCTACCGGCACAAATTGACACGTAACATTTTGGCGCCCAACGTCCGGCATTTGTTTGAAAATAAAATAATTATTAAATTGCGTGTCAGTTAGAAATTTTGCCTAATTTTTGGCAAATAGGCAGTATTTATTATTGATTTTTTTTTAAGAAAAAATTGTTTTCGAAAATTGAGAACAAGTAAAGAGTAGACGTTCGTAATTACGCTCTTACCCGGGAAATAAACGTCAAAACACACGAAAGTCGTTATTCGGTTTTAATTAAAACTTTAAAATAAACCCCAAGTAATAAAGTTTTCCCGCATTTATATTCTATTTTTTTTAAATTTGTTTTTTATAATATTCCTGGTAAAAATAAAATTGTCATATGGAAAACGAATAAGGAGACTTAGGTAATATCATTACTCCTACAATGAACCGAGTTCATCGGTGACCGTGAGGATTAAGTGGAGTAAATAATAAAGAGAGTGCAACAAAATTGTCGGGAGAGGAGAAACAGAAACAAGTTGCAACATAACCGCGTGGAGGTGGATGTTGCGGAAACATTAGGTCGCAGGGCAACAAGTTGTTGCATAACCACATGGTCGTCTAGATTTTAAATTTGCATGGTACTTACCGCATTCTTGGTGAAATATCTCCGTTATCCGTTTCTTTTATTTCACGTTATCACTGTATCACTTATCTTTTGCCCGATTAATTTAGATATTTAATTTTACACATTTTTTTTCTTTTTTTCCGCCCCACACTTATAGTATACATATTTTTTTTTTAATTTTTTATTTGCCACACAGATTTACATATTTTTCTCTTTATTTCACTGGACAGGACTAAATTTTTGTTGTTATTTTAATCACACCGATTCCGTATTTTTTTTTTTTTCACTTCTTTCAATAAATATATATTTTTCTAAAATACGTAGTTTCCGCGCCCGATAGTAGCGTGATAGCTAGCTTACGCTCACGCGATCGATACTGATCGGATCATAGTATCAACAACGAGTTCGTTGATAAATTTTAGGTTCATTAATGGGTGAGGAGTAGAGGAGAATTCTTAATGAACAAGAGTGTAGAATGAATTCTAGGAGTTAATTTTGTTTAAGAGAGAGATAGACGTATACGACAAGAATAGATCGGTAGCTCGCACTTATCCAGCGTGATTTTAATGCAAATTCCAAGCTAGATGACATTGAACTCTACAAGGCATTGTAGTCAGTGACCCAATTTTCCAGCCTCAGTGGATTGAGTTGTTTCAGGCCCATTGTTAGGAATAGAGGAGTAGAATAAGGAAATAAATATTGGAAAGAGGATTTTGACATGAATATGTCTTATCCCTGGGGTCAATTTGAAAGAATGTGCGGAGACGAAAATCGTTACCATGACTAATTACTGTTTGGCATACTTTTAGGATAAATTTTAGAAGCAAATTAACCCCGCGATTCTAGATCACAGAAATCTGACTATAAACAGAAAACGGGGAAAAAGCTCAAAGCTCTTGCCCCTTCAGTGGAGACTATGTGCTTTTGTTAGAAAAAGTGAGGATTTGGTATTCTGGATGTCAGATCTAACAAATGGAGGGGAATTTTAAGCTTTGAAAATCTGTCTATAGCCAGCGACTCGCTAGCTGGCTGTGATGGATTTTTTGATTATTTCATCAAAACGGGGTGTTTTAAAATTGAAGTAATTGCTTAAAAATATTGAAAACATGGACTCATATACATACAAGCGGGCTAATATTGGCAATTACTTATAAATTTGAGAATTACTTATAAAAATATTATTTGTCAGCTCCTCCGCGTGACGATTATGCTGGTTCAATCTTGAACGCTGAGCAATAAATAAATCAAAGTAAAAAAATTAAAATAAAAAAAAAATTGATTACGTGCGATTACGATCACTGCCACGGCCACGGTCTTGCTGGCCCATCCTGTTAGGCTGTTGAACCGGACGTCTGCGCCCGTTAACAAATAAAGGTAAGTAAAATGTGTATTTTAAAATATTTTTAGGCATCATCGACCTGGATAATAAATATCGTGGATATTTCGTATTTACCGACCATGATTTTAGGGTGCACGGATAAAGTTATTACCAGCTGACCTGGTAATATTTTAAACCTTAAACCCAAAAATATTTTAAAATACGCATTTTACTTACCTTGATTTTATTTATTAACTTCGCGCAACCGGAACTCGAATATAAACAAACACCACCTAATCGCAATCATGGGACTGCTAAAGGGGAAGTCTGACTATTCAAAGTCTCCAAAATCGAGGGAAAGCTTTACGCGAAAGCTCTTTTTGTAATCTGGGGAAGCGTTGTTAGATCTAACAAAAATCTAACATCTAGAATCGCGGGGTAAATTTATATGTAATTCTGCATACTTTTAGGTGAAAATATTATCGAAAGCTTTCTTAAGGTTAGAAAATTTTCGAGACATTTCTTTTGACATGAGTTCTTGTTCCAAGAGTGAGAAAAAGTGTCCAGGATTTTTTACTTTGTGTGAGATTTTTTAAACAGCTTATGGGGCCCATCCAACTAGTTGTCCAAACTGAGTTGTGTAAAAAGTTGTTGTTTTGCCACAAACGCTTCAACTGAGTTGATATTTCAACTATCAATTCGATATTTTATAGGCAATTTGAAAGTTAAATGAAATTGTAGAAAACCCGCGACTAAGTTTTATAATAATAAAAATTGGAGAAAGATGATTTTTTAGATTAATTATAATTGTTTTTAATTATTGATATGAATATTTATATTTTTCAAAATATAAATTAAATTCTAAAAGTATAAATTATGAAAATAATTTAATATTATGTGAACTCTCATAATTTAAATTAATAATAATGCAAAATAAACTTGCAAAAAAATATATTCTTCGAATTCAGGCTTAATTCATCCAAGTAGTTTGCCAAACTGCAATACACACAGTGCGACTAGTTGCCCAAACTCTAGGCCCCGCCCCCATAAAATTAAAAGATTTTGATTTATCCCAACTGAAACCCCAACTGTCAAATCAGTTTGCCAACTGCCCCACACACGATGCGATTCAGTGACAACACAACTCAGTTAGGACAACTAGTTGGCCTGTGGATGGGCCCCATTAGAAAAGGTGTGCTTGAGTCGTCCGTCGCGCGATATTTTTGTGTTTTCGAAGCGGGGTGGAATCAGAATCAGAATCGATATCAGGGAAGTTTGAGGATTGAGTGTGGTGCGGCCGCGGTGCGTTTAGAATTTTTGCAAAAGCACAATTTTTTTATTTTGAACGATTTCGTTTCGTGTGTTTGTATTCTGTTACATTGTGGAAAAGGATAAGGTGATTGAAGGGTATATATTGAAGCGAGCCAGATATATATTGTTGTGTGCATTCCTTTCGACCCCCTCCAGGGGTTCTTTCCAATAAGAACAAGAAGGTGATTTCCAATAAGAACAAGAAACAAATAGACCCCAGGGATAAGACATATTCATGTCTACTGTGCCATCGAGAAGCCATGGCACTTCCCGTCTTTTTTTTTTTTATGTATATTTATGGTTGGAGAATAGGTGTAAAGGAAAATTTATCTATATATATTTAAGCCTAGTTATTAGTTATTAATTATAAAATGGAAATAAACCGTCTTAACCAAGAAGAATTGGGCTACGAGATGGCCATCAGGGGGCTGCCCATTGGAAAGGTGGATGAAATGAGAACGGCTTTACGGGCAGCGTGGAAGGTGGAGAAGGAGTGCGGTCCAACCATCCTGGATCCTTACCCCTTTTCATATGAGGAGGACTTACAGGCGCTCCAGAAGAAATTGAGCGAAATAAACCTTCTGTATGAGTCCTTCCAGGGGGATGTGGAGTCAAGTGAATATAAGAAATTATTCACAAAAATAGAGTGGGCTCTTGGAAGGATGAGTAGAATGGCGGCGGTGGAAGAGGGACAGAAAAAAGAGAAGACACGTATTAGGGCTGATTTGATTGTGCTTCTGGGCTCACTACAGATAAAAGCGGACGGTGAAGAAGTGGAGGATGATTCTTCGGAAGCGGCCGCGGATTTATCGATACCGGCAACAGTGATGACGAGTCATAGGGCCCAAGCACAAGTCCACAAATGGGGTATCCGGTTTTCTGGCGAACAAGGACAGTCGGTCAATTCGTTTTTGGAGAGAATAAACGAGATGGCCGAAGCCAGAGGCGTTACGAAAGGTCAACTTTACCGAGCTGCATTGGACTTGTTTACAGGTCGAGCATTAATATGGTATAGGGCTTATAAAGACTCCTGCCATTCATGGAACGATCTGGTCAGGGAGCTGAGAAAGGAGTTCCTCCCACCAGACTACGACGATCGGCTCGAGGAAGAAATTCGTAGGAGGACACAAGGAAAGGACGAAGCAATAGGAATTTATGTCGCAACAATGAAATATATGTTCTCGCGGATGAGCGATCCCCTTTCGGAAGCCCAACAGCTAAGGATACTTAAATGGAATATTCATCCCTTCTACCAGACCCAATTAGGACTGATGGAAGTTGAATCAGTGGGTCAGCTGGTACAGTTAGGACGTCAATTGGAAGCCATCCGGGTTTCGGCAGAGGCTTTTGTTCCCCCTCCTTCCAGACGCAACCAAACTCTGTTAGAACCGGATCTGGCCTATGTGTCGGTAGAATCCCATGCGGTATCGGCCGTCGAGTCCAATCTCAGCAATAAGAGGCCAGCAACAGGTAGGAGATGTTTTAGGTGTGGCCGTACTGGACACTTTGCGCGACAATGCCAAGTGAGAAGGTGCTTCGGGTGTGGTGCACCCGGCACGATTCGTCCTCAATGCACACGATGTAACCCAGGAGTGGAGACCCAAGCGCCAAGGGCTGCGGAACCTCATCAAGAAGCGGGAAACGAACCGGGAGCCCGAGCTTAAACGGCGGGTCGGGTATTCCGGAAAGAGCCGTAGCACTTCCGACCGAAGAAGAACTCTGGCCAGCCGAGGGTGGAGAGGCTCAGCACGTAACCGTGGATTATATTTTTCACAATAGTGAAAATGATGAGCGTCCCCACTTAGTGGTGGAAGTGTTAGGGGTAGAATTTTGTGTGTTGCTGGACTCCGGGTCAAGTAGGACGGTAATCGGCGGACCAGGCTGGAAGAAACTGAGGAGGATGAACTTCAAGGTATGGCAACCGGCGAACAGCAAGGCGCGTTTAGTGGATGGGAAACCCGTAAGTATTACAGGAGTAGTGAACCTCCCCATCACCTTAGAGGGTAAAGTCTTGGTATGCGAAGCTCTAGTTATACCGGAACTAGAGCACTCCATTCTACTGGGCATCGACTTTTGGCGGAAGATGGGTATTTTGCCTGATTTCACGGAAAACAGTTGGAAGTTCCGCGAGGCGAATTCGGAAATTCAGGTGAGTGCTCTGGAATGTAGGTCGAAACTTTCACCTAGTCAACAGCGGGAGTTAGACCAACTGGTGGACGAAGCGAAGGCGAAAATGGGAACCAAGTTAGGTTGTACCGACAAGGTAGAGCACACCATCGAAACGGAATCACCACCCATTAAACAGCGCTACTACCCGGTATCACCAGCGATGCAGAAAATAATCCACGAGCAGCTGGACGAAATGCTGGAAGCAGGAGTTGTCGAACCATCGAACAGTGCCTGGTCGTCACCCGTCGTCTTAGTTAAAAAGAAGGACGGAAAATACCGCTTTTACGTGGACTTTCGAAAGTTGAATAAAGTAACGAAGAAGGACGCTTACCCATTACCATTCGTATCTGCTACATTGGACAAATTGCGAGATGCCAAGTATTTGTCATCCTTAGACATTAAGTCTGCATTTTGGCAAGTTCCTGTGGCGGAGGGGTCTAGACAGTATACAGCCTTCACTGTTCCAGGCAGAGGACTATTTCAATTTAATAGGATGCCTTTCGGTCTGACAAACTCTCCAGCTACTTGGCAACGTCTGATCGATAGAGTGTTGGCAGGGACCTGGGATGATCGCGTTTTGGTCTACCTTGACGACATAATTATTGTCACCCCGACTTTTAAGGAGCACCAGCAAGCATTAAGGGAAGTTTTGGATAAGCTTTGCCAAGCAGGCTTGGTTATTAACTTCGAGAAGTGCGAGTTCTGCAGGGCAGAATTGAAGTACCTAGGGTACATAGTCGGCGAAAATGGACTACAGGTCGACCCTGGGAAGGTTCAAGGCATTCTAGACATAGCCGTCCCAAAATCGGTATCAGAAGTGAGAAAGTTTATAGGCACAGTATCCTGGTACCGACGTTTCATACCCAATTTCGCAACACTTATTGCTCCGATCACAGAGCTGTTGAAGAAGGGACGAAAGTTCATCTGGACGCCACAGTGCGAAGAAGCTTTCAGGAGGGCAAAAAACAAGCTGGTAAGTGCACCTATTTTAACTTGTCCCAACTTTGAACTCCCTTTCATCATCCACACCGATGCGTCAGGCCATGGTTTAGGTGCGATCCTCACACAACAAGAGGAGGGCCAGGACAAAGTCATAGCATACCTCAGCCGGACGACTTAATGGTCCGGAACGGAACTACTCGACAACCGAACGCGAATGTTTAGCAGTATTATGGGCTATAGAGAAAGGCACCAAGTTCAAGGTGGTAACCGATCACGCGTCCTTAGTATGGCTGCACAATTTAAAAGACCCCACGGGACGTCTGGCGAGATGGGCGATCCGGCTGCAGCAGTACGATTTTGAAATCATCCATAAGAAGGGCAAGGAACACCTACTACCAGATTTGCTGTCAAGATCCGTCCCTGCCCTCGATTGTCTCAGCAACGACGCCTCGAAGCCCGACAGCTGGTATGAACGCATGACCACACAAGTACGAGACGAACCAGAACATTTTCCGGATTGGCGATACGAAGACGGTAACCTTTGGAAGCACATTCGTCCAAAATACCCCGGGTTGGCTCAGGAAGGTTCCAGTTGGAGAAAGGTCGTAACTAAGTCGGAGCGTAAGAAAATCATGTTGGAGGCACATGACGCCCCAACCGCGGGACATGGTGGTGTTAAGAAGACCTATGACCGGCTTTCCCAGCGATTTTATTGGCCTAAAATGAAAAGCGACGTCGCATCCTACTTTAAACGTTGCGCAGTTTGCCAGTCAACTAAGCCGGAACGCAAAAAGGTCAGCAGATTAATGGTACCAAGAGTTGTGGCTAACCGACCGTGGGAGTGTATTTGCATCGACCTAATTGGACCATTACCTCGCTCCACCCGTGGGAACAAATATATTCTGACGGTGGTCGACTATTTTAGTAAGTTCCCCTTGCTCTTTCCGTTTCGTTCTGCCACCGCTCCCCCGATATGTCGTGTACTGGAAGAGAATGTTTTCCTCCTTTTCGGTATACCTCAGTCCCTGATTTGTGACAATGGTCCTCAATTTAAGTCAGAAGCATTCAAAAAGCTCAACGCCGAATATGGGGTCGCAGTCAAATATACGGCATTTTACCACCCCCAGGCTAACCCTTCGGAACGCATGAACCGAAACGTGAAATCTATGCTGCGTGCCTATGTGGCGGATAACCACCGAGTATGGGATATATATTTGGCCAAGGTAGGTTGTGCTATTCGAACAAGTACTCACGAAGGGACCAAGCTAACTCCGTATTTTGTTAACTTCGGGAGAGAAATGACTATGCGTGGCGACCTGAGACAACCGTCTGTTCAGCTCGAGAACCGGGGAGAAGTACGCGCTAAAGCATAAGAAGAGGTTTGGAAAGATGTGAATGCGAGGTTGAGTAAAGTAGCGCACGCCACTCAGCAAGGATATAACCTCCGGAGGAGGGATCAAAGGTTCTACAAGAATGATTCAGTTTGGCGAAGAAATTATGTGCTGTCCGACGCTGCTCAATACTTCAGCGCGAAACTGGCCCCGAAGTATGTTGGGCCCTATACTGTAGCGAAGGTATTGTCACCATGGACGTACCAGTTAAATGACCAGGTTGGAAAAGATGCGAGAGTGTGGCACGCGAAAGACCTGAAAGCATATGAAAGCTCTGTCCCACCTAGTTAGGATGAAGAGTTAGGGATAAGGAGTGTGGGGGAAGAGTGTCTTGGGAATTTTCATTTGGAGTTGGAGTTGGTAAAATCTTATAGGTAATTGAAGTTAGAACCAGTGTAAAACTGCATTGAATTGAAATTACTGAAGTATTAATGGATTCGAAATTAGGATTAAGGTAAATCTATGGGAAATGAAATTAGAATTAGAAGTTAGGATTAGTTTTATTGTATGAATTTGAAGTTATCACTAGTCAATATTATGTCGACTCATAGTTGGAATTAAGGAAATAGTATTGAAATTAGTTATGTTATAAGAAGTATGAAGTTAGTTCAAGGATTTAAGTTAGGGTAAGTTATAGGGATGAAGGGAAGGCGGTTTTACTCAGAGATTTATTGCGAAATCTCTCGAAAGAAGGGGAGGTGTGTTATGGCCTAAAAATCGATGTGTTATGACCTAAAAATAAAAAGAAAACAAATTAGTAATGAAGTTAGGAAAAGTAGGGACAACTTACCTGTTTGTGCCGTCCAAGTGTCCTTGAACTATGATACTGCTGATCCAACTTCATTTCAGGTGAAGGTCATGGTGGTATAAGTAGCCAACTATTGGAACGCTTAAATAGAGACCGGCTCTTAGGACAACCGAACCGAGGAAGCAGCAGATGACCCCTTACCCACCCCATCACGACGGCCGTTCCTGGAAGCTAGCCCAGAGGATAAATAAATATAATTAGAATTATACTAATAAATATCGAGATATTATAAGTTAATACTTACCCTGAATTAAATTTTGGAACTGTAACTTGAATTGTAAGACGATGCACGGCTCCCCCGATGGTCCTAACCTCGACCACTTTAAATCAACGATTACTCTCGAAACTTCATATTCCGGACAAACCTAAAGTACGATATGGCCTAACCAGCACACAGGGAGTGCTCCAACGTTTATGAATTTTAAATTAAGGATCTACCCCGGAATTTTCAAAAATGTGGCCGAAAGCTGTCAAGCCCCGATTTTAATTTCAAATTACAGGCGAGCCCGAGCCTTGAAAATTTTTCCGGAGGTAGGAAAGGTAATGCCGAGTTACAGCGCACATATCGGTAAAGAAAAACAAAAATTATTAATAATTTATAACCGATTCCAGTGTACTGGAATCGATTGGAATGTGCGCTGGAAAACAGGAAATAGGGGGCATTTCCTAATAAAAACCGGGCCCCTGGAGCGGTCAGGCAGTCAGAATTTTCCGATATACATAATACAGAAGGTGTCAGTGAAGTAAGTTTTAGTCAGTGAGAGTCAGTTTTTTTTTTCGCAACTGTGGAAGGGGAATAGGATCATCGGTGGAGCACCAGTGGATGTCGAGTAAACTAATACTTTACAAGTTAGTATCGGTAAACGTATATCTATATATATTATATATGTACAAAATATATTGTAGAGTGTAATTTGCGCGTGTACAGTAAAATTTTGAAATACTGAATGCCGAGATCGTAATCGTAATTTATTTCTAAAAATATGACATATTCGTTACAAGTTAGTCAAATCCAGCACTTCTGATGCCAAATGTTGGGTAATTAACAAAAAGTGTACGCATGGTACGCGTCTCAAGAGGGCGGATTACCATTTTCTTCACAACCCCCTCGACATGGGTATCAAATGAAACGGTATGATAAGTAGAATACAATAAGCAATATAGTATACTCAATAAAAAGTTAGATCCACCGAGGCCACCTCAAGAGGACGCATTACCATTTTCTTCGCAACCCCCACGACATGGGTATCAAATGAAAGGGTATGATAAGTGGAATACAATAAGCTATGTCTTTATATCCATGGCGGCCGTCTCAAGAGGGCGGACTACCATTTCTTTACCACCACCTCGACATAGGTATCAATTGAAAGGGTATCATAAGTAGAATAGCATAAGCGATATAATATACTCAATATCTGGTTAGATAAATGGCTGTCATCTCAAGAGGGCGTATTACCATTTTCTTCACAATCCCCTCGACATGGGTATCAAATGAAAGGGTATGATAAGTAGAATACAATAAGCAATATAGTATACTCATAAAAAAGTTAGATCCACCGAGGCCACCTCAACAGGACGTATTGCCATTTTCTTCTCCCCCCACGACATGGGTATCAAATGAAAGGGAATGATAAGTAGAACACAATAAGCGATTTAGTATACTTAAAATATATTTAGATCCACGGCGGTTATCTCAAGAGGGCGGATTACCATTTTCTTCACAACCCCCTCGACATGGGTATCAAATGAAAGGGCATGATAAGTAGAACACAATAAGCTATGTCTTTATATCCATGGCGGCCATCTCAAGAGGGCGGACTACCATTTCTTCACCACCACCTCGACATAGGTATCAATTGAAAGGGTATCATAAGTAGAATACCATAAGCGATATAATATACTAAATATCTGGTTAGATCCATGGCTGTCATCTCAAGAGGGCGTATTACCATTTTCTTCACAATCCCCTCGACATGGGTATCAAATGAAAGGGTATGATAAGTAGAATACAATAAGCAATATAGTATACTCATTAAATAGTTAGATCCACCGAGGCCACCTCAACAGGACGTATTGCCATTTTCTTCTCCCCCCACGACATGGGTATCAAATGAAAGGGAATGATAAGTAGAACACAATAAGCGATTTAGTATACTTAAAATATATTTAGATCCACGGCGGTTATCTCAAGAGGGCGGATTACCATTTTCTTCACAACCCCCTCGACATTGGTATCAAATGAAAGGGTATGATAAGTAGAATACAATAAGCTATGTCTTTATATCCATGGCGGCCGTCTCAAGAGGGCGGAATACCATTTCTTTAACACCACCTCGACATAGGTATCAATTGAAAGGGTATCATAAGTAGAATACCATAAGCAATATAATATACTCAATATCTGGTTAGATCCATGGCTGTCATCTCAAGAGGGCGTATTACCATTTTCTTCACAATCCCCTCGACATGGGTATCAAATGAAAGGGTATGATAAGTAGAATACAATAAGCAATATAGTATACTCAATTAATAGTTAGATCCACCGAGGCCACCTCAAGAGGACGTATTGCCATTTTCTTCTCAACCCCCACGACATGGGTATCAAATGAAAGGGAATGATAAGTAGAACACAATAAGCGATTTAGTATACTTAAAATATATTTAGATCCACGGCGGTTATCTCAAGAGGTCGGATTACCATTTTCTTCACAACCCCCACGACATGGGTATCAAATGAAAGGGTATGATAAGTAGAATACAATAAGCTATGTCTTTATATCCATGGCGGCCGTCTCAAGAGGGCGGACTACCATTCCTTACCACCACCTCGACATAGGTATCAATTGAAAGGGTATCATAAGTAGAATACCATAAGCGATATAATATACTCAATATCTGGTTAGATCCATGGCTGTCATCTCAACAGGGCGTATTACCATTTTCTTCACAATCCCCTCGATATGGGTATCAAATGAAAGGGTATGATAAGTAGAATACAATAAGCAATATAGTATACTCAATAAATAGTTAGATCCACCGAGGCCACCTCAAGAGGACGTATTGCCATTTTCTTCTCAACCCCACGACATGGGTATCAAATGAAAGGGAATGATAAGTAGAACACAATAAGCGATTTAGTATACTTAAAATATATTTAGATCCACGGCGGTTATCTCAAGAGGGCGGATTACCATTTTCTTCACAACCCCCTCGACATGGGTATCAAATGAAAGGGCATGATAAGTAGAACACAATAAGCTATGTCTTTATATCCATGGCGGCCGTCTCAAGAAGGCGGACTACCATTTCTTCACCACCACCTCGACATAGGTATCAATTGAAAGGGTATCATAAGTAGAATACCATAAGCGATATAATATACTCAATATCTGGTTAGATCCATGGCTGTCATCTCAAGAGGGCGTATTACCATTTTCTTCACAGCCCCCTCGACATGGGTATCAAATGAAAGGGTATGATAAGTAGAACACAATAAGCTATGTCTTTATATCCATTGCGGCCGTCTCAAGAGGGCGGACTACCATTTCTTCACCACCACCTCGACATAGGTAACAATTGAAAGGGTATCATAAGTAGAATACCATAAGCGATATAATATACTCAATATCTGGTTAGATCCATGGCTGTCATCTCAAGAGGGCGTATTACCATTTTCTTCACAATCCCCTCAACATGGGTATCAAATGAAAGGGTATGATAAGTAGAATACAATAACCAATATAGTATACTCATAAAAAAGTTAGATCCACCGAGGCCACCTCAAGAGGACGTATTGCCATTTTCTTCTCAACCCCCACGACATGGGTATCAAATGAAAGGGAATGATAAGTAGAACACAATAAGCGATTTAGTATACTTAAAATATATTTAGATCCACGGCGGTTATCTCAAGAGGGCGGATTACCATTTTCTTCACAACCCCCTCGACACTGTTGTAAAGTTTGGCACAACATGGACAACAGCCGAATGGGATACAAGACTTCAAAGAATCAGCGCACATAACAAGGTTCAGAAAAAGAAGAAAACTGAGGAAAATAAAGTATCTGTAAAATCCAAAAGAAGGACGGTCATTACAAAGGCTCCAATCGAAGGACCATGCACCTCGTCAGTTGATGTGTCAACATATCACCTCAAAGGTGCACCAGCACAAGCAGATCCATCATGGGTGCAGAACTTTTTCAAAAAAAAAAATTCTCGGTAAATCTGCTTCACTGTGAACCAATTCTCCCGCGTAAACCCAAAGTGCTGAAATATAGAAATTTCAAGCTGGTTATGCCAACAAAATATGAGTGGCTGTTCCTAAACTCCACAACAGACATCTTCAGGTGGAATAATCTCGCGTTGTGTCTCTGGAAGGATAGGTTAAGTAATAGATCTAAAAGTAAGTTAGCTACTACTAAAAATAAGCCAAATAAAAAACCTCCTAGTTTTAACACTAACATTAAAACTAACACCACCCCGTCCTCAGCTCCTTACTCATATCCTAACCCTAATAATATTAATTCTAATAAAAATAACTATGAATGCACCTCAAACTACGCGCCAACTTCATCCTCTACTGTCCCGCGGTCTTCTAGTAATAACCGAAGCCTTAAAACTAATCCGACTACTAACTATAATACTAATACAACCACTACTGCACCCAGCACATCCTCCAACGTCCCCACGCCAAGTAATAACAGAAATCCACAGACTACTTATCCTAATTTTTCACGCAGCCATATTGTCGTCGGTGGTCGTTCCTTTGCCGATGTCAGCGAGGCCCTTACAAGCAATCAGTCTCCACTAAACCCGCAGCCTACTGTCGGTACAAACACACTAATACCGGCCGTTTCCCGTAGCCACATTATCGTAGGCGGTCATTCTTATGCCGATGTGAACGAAATTCCTAACAACAACCCTTCTATCATTATCTCGGAACCAAGTACAGCCACAAATCAGTGGCGGTTTCAGAGGGGGGTAATTGGGTAATTACCCCCCCCCCCCACCATAAGATTTGCGTTCCCTTATTTATTTTTATTCTTAAAAATTACCAATATTACAAACAAACAAGTTAAGTGTAAGGCGAATCTAGTCGGCGATCTATGACTGTGAATTTTTTCTCCTGGAGAGTCGTGGAAGGGACCGATACCCGTGACTTAAGCTAATATGGCACGCTATGTAAACAAACCGAAGTTAACTGCTCAAGCGCCGAAAGAGAAGTGATGAACTTCCTTTGCACGGGTTCCTTTTTCAAAATATACGCGACATACATTGATACTATTAGTCTCTTTGATATTAGGTGTGTTTTTTAAACCTGTTCTGTCCTGGAACATTAAAAAAACGCAAGGAACATTTTAATTTTCATTTGCTTAAATTACGGCTGTGGACTTTTTAATTTCTTTTACTATTTTATAAAAATCTATCAATTTTTGCGTTTTTTATTCAGTAAACAAAGAATTTATTTTATTTGTAAATTGCCAATTTAAAAAACCTATAAGGGAAAAGGGAAATTTCATTTAAATTTAATTTCTCTTTGGCCTGGATACGGTTCTCAGTAATTGTCGGGGACAAGAATTTGTATGGAAGCTGTTCCAGGAAAGAACAGAACAGATTAAAAAACGCAGCAATTGTTAATCGTTACATCGTGTTACATTAAGAGAGCGCGAATCGCATAGACCAAGAGCCAGCGACGTATTTTGGGTTGTCATTTCATTAGTCATGAAAATTTCCACACTGAATCTTATACACCTGCTGAACAATAAAAGCTAGTTCTGGTAACCCCCAGTGGCCGGATTGTAGTACCCTAAAATTATAAAGGGGGTAGGAAATAAAGTTCAATTTTGATATAGTATTAGTCATGAATTTTCAGGAGATTATTTTTGATGGTATTCTCTATTTATAAAAATTATTGCCAGAACATTTCCCCGTCACCAAAGTGCCGCCAGAACGCTGTTAATATTCATTTAACAAAACGATATTTTTGTTATTTCATTATAGTTCAGTCGACAGAGTCAGACTAATGTTAACTCACGAAACTTTTTCTAAAAATATAGTTTTTCGTGAGTAGAATATGTTAAAAAAAAGTTTCGGAAAATCGGTTGTACGCTACCCCTAAAAACAACCCCCTAAAAACTATCTCTTAAAGGGAAAGTCCTATCCTAAAATATTGTTTACAAAGTTTGTAGATCATGCGATTATCTACAAAAAATGATATCATACATTTTCCCGTACGAATCGCTGTTCATGAGATATCGCCATTTTAAAGATTTAAAATACACATCCCCTAATTCTCAACTTGTATAGGTCATCAGACGTTCAATAAATCCTCTGTTGCATTACATGGCTAATATTTTCAGGGGTGATTCCAGGATGGTTTTGAAGAGACAAATTGTTCTAGAGAGGGGGCTATCCCCACTATCCACTACGATACAGGGTGTTTACCAAAGAAACTAGTTGGGATGTGGGTTCGACCCTTTCGGTCCACACGATCAACTTCCCAGTATGATGGATGTTGAATATTATGATTGGATATTTTAATAATAAATGAACAATAGGCAATATAGAATATATGTATAATACCGAGAATTTGTCACAATTGTTTATCAATATTTTCGCTAAAATGTCAAACTAAATGTGCGCACTTACAAGATTAGGTATTAATGTTTTTCGGCACCTCAATGAAGTCGATATAGTTTTTAGTTCGCGCGGTATGGTGCAGGTACAAAAATCACTTAAGTCATTTAAACCAAAAAAACCGCTGGACCGAATATTATAAAAAAAATTTCAGATTATATTGTCGCTAATACGCTTCGAACGGCACCTCAAGTAAGTCAATATCTTTTGTGGTTCGGGCCATAACGTGCAGGTAGAAAAATCACTTACGCCGCTTAAACAAAAAAACCGCTAGACCGAATTTTATGAAAATCTTTTCAGATCATATTTTGGTTAAAACTCCTCGAACGGCACGTCAACTAAGTCGATATCTTTTATAGTTCGCGCGATATCGTGCAGGTACAAAAATCACTTAAGTCATTTAAATCAAAAAACCGCTCGACCGAATATTATAAAAATCTTTTAAGATTATATTGTCGCTAATACGCTTCGAACGGCACCTCAAGTAAGTCAATATCTTTCGTGGTTCGGGCGATATCGTGCAGGTACAAAAATCACTTACGTCGCTTAAACAAAAAAACGGCTGGACCGAATCTCATGAAAATCTTTTCAGATCATATTTCGGTTAATACGCTTCGAACGACACCTCAACGAAGTCGATATCAGTTTTGGTTCGCGCGATATCGTGCAGGAAAAAATGACCACATCCGTACGCACATACACACACACACATACTTCCTCCCAATTTTTTGCTTAAAATGCTCCTGGGACCTTGAAAGATGAAAATACGTTGAAATTTTCGATTTCGATTTTCGGACCGATTACAATAACTTCTTATACTGGGAAGTTAAAAATGTATTTTTTTTAATATCTACAAGATATGTAAGGTTCAAAATATGACCAAACTGCTAAAATATTGGAATTTTTCTGGAAAAACGAAGAATATTGGGATTTAGATCCCACTTTTTAATTCCATATCGTGTAAACGGAGTCACTCAAGTTCCTGTTCTAATTATCATATAAAATAATACACATTTACCTAAAAGATGAACCTAATTACATTACTCTACGATAATTCGTCTAGAAGTTATTCAACTTTAAGTAAATATTAAAAAAATACATTTTTTTCTTTCGTAAACACCCTGTATCGTAGTGGATGATGGATGGATGATGGAGTAAGGATGAATAGAATTTTATTTTATTATTATATAAATTCCTTTTTATACAAATTATATTTTTTGATGTCGATTGTTTTGTATTTATGGAATAAAAACAATATTTCAGTTTTTTCTTTTTTTTAATTACCCCCCTAAGCTAGTTGGCTGGAAACGCCCTTGCCACAAATAATACATCGATCCAGGCAGGTTCTTCTAAAAATATCATCACAGCCGTCAAACCTCACTTCTTGGACCCTTTACAACCTCCGGTTGTGAAAAACACTTTGATTTCTGCAGACTCCCCAGATGGTCGGTACTTACTTTCTCGTCTTAGAGAAAGTAGGATCTACGATAACGTAAGACTCTTTCTAGCTTATATGCACGATAAACCCGACTCTACATGCATTAATGGTAAGACCAGGACGAGCCTCTTAATTTCGATCCAGCAAGAAGGTCTTCCTACGGATCGTAACACTCTGCTCAAACTATATACTACGTATCATGAGCAATATCAGGTAACGTCCCAACAAGTAAGCAATGATCTCTCCAGTTATGCTTCGCATGTAAGATCACTACATGTATCTCAGCTTCAAAAAAGCCGTGATGAAATGACTAGATATTATCGCCCCTAACTAGCCACCTCACCAACAGACATCCAAATCTCAATTAACCCAAACCCTCGCGCGGACATAAGGCTCTTTTATCACAATTGTAGTGGTATGAGAGGCAAAATTAACAATCTTTTTATTGACTCAAAATCGTGTAATTTCAATGTCCTTGTAATCACAGAAACATGGTTAAACGATACATTTCTAAATGAGGAGATCTTAGACTGCAATTGGACAATATATAGATGTGATAGAGACTACAACGCCACCGGTCTCTCAAGAGGGGGAGGTGTTCTTATTGCAGTCAAAGTATCTTTAAATAGTGAACTGATCAAGACTGATCGTGCACACTCATTTGATCATGTTTTCATACGAGTCAAATCGGACAACAGACATATCGTTATCGGCACGTTCTACATACCCCCAAACTCTGACGAATCTGAATATGACGATTTATTACATATTTTAGATGATATGAATAACTCCCTACGAGAAAGCGATGAAATTTTCGTTTTAGGAGATTTTAACCGCCCTAATATCTCATTCACTCCTGACGTGGAAGATAATAATTTACTTCCGATCAATGTCATAAATTCTATCGATATAAAGCTTATCGACACTTTTTATGGCAACGGTCTACACCAAATTATCAGAACCCCTAATTCTTCTGGAAAATGGTTAGACCTAATTTTCACTAATTCACATGAGGAGCTAAACCTTCTGCCTGCTTCGCCTGAGGAAAACCTATTTAGCAATTCTGTCCACCACTCCGCATGGATCCTAGAGATTAATTTCACAATCTCTAAAAACAGCACTTCATACAATAATTCAATTATTTATGATTTTAAGAATGCGAACTTTAACAGCATCAGCTTCGAATTATCTCTAGTTGACTGGGAAAATAGGCTATTGGGTAATGATATTGACGAGATAGTGTCTTCATTTTACACTATTATTTTCAACATTATTGACAAACTAGCATAAAGCCTGGAATACACATGCCAGTAAAACGGGTAAGTAGCTTGCATGCGGGAAAATAAAATATGCCAATAGATGGTACAGCGGTAGTAAATTTTCACTTACTAGATACAGGCAAGGTTATATGCCTCTAGGTAACTAGCAAGTGAAAATTTATCACCGCTGTACCATCTATTGGCATATTTTATTTTCCCGCATGCAAGCTACTTACCCGTTTTACTGGCATGTGTATTCCCGGCTTAAAACCCGCGTGCCTCGCAACGCCTTTAAATAAAAACTGTTTATTATGTGCAATGTTTCCCTTCAAAAAACAAAAAAAAACAAACAAAAAAGTCAGCTGTTATTATCCCTACAAAGGGTTTATTACAGCGCATCTTTTTTAATAAATATAGCATAAAACCCGCGTGCCTTGCAACGCCTTTAAATAAAAACTGTTTATTATGTGCAATGTTTCCCAACAAAAAAAAAACAAACAAAAAAGTCAGCTGTTATTATCCCTACAAAGGGTTTATTACAGCGCATTTTTTTTAATAAATATGGTAAACAAATTGCTGCGTATATCACCTCTGCTCAACAAATCTGCAAGTTTTGAAGCAGAGATTGGCATGTATATGTCATCAAGAGAAGTGACATTTTAGGGTTTAACGAACGTTCTTTATGTTTGTTCGCCTATTTACGTGGGTGCAAGAAATTATGAAGCAATCACAAATGAATTTCGAGCCATTCATTTCTTCGAGATTATATGGATGCACTGTCAAAATTTCAGCCCTTCAGCTTCAGAGGTTTGGGTTAACCCTCTTTCATCCCCTTAGGGGGTGAATTTCGAGTAATCGCCTCTTAGTGGATGTCCACGTCAGTATGGTTACCCCATTTCACCCTTTAGGGGATCGAAAAATCGCTTCTTAGTGGATGTCCACGTCATTAAGGGGATGCACTATCCAAATTTTAGCCCTATAGCTCCAGTAGTATGGTTACCCCATTTCACCCTTTAGGGGATGAATTTCGAAAAATCGCTTCTTAGTGGATGTCCACGTCATTAAGGGGATGCACTGTCAAAATTTCAGCCCTATAGCTCCAGCGGTTTGGGTAAACCCCATTTCACCCCCTTAGGGGATGAATTTCGAAAAATTACTTCATAGTGGATGTCCACGCCATTATAGGGATGCACTATCAAAATTTCATCCCTATAACTATAGCGATTTAGATAAACCCCATTTCAACCCCTTAGGGGATGAACTTCGAAAAATCGCTTTTTAGTGGATGTCTACGTCATTACAGGGATGCACTGTCAAAATGTAGCCCTGTAGTTCCAGCGGTTTTGGGTTGACCCCATTTCACCTCCTTAGGGGATGAATTTTGAAAAATCGCTTTTTAGTGGATGTCCACGCTATTATAGGGACACACTGTCAAAATTTCAGCCCTATAGCTCCAGCGGTTTTGCGTTGACCCCATTTTACCCCCTTAGGGGATGAATTTCGAAAAATCGCTTCTTAGTGGATGTCCACGTTATTAAAGTTGTGCACTGTCATAATTTCAGCCCTATAGCTCCAGCGGTTTGGGTAAACCCCATTTCACCCCCTTAGGGGATGAATTTCGAAAAATCGCTTTATAGTGTATGCCCTCGCCATTATATGTAGAGATGCACTGTCAAAATTTCAGCCTTATAGCTACACCGGTTTTGAGTTGACCCCATTTCACCCCTTTAGGGGATGAATTTCGAGAAATCGCTAGGGATGCACTGTCAAAATTTCAACCCTTTACTTCTAGCGGTTTAGGTTGTGGGTTGTCTTTCAGTCAGTTACTTTTTATTCAATAGAAAAAATGGTGAAAAATCGTACTAATTAATTAATTAAAAAAAAACTAATCAAAATAGCGAAAAACGGAAACTTACTTCCACCTTCTGGGGTATCCATGCATCTACAAAAAAAAATTCAGATTTCTATCTCTTCTAGTTTGGCTACAATGCGTGACGGTACGCACAAGCAGACACACAGACTTACAGACACACACTCTCTTTTATTAATATATAAGAAGAAGATATGTGCCCAGAATCAAAAAAAGGGATAAATTATCTGAACCATGGCTGGATAAAAATATTCGAAAACTTCGTAATCAGAGAAATAAATTATATAAACTGATTAGGTAGGAACAACCCTAATGTAGATGCGGAACAGAAATTAGCATACACTAGGTTAGCCTCAGAATTTACTCTTAGGTCGCGTGAGGCCTATACAACATATCTTGACTCTGTCGGGGATAACATTATTCAGAATCCTAGAAAATTTTTCGAGTTCGTTAACATAAAACGAAAGACCTTAGGCTATCCAACGACTATGACAAACGGCAGAAAACAATCTTCATGTCCCCAAGAAATTTGCAACATGTTTGCTGACAAATTCATTGAAGTCTTTTGCCCAAAGTCTAATGTAGTACACACTGACCCAGTAAATACGCGCAATCACACTAGAATTTCTATAACTGATTTATCTCTATCCCTTGACGATGTAATGACCGGTATAAACAATCTCGACATCAATAAAGGTCATGGTCCTGACAACCTGCCTCCTTTGTTTTTGCAGGGCTGTTCAAATCAAATCTTGGTTCCCCTCCATATTATCTTCAACAAATCATTATCGACAGGAAAGTTCCCTAAGATATGGAAAAAATCCTATCTTACTCCGATCCATAAAACATCTAATAAGCACTCGGTGGAAAACTACAGGGGTATTGCCATCTTATCAACTATTCCTAAACTCTTCGAGAAACTTGTTTACGATAAGATTGCCCCTCTAATCGACCCATGTCTTAATGAACAGCAACATGGTTTCAGAAAGGGACGATCGACTACTACAAACCTTATGATTCTAACCTCCAATCTACTATGTGCTATGGAGAAGGGTCATCAAATAGATAGGTCTATACTGACTTCAGCAAAGCCTTCGATCGCGTTGATCACCATATTTTAAGTAAAAAACTACTAAAATTTGGAATATCAGGTCCTGCCCTGGAATGGATTAAATCATATCTCGACAACAGAACTCAAGTTGTCAGATTCCAAGGATTTCTGTCAAAAGAAATCTCAGTAACTTCCGGGGTCCCTCAGGGTAGCCATCTAGGCCCTCTGTTATTCAATATATTTATCTCAGACCTGTCGGAAACACTGGAAAATATTCCGCATCTCTTCTATGCCGACGACCTCAAAATTTATAATGTCATAAGGTCCCCGGTCGACGTTACTTTCTTTCAAACAAAGCTAAACGCGTCGCAAGACTGGTGTACTACCAATAAATTAGAACTAAACATCAGCAAATGTCATGTTATTACCTTCTCCCGCAAAAGAATCACCCAGCTACAGGAATATTATCTCAACGACAAGGCATTAGACCGTGTCGATCAAGTTGTAGATCTAGGTATTGTCCTAGACAATAAATTAAATTTCAACTTGCACTACGATAATATTGCTGCGAGAGCCAACAAGCTTCTGGGCTTTATAAAGAGAAGAGCCCGAGAATTCAATAACGTTCGGGTCACAAAAACTCTTTTCTGTTCGCTCGTCCGCCCTATCTTGGAATATGCGTGCCCGATCTGGGACCCTATATTCCAGGTAAGCAGCAGTAGGTTGGAATCAATACAGAAAAAATTTCTCCTCTTCGCTCTGAGAAACCTACACGACCCGCGCGACTTTTTCAACTTACCGCCCTACACAGACAGACTCAAGAAGTTAGAACTCATGCCGCTGTCACATCGGAGGAAAGTGCTTATCTCGTGCTTAACTTTGGACGTCTTAAACGATAACGTTAAGGTGCAGTTCCTGTCCGATAGAATCAAGTTCAATACCGAAGTTCGTCACAATAGGCATACCAAAATGCTTAAAGAATACCCTCATCGGACCGAATATGCAAAGAACGAACCCGTCAACAGATGTTGTATGACTTTTAACAGCCATAGTGCTTGCTTCTCACCCCACATTAAAAAAACATCCTTTAAACAAAAAATTATATCCCTTCTAACATCACAATTACTACCATAAATAAGCATAGACTTAAGCTATTATTATTATATAGCATAGACTAAGTATTTTTACCTTAGTCATAAATGCTTTGTATAACTCTGTTAGGTTTAAGTATGCCTTGTTTGGCAAATAAATAAATAAGACATTGGTATCAAATGAAAGGGTATGATCATAGCCTTCTATATATACAAGCCATGCAAACGTTTTTGCATGTAGTAGTACTTTGACCGGGTCTATTAAACGTCAAAGTTTGTTCGGTGGTGAAATACGTGTCGCCGCGCATAAAAATTTGTTAAATTTGCAGTTAAAAAAGCATTAAATATAAATTAAAGTGAATAAAATCGCGCGTGAATTAGTGCTCCAGTGGTTTAATAAAAAAAATTTAAAAAAGTGAATGATTAAGTGCTTTTTAAGAGTGATAAATGATAAGGTGGCCATTTTTGTTTACATTCGTTGGTGGCTTTTTAATTTAGAGAAAAAATGTGTAGTTTGTGTAGTTATGAAATTATAAATGAAATTAAAGTGATTAAAGAGTGTGTAGGGGAAAGCTAAAAAGTTACTGTTTTTAATATTATGTGGTGGTACTTTCTCTAATGTTTTTAATAATTTTTGACCACTTTAAATTCACTGTTAATTTCATAACCACATTAACTCAACATTTTTTGCCTAAATTAACACGAAAAAACCACCACGAATATAAACAAAAATGGTCACCTTATCAATTAACACTCTTAATAAATGTATTTTCAGTATCATTCCGTTTTTTTTAATTTTTTAAATTAAAACACTAAGGCACTTATCACTGGTTATCCACGCGCGATTTTATGCACTTTAATGAATATTTAATACTTATACTTTACAATTTTAACAAATTTTTATTCCCGCCGACGTGCTGTTAGATTTGGGCAGAACAAATATTTTGTTATCGGTAGTGAACTTTGATTGCGGAGTACTTAGCGGACACGTTAGGTGTTATATGTTCGCGATTTTAGATAAGGTGCCAGAAGCCAATTATATTTCAGATGAAAGACCTGAAGCATTGATATGTATATTCGTCTAGTTGTGATGTTTCATAATTTCCACCGCAGACACAAAGTAGGAAGAGTTTAAGAGATGCGACCCCAAAAAGTTATTGTTTTTGTTTCAAAAGTAAGTAAACTTAGTTTATTTCATATTTGATTAGAAAATATATTTTTAGTAAGGACAAAATGTAGGGAATGAACAAGTTGCGCACACACTACTTTTTGGACCCAACGTAGATCAAACTGCTTGGACTGCAACCCACTATGTAACCAACTCTAAGCCTGGAGAGGAATTTAATACAAAATTCAGTCTTTATGAAATGGAATGGACGCCAGAATACATTAAATTTCAGATAGATGGACGGGAAGTAGCTACAGTATATGCTGATAAAGGCTTTTGGGAAAAAGGCAACTTTCTTAATACAGTACCCAATCCATGGATATCTAGTGGGCCTATGGCCCCATTTGATCAAGAGGTAATGAAAAGTAGTAGAATATATTTCTGTTACTAAAAAACGAAATTACATTTTCTAGTTTTATATTATTATGAATGTTGCTGTTGGAAGTTTATTATATTTCCCCGATGATGCAGACTATGCTAGACCAAAACCATGGAAAAATTTTGCTGATGCACCTATGACAGATTTCTGGAATGATCGGCATAATTAGCTTCCTACATGGAACTTGGGTAGTGAGGATTGTGATGCCGGGCTTGCTGTTGACTTTATTCGTGTCTATGCTATCTAAAGAATAAAATATACATTTTTTTACTTAACATATTTTTTTTATATGATTTGCTTAATTTAATAGAATTTGTTATATGTTTTTATAGTAGTTTCTAAATTTTCATATACTTCTCGCTTCAGCAACAACGAATTAAGCCTAAGGTTCAAGTCATTAGTGCCAATGCCCGCTATACTAAAACGTACATATATTAGATTCGAACATATGCAAAAACTACCTCCACCAGACAGGTATTCAAAATAAGGTAACCTCCATGTACGTGCAGGAATTTTTGTACGAAGACCCTTGAGCCCTTTGAGAATTGAAAAACATATGACTGTTTCTTGTTTTACTAATTATTGAGTATTTACCTTCTTCGACTCTCAGTTGTCCTATATCGGTTACTATCGATATTTTTCTTTCAGTCATAATAGCAAATGCTATCCACAGCTTCAGAACCGCAATAGTCATGTTGCGTTTCACAATTCCCTCAACTATTTTAGCTACTTTTTCTGTCTGAAGCATTGTCCTAAGCCATTCTAAAATTCCATCTTTGTCGTCGAAGTCTTTGCATTATAGTATAACTTCTCAGAGGTGTTAATTGTAATTCCATTACAAATGGAAAATTGCGTTGGACAGTGAAAAGTTCCTCCACGTTCGCTTTGCCAGACATGAATAAGATTATGCAAAAGAAGACCCACGTTATTATCAATCGATGGCTTACGCCAAACTATAAAATCGCCTACATTACACCCACGTGCCCAAAGTGATCTTAATTCATAAGTTCGATAAATGCGAGCACTAAACGGCGTAGGATTATAAGACGCTACGGTTGTCATCTCTCAGGGAAGAGTTCTCTTGCCACCGCTATGGCTTATGACTATGGATGATGTTATTTGAATATTAGAGAACGATGTAATAAATGCAATCACCTACACGAACGATATATTGCTCCTAATTTCTGGAAAGTTTCTCTCCACTGGAAATATAGTTGGTAATTATCTCCTATACTCCAAAGTAAACCGTTATTCTAAATGTTAGTGAACTAGTGGCTATTGGATGATGTTCCTTGCGATAAGCAATGGCATTTAGAACTTGCTTTGCAAGTGACCCAATTGCTTGGACAGATGAATATAAATTCAAATGAAGTACTTATATATCTTAAAAAGGGTGCAAGTTGACGTAATTATATTCCTTTCCAGAGAAAATTTTATAATGTCTTAGCAGTTTTCAAATAAGTACATCAGATATATCACAAAAGTCGAAGCTACTAGCGTGAAAAAAGGTAATCTAACAGGAACCTAACGGTTGCAGCAATAACACGAAGTGTTATTTATTAATGAAAGAAGCTGTGGCTCTTTTGTTGTAAATTAACACATTTACTGCTAATGATTGAAGAATAGAAATTTTAGTGTTTTGTTGAAATTCTTTTATTTTAAATAATTATACTGTTATTTAATTTACATGAAATTTATGAACT
Source organism: Thereva unica (assembly GCA_949987705.1). Taxonomy (NCBI): domain Eukaryota; kingdom Metazoa; phylum Arthropoda; class Insecta; order Diptera; family Therevidae; genus Thereva; species Thereva unica. The sequence continues at coordinate 161,275,307 of OX465281.1, read as the reverse complement.
ACATTGAAAATAGTTGTATAATTAAAAAAATCACAAATTTAAATAAAACTTTTATTGGATTTTAAAACGAAATGTAAAGAAATATAATAAAAATAAATAACTATAATTCAAACTTAAATAAATAAATATAATTGAAATAAATTAATAAAATTCAAATAAATAAACATAATTCAGATAAATAAATAATATAAAAATAAAAAATAATATAAAAATAAATAAATAATATAAAAATAAATAAAAACGGAACCGCTTCAACTTCAACAGCATTATCTATGGCTCTTCCTTCAATCACATAATCTAAAATGAGAAAATTCAATATAAAATTCACAACATATAAAACATAAAAATATGAAAATAAATATATAAAAAAATAAATATATATGAAAATAAATATATAAAAAAATAAATATATATGAAAATAAATATATAAAAAAATAAATATATATGAAAATAAATAACGATGTAAAAGAAAAATTAAACAAAATGACTTTCACAGCCTTGTATCGTAAACACATAACAATATACAAAATAAATAAATAAACAACAAAAATTAAACAAAACGACTTTCACAGCCTTGTAAATTCATTGAAAATTTAGAAGTTTTCGATTTTCTTTTTCCGCATCTTCATCCGCATCCCGCAAATTTTTCGTTAAATTATTGAGTAAAATGTTTGCTAGACATAAGCAAATCTTAACAAATAAATCTGTGGAATTTACACCGCACTGGCATTCGAAATTTAAATCTATGTCGAAATTCTCTTCGGAAACACTTTGAAGCGTGAGACAACATAATAAACTTTTATGATTAGTTGCCTCATAAAAAGCCCGTTTTAAATTCTCTTCCTTAAGAATATGTTGGAGAATACTGCTCATATGGCATAATAAATACTTGACTTGTGGAGTAGGAATTGATAGGCCTCCACGTTGCAATGAGTTGAAATACTCATCTTTGGAAACCGCTCCTTTCTCCATTACTATTAAATTTTTACAAGTAAAACACGATAACCGTTTCCCGATAGCATTACATGCATAACCTGCTACATATAGATTGGAAGATTCGTCAATTCTTGCTTCTTGCAAGTAATCTGAATTTAACACCGAATCGAAAATGGAAATATCGACCGGTTCTTCTAACGAATTTTCACCCGTATTTTGAGATAATTTTGAAAAAATTTTTTTGTTATGAACAAAAACATTATGGACGCGAATCTTCTTTTCAGATTCTAGAATTTCTGCGTACGAAACTCTATATGAGCAGCCCGATAATGAACGATACAAACCAAACCGGCGTTCTAAATCATCCGTTTGAAATTTACCCGGTAAAATATATTTGATATTTAAATCCGTAAGAGAATATTTTATTAAATGTATTAAAGTTTTGGTAGTGACAGCAACGGCGTCGAACGTGTCCCTACTTAAAATTCCGTTGTTACCGTTTTCTGCCGAGCATCTCCAGACTTCAATCCACGATAAGAATTCAGTGAGAAATGCAAGCCTGTAATCTGAAAGGTTATAGAATGGTTTCGACCATTCATTTCGTTTGGTAGTCCCGAGAGTAAGACTTTTAACGTTTACTGTATCCCACCAATTTCTAATAATATCACAAAATTCCGCGGTTTGAAGCATATTCACTTTTGATTTTAACGCGGCAATAGTGGTACGATGAAAAGTATTATCGACTAGTTTAACATTTTGCCGTTCCAAATTGTTCGGATAAATGGTTTTATAATTTAATTTACAGGCTTGCTTAACAAATAGTCCCGATTCTTCATTGTATAATTGTTCGATGTGGTCAAAAGACGCACTTTTAACTTCACCCGTATTAAAGTCAGGATAATGGAAATTCCTGCCACGATTTTTTAAATTAATCCAATTGTTGCGCATGTTTTTAAATATGTGCACAGTATCATATTGCAAATATATATTTTCACCGGAGAAATTCGGATTCGGAAAATAATTTATACGATCTTCACAAAGTTTTTTAAACATCGCTTGATTAACACGATTATTATCCGTAATTACAACAAGAACGCGAAATCCTAATTGCTGCACAAATTGTATAATATTGTTCGTTAATGAGTACGCCTCATCCCCGGTTAAGCCGGCGACTGGGACAAGCCGAATGATTTCTTTAAAAGAACCGAATAGCGATTTATGCCGGATTCATCGTTGCGGATGATTCGCGCCGCACTTATGTGCGCGCATACTTTTTGTATGAAAAATTGTACCTTTCTCAATTTTGGGAAATTTTTGGGATTTTTTTTTCTCTCTCAAAAAAAGTTGAACCAACTTCAACTTTTGTGCGGCGGATTTTAAAAATTGTCAAAAAAATCATATGTTTTTGATGAAAATTGTCTGAAAAACTGTCAAATCATACAAAATGTGCGGCACACTATGACTACAACAATGAATCGAAGTTCAGCTGGCTCTCTTTTTGGGAAATTTGTGCGACGCGACTCATCCGCAACGATGAATCCGGCATGAATCATAAAAGCCAGTACGGTCTTAGCTGCTTCAGTAGGGCTATTTTGCGCCATGCCTACTAAGTTATTAGATTTATATTCAATTCCGCGTTTTCCCAAATAAATTTTATCTAATAACAGTGCGACGTACTTTTCCCTATCGTTTAAATTATCGCGAATGTGTTTAAAGTAGCGCTCGTCGTTGCTGGGATTTTTAAAATTTGAGGACAGGTGCATTTTCGATGACAAGAATTGTAAATATCTTTTACAAGGAAGGATCATAAATTTTCGCAAAAGTTCATAAGTCGCGGCAGATTGGCTGTATATGACAAAAGCCATTATTATGGAAGATGGGGTGTATCTGGGCTTTTTTGAAAGAAGAAGGTCAACCTGGTTGCAAAGAATATCGATTTTGGATTCATTCTCAAAATCGTCGTCACATTCGTTCGCTTTCTTTAAAAACTGAGAAGCTTTTTGAAGATAATATTTCCGATCAGGAACAAAACTATTATTTTCGATACTAACATAACGCGATAGTAGGTTAACAATTTGCGACCAAAGACAAAGTTTTGAATTTTCCGGTAAAATCCATGTTAAGTCTTTCGCGGGAATCTCTAAACTTTGAACGAATATTTTAACTATTAAGGTTTGGTTCACAACGATTTGAACCGAAAACTGACAACCCGATTCCGGATTAGATTCTAATAAAAAGAAAGTTATTTGAGTCTCAGCTTGAAAAACGCGCCATTTATTTAAATTTAGTTTATTAGAGAAGTTTGTTTTGAAATTTTCAAATGAATCTATGGAATCTGCTATCAAAACTTGATTAGCCAAATCCTCATATCTGTTGATGAGTCGTTCTCTTCGTAAAGAAGGATCTACTCTTATTTTACTTTCGGGGACAGTGTGATATGCTGGTTGATTCGGAAATACTGAGGGAATGGCGGTTTTATTTATACGTTTTAACTTATCACACTGTCTAAAATCATTTTCACGAAAGTGTAGTGCACATACCGCTGAATATCGCGTTGGTGCCCAATCCTTTCTATGAATGGCTTTTGTCCACATATCTTTTAGGTTTTCATCTTTGGGAAAATGAAAAGTGGAAACCGATGAACCATTTTTTAAAGCGCTGTCATAATTTGACGAGCAACCAGGCACACAGCAACGAGGAGGCATTATTTTAAATTTGCTTTAAATTTTATAATATTAAACTTCTAAATTTTCTTTGAAAACCATGCACAAAAAATATATTCCAAAATACTTATCTTAATTATTGAGCTGAGGCTCCTCTAACATGCAGCTTTTCACCGTCAATACTCTAGTTAAATGATCTTCTTTTTCTTCTACTTCTTCTATAACACACTAAAATTAATTTATTTTTATTTTAAAATAATTTATTACTCACAAAACGATGTAAAAAAACACAAATATTTTAATTCTTATTCTTTTTCTACCCTGGAACTGGACCTGAAAACCTGAAAATTGATTAACACTTTTTTTTAAACTTTGCTTTATTTTTTATATAATAAAATTGTAAATTATAAGTATTAAATAGTGCATAAAATCGGGCGTGGATTACCAGTGATTAGTTATTTAGTGATCTGAGGGAAGTGAGTGATTAAGTGTATTTTAAGAGTGTTGATTGATAAGGTGACCATTATTGTTTACATTCGCGGTGGTTTTTTGAGTTAATTTAGCGAAAAAATGTTGAATTTGTGTCGTAATGAATTAAAAATGAATTTAAAGTGGTTTAAAATTATCATGGAATAGGTATTAAAATATAAGTACACAATTAAAAGTGAATTTCAAGTGATTTGAAATTATTATGGAATAGCTATTAAAAACATAAGTAAACACAAAATGAATACTACTATTACTATGTGCCCCTTAATCCCTCGTGGGACATAGGGCGGAAACAGTTGCCCTCCAGCGGACTCTGTTTTGCGCGACAGCTCTTAGCTCTGACCAGGATCTCCCAGTAGTTGCGGCCTCTGCTAGTAGGGTTCTCCTCCACGTTGTTCTAGGTCTTCCAACTCGACGGGATCCTTGCGGGTTCCAGTCAAGGGCCTGTTTGGCTAGATTTTCGTTATCGCGTCGCAAGGTGTGGCCAACCCAATTCCATTTCCTTCGCCTGATTTGGTCGTCTATCCTTTCTTGGCCGGCACGGCGCCATAGCTCTTCATTTGAAATTCTATCTTGCCAGCGGATTTTTAGGATACGACGTAGGCATCTGTTTATGAAGACTTGTAGGCGCCCTGTGATGAATTGGGTGACTTTCCATGTTTCGCAACCGTATAAAAGAACTGCCTTAACGTTGGAGTTGAACAGCCGCAATTTGGTGTTGGTTGAGATCTCCGTTGATCTCCATATGTGGAACAAGCATGCATATGCGCTTCGTGCTTTATTTATTCTGGAACTGACGTCTTCTTCTGCACCACCATTTTCGGTAATAATACTACCGAGGTAGCAGAATTTATCTACCAGTTCCACGTCACGGTTATTCAGCGCAGTTCGTTCAAGTGTGTTTGCATTTATCCGCATTTCTTTGGTTTTATTCGGATTCAGCCTTAAGCCTGCTAGACTACTTTCTGTTGCCAAATTGTTTAACATGTTTTTTAGCTCCTGATGTCTGTGGGCCAGCAAACAGATATCATCTGCGTAGTCGAGGTCCTTAAGGCGATCTAGCAAACCCCACTGTATGCCGCCTGTTCTACTATCTAGAGCGCCAACAAGAATGTCATTTATTACTATAAGAAATAGTAATGGGGATAGTAAGCATCCTTGTCGTACTCCTGAACTCACCTCAAAGCTGTCGGATAATTTTCCGTTATGGAGAACTCTGCATTTGGAATTGTTGTATAGGGCTTTTATCAATTCTATTATCTTATCCGGCAGTCCACGTCGCCGTAATGCCTGCCATATAAAGCTCCTATTAACCGAGTCGAACGCTTTCTCATAATCTACGAAAGCAAGGTAAAGGGGGGATCGGAATTCAGTAGACTGTTCCACTATTATTCTTAAGGTGTTGATGTGATCTATACATGAACGGCCCTTCCTGAATCCGGCCTGCTGCCTTCTAAGCGTTTGATCTACTGCCTCTCTTATTCTTGATAGTATAGTGTGGGACAAGATTTTACCCACAGTAGATAATAGACAGATGCCTCTCCAGTTGTCGCATATTGTTAGATCCCCTTTTTGGGTATTTTGACTATGATACCTTCCGTCCAATCCTCCGGAAAGGTACAGGTGTTCCATGCTAATTCGAGGATTGGCTGAAGCGCATCTGCTATGAGGCTTGAGTCGGCTTTCAACAATTCTGGCGGGATACCATCTTTTCCAGCTGCTTTACCATTGGCCATCGCATGAATTGCGGTTACTATTTCCGTCTTGGATGGGGCCCGGGTGTTGATTCTTATCGGCTGTGCATTGTTGCTGTTTTCCTGAGGTTCCTGTGTGAGTGAGCCATTCAGGGCGGCAAAGAAATAATCTCTCCATCTTTGGAGCTGCTCCTCGTCGCTGCACAGCAGCCTTCCATCCGCACTCTTAACGGCATGCTTTTTAGTAGAGTGCTTTCCCGAGAGCTGTTTAGTAATTTGGTACAGCACTTTACTGTTGCCTGTGTTTGCCGCGTTTTCCGCTTTTTCTGCGAGCTCGTTTATCTGCTGCCTTTTATCACGCCGGACACTTCTCTTTACCTCTCGGTGTAATTGAGAGTACTCCCGTTCAAGTTGGTGACGTCTATCCGGGTCGCTTGTAGAGTTTATGTTATTTTTGAGGGCCCTCCTGCGTTCTATTTTTTGCCAGGTGCTGTCCGAGATCCAATGTTGCATGTTTCTCTGGACATAACCGATGCTTGTTTCCGCAGCCGTCAATATAGCGCCCTTTGTTGTACTCCACAGGTCTTCAATATTTGTGTCGTCAGAAACGGTTTGCTGGTTTAATATTTGCTGCAGGTTTCCAGCAAATTCTCGCTTTTTAGCGCTCTCCCGCAAGAGGTCAACGTTAAACCGTCTACGGTTTATAGATTCACGTTGAAAGTTTCTGATTGCAGCGATTCTAAGGCGAATAGTTGCTACTACCAAATGGTGGTCGCTTCCAGTGTCCGCTCCCCTGAAGCTCCTGACATCTTCCAGAATGGTTCTCCATCTGCGGCTGACGGCCACATGATCTATCTGATTTCTCGTTCTACCATCGGGCGATACCCAGGTCTCTTTATGTATCTTCTTGTGACAAAAGTAAGTTCCACCTACCATAAGTTGATGGGAAGAACAAAAGTCAACGAAAAGCTCACCATTGTTATTGGTAACTTGGCTTAGGCCTTGTTTTCCAATTGTTTCTTCAAGACCGGTGTTGTCGTGACCGATTTGTGCATTTAAGTCACCCATTAATACAATGATGTCTCCCCTTGGAATAGAGCGAAAAACCTCATTCAGTCGCATGTAGAACTCGTCTTTGATGTCATCTTCTGCGTCTTCGGTTGGAGCATAGCATTGAACTACCGTAGTACTTCTTAGCCTGGTACGTAGGCGCACGGTAATAATCCTCTCAGAAACTGGTGACCAGCTAATGAGGCTAGCCCTGGCTTCTTTGGTGAGTATTACGCCAACACCACTCCTACGGCTTTCAGTTTCATTTCTCCCAGAATATAAGAAGGACTCGCCATTTCGGCAGATATGTTCCCCCGCATCGGGCCATCTGGTCTCGCTCAGTCCCATGATCTTGATTTTATATCGATTCATCTCGTTGAGGACTTCATCCAGCCGTCCCTCAGCAAGCATTGTTCTCACATTCCATGATCCGATTCGTGTCCTTGTTCGAAAAGCAAAGGTCGTCGTCGTGTTGTCCATCCGGTTCCGAGGCACTGTTTGCCGATTCGTAGCAATAGTGTTTTTTATGGGAGCGGGTTGCTAACCCTCAGCCCAACCGACTTAAAAGCTCTGTTTTGTGGCGCAGAGAGCTCGCCATTCGCCCCTCTCCCGTTAGCTCCTTCCGAAGAAGTACCCCAGGGGGCACCGCGGGGAGGTGGGATTAGGACTTGCTAACAGGTCTGCTTGGTGTTTAATTGCAGTGGATCTCTTCGGATTTTAATAGAAGTGACAAATCGGGTGTCACCACTTTCCGAGATCTTTGTTAGCCGTTCGCCCCCCAATGAAAAAATGAATAGCAATTACTTTTTGGCTTTCCCCTACACATTTTTCTGCACTTATGTATTTAAAAATTATTCTGTGACACTCTTTAATCACTTTAAATTCATTTTTAAATCATTACGACACAAATTCAACATTTTTTCGCTAAATTAACTCAAAAAACCACCACGAATGTACATAAACAAAAATGGCCACCTTATCATTTATCACTCTTAAAAAGCACTTAATCATTCACTTTTTTTAATTTTTTTTATTAAACCACTGGAGCACTAATTCACGCGCGATTTTATTCACTTTAATTTATATATAATGCACTTACTGACTTACTTTATTTTAATTTATTTTAATTATCCGCGACGACACGAAATTTTTATCCACCATCCACCACCGAAACTTTGACGTTTAGTCAGACCCGGTCAAAGTACTACTACACACACAAGCAGCTCAAAAGTTGTGCATGGCTTGTATATATAGAAGGCTATGGTATGATAAGTAGAATACAATAAGCTATGTCTTTATATCCATGGCGGCCGTCTCAAGAGGGCGGACTACCATTTCTTCACCACCACCTCGACTAGGTATCAATTGAAAGGGTATCATAAGTAGAATACCATAAGCGATATAATATACTCCATATCTGGTTAGATCCATGGCTGTCATCTCAAGAGGGCGGATTACCATTTTCTTCACAACCCCCTCGACATGGGTATCAAATGAAAGGGTATGATAAGTAGAATACAATAAGCTTTGTCTTTATATCCATGGCGGCCGTCTCAAGAGGGCGGACTACCATTTCTTCACCACCACCTCGACATAGGTATCAATTGAAAGGGTATCTTAAGTAGAAGACAATAAGCAATATAGTATACTCAATATCTGGTTAGATCCACTGCGGTCATCTCAAGAGGGCGGATTACCATTTTCTTCAAAACCCCATCGACATGGGTATCAAATGAAAGGGTATGAAAAGTAGAATACAATAAGCTATGTCTTTATATCCATGGCGGCCGTCTCAAGAGGGCGGACTAGCATTTCTTCACCATCACCTCGACATAGTTATCAATTGAAAGGGTATCATAAGTAGAATGCCATAAGCGATATAATATACTCAATATCTGGTTAGATCCATGGCGGTCATCTCAAGAGGACGGATTTCCATTTTCTTCTCAACCTCTCGACATGGGTATCAAATGAAACGGTATGATAAGTAGAATACAATAAGCAATATAGTATACTCATTAAATAGTTAGATCCACCGAGTCCACCTCAACAGGACGTATTGCCATTTTCTTCTCAACCCCCACGACATGGGTATCAAATGAAAGGGAATGATAAGTAGAACACAATAAGCGATTTAGTATACTTAAAATATATTTAGATCCACGGCGGTTATCTCAAGAGGGCGGATTACCATTTTCTTCACAACCCCCTCGACATGGGTATCAAATGAAAGGGCATGATAAATAGAACACAATAAGCTATGTCTTTATATCCATGGCGGCCATCTCAAGAGGGCGGACTACCATTTCTTCACCACCACCTCGACATAGGTATCAATTGAAAGGGTATCATAAGTAGAATACCATAAGCGATATAATATACTCAATATCTGGTTAGATCCATGGCTGTCATCTCAAGAGGGCGGATTATCATTTTCTTCACAATCCCCTCGACATGGGTATCAAATGAAAGGGTATGATAAGTAGCATACAATAAGCTATGTCTTTATATCCATGGCGGCCGTCTCAAGAGGGCGGACTACCATTTCTTCACCACCACCTCGACATAGGTATCAATTGAAAGGGTATCATAAGTAGAATACCATAGGCGATATAATATACTCAATATCTGGTTAGATCCATGGCTGTCATTTCAAGAGGGCGGATTATCATATTCTTCACAGCCCCCTCGACATGGGTATCAAATGAAAGGGTATGATAAGTAGAACACAATAAGCTTTGTCTTTATATCCATGGCGGCCGTCTCAAGAGGGCGGACTACCATTTCTTCACCACCACCTCGACCTAGGTAACAATTTAAAGGGTATCATAAGTAGAATACCATAAGCGATATAATATACTCTATATCTGGTTAGATCCATGGCTGTCATCTCAAGAGGGCGTATTACCATTTTCTTCACAATCCCCTCGACATGGGCATCAAATGAAAGGGTATGATAAGTAGAATACAATAAGCAATATAGTATACTCAATTAATAGTTAGATCCACCGAGGCCACCTCAAGAGGACGTATTGCCATTTTCTTCTCAACCCCCACGACATGGGTATCAAATGAAAGGGAATGATAAGTAGAACACAATAAGCGATTTAGTATACTTAAAATATATTTAGATCCACGGCGGTTATCTCAAGAGGGCGGATTACCATTTTCTTCACAACCCCCACGACATGGGTATCAAATGAAAGGGAATGATAAGTAGAATACAATAAGCTATGTCTTTATATCCATGGCGGCCGTCTCAAGAGGGCGGACTACCATTCCTTACCACCACCTCGACATAGGTATCAATTGAAAGGGTATCATAAGCAGAATACCATAAGCGATATAATATACTCAATATCTGGTTAGATCCATGGCTGTCATCTCAAGAGGGCGTATTACCATTTTCTTCACAATCCCCTCGATATGGGTATCAAATGAAAGGGTATGATAAGTAGAATACAATAAGCAATATAGTATACTCAATAAATAGTTAGATCCACCGAGGCCACCTCAAGAGGACGTATTGCCATTTTCTTCTCAACCCCCACGACATGGGTATCAAATGAAAGGGAATGATAAGTAGAACACAATAAGCGATTTAGTATACTTAAAATATATTTAGATCCACGGCGGTTATCTCAAGAGGGCGGATTACCATTTTCTTCACAACCCCCTCGACATGGGTATCAAATGAAAGGGCATGATAAGTAGAACACAATAAGCTATGTCTTTATATCAATGGCGGCCGTCTCAAGAGGGCGGACTACCATTTCTTCACCACCACCTCGACATAGGTATCAATTGAAAGGGTATCATAAGTAGAATACCATAAGCGACATAATATACTCAATATCTGGTTAGATCCATGGCTGTCATCTCAAGAGGGCGTATTACCATTTTCTTCATAATCCCCCGATATGGGTATCAAATGAAAGGGTATGATAAGTAGAATACAATAAGCAATATAGTATACAATAGCAATATAGTATACTCAATAAATAGTTAGATCCACCGAGGCCACCTCAAGAGGACGTATTGCCATTTTCTTCTCAACCCCCACGACATGGGTATCAAATGAAAGGGAATGATAAGTAGAACACAATAAGCGATTTAGTATACTTAAAATATATTTAGATCCACGGCGGTTATCTCAAGAGGGCGGATTACCATTTTCTTCACAACCCCCTCGACATGGGTATCAAATGAAAGGGCATGATAAGTAGAACACAATAAGCTATGTCTTTATATCCATGGCGGCCGTCTCAAGAGGGCGGACTACCATTTCTTCACCACCACCTCGACATAGGTATCAATTGAAAGGGTAGCATAAGTAGAATACCATAAGCGATATAATATACTCAATATCTGGTTAGATCCATGGCTGTCATCTCAAGAGGGCGTATTACCATTTTCTTCACAAGCCCCTCGACATGGGTATCAAATGAAAGGGTATGATAAGTAGAATACAATAAGCAATATAGTATACTCATTAAATAGTTAGATCCACCGAGGCCACCTCAAGAGGACGTATTGCCACTTTCTTCTCAACCCTCACGACATGGGTATCAAATGAAAGGGAATGATAAGAAGAACACAATAAGCGATTTAGTATACTTAAAATATATTTAGATCCACGGCGGTTATCTTAAGAGGGCGGATTACCATTTTCTTCACAACCCCCTCGACATTGGTATCAAATGAAAGGGTATGATAAGTAGAATACAATAAGCTATGTCTTTATATCCATGGCGGCCGTCTCAAGAGGGCGGACTACCACTTCTTCACCACCACCTCGTCATAGGTATCAATTGAAAGGGTATCATAAGTAGAATACCATAAGCGATATAATATACTCAATATCTGGTTAGATCGATGGCTGTCATCTCAAGAGGGCGGATTATCATTTTCTTCACAGCCCCCTCGACATGGGTATTAAATGGAAGGGTATGATAAGTAGAACACAATAAGCTATGTCTTCATATCCATGGCGGCCGTCTCAAGAGGGCGGACTACCATTTCTTCACCACCACCTCGATATAGGCAACAATTGAAAGGGTATCATAAGTAGAGTACCATAAGCGATATAATATACTCAATATCTGGTTAGATCCATGGCTGTCATCTCAAGAGGGCGTATTACCATTTTCTTCACAATCCCCTCAACATGGGTATCAAATGAAAGGGTATGATAAGTAGAATACAATAAGCAATATAGTATACTCATAAAAAAGTTAGATCCACCGAGGCCACCTCAAGAGGACGTATTGCCATTTTCTTCTCAACCCCCACGACATGGGTATCAAATGAAAGGGAATGATAAGTAGAACACAATAAGCGATTTAGTATACTTAAAATATATTTAGATCCACGGCGGTTATTGTTGAAAATCTACATACATATACTCGTACATCTCTACAGTAAAAAGCCAGAAGTGTCTAAGTGCAAATTTGACGATTTTGACTTTATAGCATTTTTGTATTCAGTATTTTAGTCTTAATCATTGCTATAATTATTATCTTAAACTGAGCTGTGGTTGCTGAGTTATTCGACCGGCAAAAGTGGTTTTGTGCACAATTCTGTATCTAAAAAAATCTTTGATTGCGATTTTCTCGAAACGCATATTTTGTACTTAAGCACTTCTGGCTGTGTACTGTAGATCTATACTCTGACTCATCATTCTAGCGTGAGAGAGATCAGTTGCGACGATTATGCCGGACAGTGCGCAAGTACCGAAAATTATAAATCGCTAATAAAGTTGTTAAGTAAAAGTATTTTCTTTCAATTATAAATTTATCCTGTCTTTTCGCTCCCGCTGAGTTTATTTTTGACATTTTGGTGCCGAAACCCGGGAATTGTAAAGTAATAACTAAGTAGGATAATCTAACGGAAAGAAAAGAGAAGGTGTTAAATTACTCGTTGAAATATCGGGCGTCAATAAAAAATGGATATCACTACTAGAGCGATTTATCGAGGGCAATTAACTAAATTGCATAAGAGCGTGTCCGAATATCTACAGTCGCCTGAATCGCAAGTTAAACCTCAAAATGCAGAAAACTTTGATACCATCGAAGAGGAACTTATGGTGTTCTTGGAACGCATAACGGCAACAAGAGATAGTCTCAATAAGGCTAACAACGCAGTTCGACATTCAATTAAGGCAGAGGACATTTCCAAGGAATGTGAGTCTATTGCAGACTACGACGATAAAGCCATATCCATGATAGCTCGTATCAAGCAACGCCTCGCTAAATTGAGATCAACTCAAAACGCGGCGATGGAAGGTAATCAGCAAAATCTTCTTACCACGTACCAAAGCTCAGTGAAATTGCCAAAGCTTAATCTCAGGAAGTTTTCTGGTGACTTGAAGGAATGGTTGCCATTTTGGGAGCAGTTTCGCACGTCAGTTCATGAAAATTTAAATTTGAATGTAGCAGAAAAGTTCAACTATTTGCAGTCGCTCTTAACTGGACAAGCCGCAGAATCTATAGCAGGACTTACACCAACACAATCCCATTACGATACGGCCATAACTCTATTGAAAGATGAATATGGAGACAACGATAAAATCGTAGACAAGACTATGCGACAGCTGATGGCTTTATCGCCAGTACATTCCCGCTATGATGTAATTGCTCTACGCCGCCTCTACAACTCTGTCGTTACAAGCACCAGGTCACTTACCGCAATTGGTATTCCAACTTCTCATTATTCTATAATGCTGAGAAGTGTGCTGCTTAAATGTATGCCGTCCGAACTGAGAATCGAGTTCCATCGTATAACTGCTGATGTATTGGACCAAGTTGAATCGTCAACATCAACAAAAGATCTCGAACCTGGTTCAAGTGATAGTGTATGCTCTGTTAGTATTGTCGGTGATAAGCAATTTACGCCTATATTGAAATTTCTAAAGAGAGAGGTAGAATCTTTAGAAAAGGCAAATGAAGCTCGACCTCCTCATAAGCAATCTAGTCCCAAAATGATGAAAACAGCAACCGGTTTATTACTCCCGAGTGAAGTGAAGATTTATTGTTGTTTTTGCAAATTAAATTCGCATAAGTCCGAGGATTGTACTGCTAATCTATCAATTTCTGAGCGAAAAGATAAGCTCAAACGAGAAGGCCGCTGTTTTAAGTGTACAAGACGGGGTCATAGTTCTAAAACGTGTCGTAATCGAGCCATTCGCTGCAATACATGCACCGGCAATCATGCCACTTCATTATGTGGTCCCAGCTACAGCCGCAAATTATCAGACCAACGTTTACAAAAAGGCGATCAAAATAATGCAGCCGTCGTAAAACAAACAACAAATTTGTGTTCTTCCTCCCAACAGTCATCTGAAGTGTACCTGCAAACTGCGTGTGCATTTCTCTCATCAGAAAAGACAACAGAATCAGTGTTCGCAAGAGTTGTTTTTGACGGATGCAGTCAACGATCCTATATTAGGGAAGAAATTTCAAGGAAGCTAAATTTAGAAATTGTAGACACGGTCGTCATAAGCATTTTGCCATTTGGAACCACAGAAGCACCTCCGCAACGAGTCTGCAATCGAGTAAAAGTTATAGTTAGAAGCCAGCATTACAACGAAAACGTGACAATCGTGGCAGTAGAAACGCCAGACATCTGTTTGGACACCTTGCCGGTACCTAATTTAACCTGTGACGATTTTTCTAATTTTATCCTTGCAGATTCAAGAGAAAATGGAGATCCTGAAGGTGGAATTTCCCTACTCATTGGCGCAGACTACTATTGGAGTTTCGTACATCATAACCACATTAAAAGATTATCACCGCGTTTAACAGCAATAAAAACAATTCTCGGCTGGACCATACAAGGGCCAGCTGCTGACGAACAACACGATGAGGGAGTGCCAGATCACAACAACAATGGCATTACAAGTAAGTTTATGTACCGATAATCAAATTAAACAGTTTTGGGACCTTGAGAGTATCGGCATAGATAATCCAAATGCTGTAGAATCAGATTATGTTGACATAAATAAGTACGTCAAAAAAAGGGGACAAAGGTATGAAGCATCTCTTTTGTGGAGAAATGACAAAATAGAATTAAGTGATAGTCGGAAGAATGCACTTATACGACTCGATGGTTTAGTGAAGAAATTAAAACGTAGCACTGGAAAGCTACAGGAATATGACTGCGCTATGTGGGAATTGATAAATTGTGGGTTTGCGGAAAGGGCAAATTCGAATCTTAAAACTGCTTCGCGAACTTTTTATATGCCTCATCGACCCGTCTATAAAGAAGAAAGCGTAACTACTAGAACAAGGATCGTTTTTGATGCGTCAGCGCGGGCACAAGACAGTTTATCTTTGAATGATAATTTATTTGCAGGACCAAACCTTCTACCCGATATTCTGTCTGTGCTATTAAATTTTCGCATTGGTAGGATTGGTTTAGTGGCCGACATCGAGAAGGCATTCCTGCAAATTTCGCTAGCAGAACAGGATCGCGATGCTCTTCGGTTCCTTTGGTTCCAGCGCAAAGTAGATAATTTAAGTGAGCTCCCTAGTTACGATGAATTTCGAATGACTCGTGTACCTTTTGGAGTTACTTGTAGTCCTTTTCTTTTAACATCTACACTAAAGAAACATTTAGAGAATGCGTCTCTTTCATATCCAAATACGTGTCGAATTTTGCAAAGATCTTTCTATATGGATGACTTAATTTTGAGTGTAGACAATGACCGGACTGCCTTCGAAATCTACACTGATGCTTGCGATATATTAAAACGAGCCTCCATGACTTTAAGGAAATGGAATTCAAATAGCGAGGAGCTACGCTCCAGAATCCAACAGCATCTCATTACAAACAATTTGCAAAAGGTCTTGGGTATAATATGGTTTTATTCAACTGATGAAATTACTGTTGATTTGCGGCAAGTAATGCAATCGGTGCCAACGGAAAACGTTACGAAGAGAATTATACTCCAGTTTGTTGCTCGTATATACGATCCCCTAGGTATACTTGGACCCTTCGTGGTAAGATTGAAGATACTGTTTCAGGAAACTTGGAAATCTAAACTTGAATGGAATGAGCCTCTGCCTCCCCAACTCTTAACAACTTGGAATTCCTGTATCGCGGATATGCAAGTATTAAATAATATGGTATTACCCAGATGTGTCTTCACTGGTTCTAACCGTACCAACGTACAACTCCACATATTTGCTGATGCTAGTCTCAGTGCCTACGGAGTAGTCGCCTATATCAGAAGCTCAAACGAAGATGGAGACATTAGCGTAAGGTATCTTACTTCGAGGAATAGAGTTGCACCCATTAAATTGTCCGGTGATTCCGAACTCACTTTACCAAAGCTGGAATTGACCGCTGCCTTGATAGCATCGCGCCTCTTGAGTTTCCTGCAGAAAAATCTTGACGTAACCTGGGATTGTGCATTCTTGTGGTCAGACTCAAACATCGCGCTCCACTGGATAAACGGGGATATAAGAAGATGGAAACCTTACATTGTGCATCGTGTGACTGAAATCAGGAATTTAACTGAGAATGCTACTTGGAAACATTGCCCTGGAGATCAAAATCCTGCCGACCTGCTGACACGTGGGATAAGTGCAGTTAAACTGGTTCATGCATCAGTGTGGCTCCATGGACCTCTCTGGTTGTCAAATAAGATTGAGGATTGGCCTTCGCCGCAAACTAATTGCAAACTTAACAATACGTCGCCTCTAACCTGCCTTATGGCTGCAGATGAAGGATACAAGCCAGAAGTTAACCAGACAGAAGTTCTACCTGTTGATATTACAAAATTTAGTAATTATCGAAGGCTCCTCCGAGTAACAGCATACGTGCTGCGTTTCATTTTTCATCGAAAGGATTCATATACCAGTCTTCATATATTAGCTAACGAACTTCAGAAGGCCGAGTTAGTTTGGATTCAGCTCGTACAACGACAGTTTTACAGTGCAGAAATAAAAGCGTTGCAAGGTGGGAAGTCAATATCTTCGTCTAGTATTTATTCCTTAGATCCTGTTTTGGATGAAAATGGTTTGCTGCGAGTTAAAACTCGGCTACAAGAAGCGAGTATGGGATATGATGCAGAATTTCCAGTAATTATACCAAAAAATTGTTATTTTTCAAAACTTATTGTTTTAGACGCTCACGAGCGAGTACTCCACGGAGGAGTCAACACTACATTAGTACGCATTAGAGAGAAATTTTGGATTCTAAGAGCTCGTCAGCTGGTGAAATCAACGTTAGCGAAATGCGGCGTTTGTAAACGCCTTAAGGGAAAGCCTGCTGTTCAGCCTTTTGCACCTCTACCTAGAAGTAGATTAAATGCTTCACGGCCGTTCGAAACAACGGGCATAGACTTTGCTGGCCCTCTTTATGTGAAGCTTTCAGACGGAGATATCGCTACATCTAAGGTGTATATTTTATTATTCACGTGCGCTACCTTTCGTGCCATTCATCTTGAACTGGTTCCTAGCTTGAACAACGATTCCTGTATTCTGGCAATAAGGCGCTTTATATCGCGCAGAGGAACTCCTAAAAGATTCATCTCAGATAATGCTATGACCTTCAAAAGAGCATCTAAAGATCTCAAACAACTTGGAGATATAGTATACTCAGATCAATTACAAGGTTTCATTAGTAACCATGGGATAGAATGGAGTTTCATAGCTGAGCGTGCCCCCTGGTGGGGTGGCTTTTGGGAGCGCCTAGTTAAAAGTGTTAAGGAGATACTACGGGTCACAGTTGGACGATCTACGCTCACTTCAGAGCAACTACATACATTTTTGACTGAGGCTGAATGCATGGTTAACTCTCGACCGTTATCATACATAAGTGATGATCCCTTAGATCTTTCCCCTCTGACACCTGCACATTTTTTACTTGGATGTTTTTCAATGCCACTTCAAGTTGATTCTTCAAAGATTCAAGATAATGATCTTCGTTCTGTGTGGAATACGCGCCTTCGCTCAACACATATTTTTATCAAACGTTGGAGAACAGAATACCTGCAGCAGCTCAGGTCCGCGCATCATTCGGCGAGACTTTCATCAACAAATAGCGTAGGTGACGTGGTTCTCCTACACGACTCATCATTGCCGCGCGTTCTTTGGAAGCTAGCGAGAGTTGAGTCTACTTTTCCTGGAAGAGATGGGAAGATTCGTGCTTGTGAGGTTCGCTTAGCCAATGGATCTAAGTTTCGAAGAGCTGTGCAACTTCTGTATCCCTTAGAATTATCTAACAATATTGCGGATGCGCCGGGCGGAGGATGTTGAAAATCTACATACATATACCCATACATCTATACTCTGACTCATCATTCTAGCGTGAGAGAGATCAGTTGCGACGATTATGCCGGACAGTGCGCAAGTACCGAAAATTATAAATCGCTAATAAAGTTGTTAAGTAAAAGTATTTTCTTTCAATTATAAATTTATCCTGTCTTTTCGCTCCCGCTGAGTTTATTTTTGACAGTTATCTCAAGAGGGCGGATTACCATTTTCTTCACAACCCCCTCGACATTGGTATTAAATGAAAGGGTATGATAAGTAGAATACAATAAGCTATGTCTTTATATCCATGGCGGCCGTCTCAAGAGGGCGGACTACCATTTCTTCACCACCACTTCGACTAGGTATCAATTGAAAGGGCATCATAAGTAGAATACCATAAGCGATATAATATACTCAATATCTGGTTAGATCCATGGCTGTCATCTCAAGAGGGCGGATTACCATTTTCTTCACAACCCCCTCGACATGGGTATCAAATGAAAGGGTATGATAAATAGAATACAATAAGCTTTGTCTTTATATCCATGGCGGCCGTCTCAAGAGGGCGGACTACCATTTCTTCACTACCACCTCGACATAGGTATCAATTGAAAGGGTATCATAAGTAGAATACCATAAGCGATATAATATACTCAATATCTGGTTAGATCCATGGCTGTCATCTCAAGAGGGCGGATTACCATTTTCTTCACAACCCCCTCGACATGGGTATCAAATGAAAGGGTATGATAAGTATAATACAATAAACTTTGTCTTTATATCCATGGCGGCCGTCTCAAGAGGGCGGACTACCATTTCTTCACCACCACCTCGACATAAGTACCAATTGAAAGGGTATCATAAGTAGAATACCATAAGCGATATAATATACTCAATATCTGGTTAGATCCATGGCTGTCATCTCAAGAGGGTGGATTAATATTTTCTTCACAACCCCCTCGACATGGGTATCAAATGAAAGGGTATGATAAATAGAATGCATTAAGCTATGTCTTTATATCCATGGCGGCCGTCTCAAGAGGGCGGACTAGGATTTCTTCACCACCACCTCGACATAGGTATCAGTTGAAAGGGTATCTTAAGTAGAAGACAATAAGCAATATAGTATACTCAATATCTGGTTAGATCCACTGCGGTCATCTCAAGAGGGCGGATTACCATTTTCTTCAAAACCCCATCGACATGGGTATCAAATGAAAGGGTATGAAAAGTAGAATACAATAAGCTATGTCTTTATATCCATGACGGCCGTCTCAAGAGGGCGGACTAGCATTTCTTCACCATCACCTCGACATAGTTATCAATTGAAAGGGTATCATAAGTAGAATGCCATAAGCGATATAATATACTCAATATCTGGTTAGATCCAGGGCGGTCATCTCAAGAGGACGGATTTCCATTTTCTTCTCAACCCCTCGACATGGGTATCAAATGAAACGGTATGATAAGTAGAATACAATAAGCAATACAGTATACTCAATAAATAGTTATATCCACCGAGGCCACCTCAAGAGGACGCATTACCATTTTCTTCACAACCCCCTCGACATGGGCATCAAATGAGAGGGTATGATAAGTAGAATACAATAAGCTATGTCTCTATATTAATGGCGGCCGACTAAAGAGGGCGGAATACCATTTCTTCACCACCACCTCGACATAGGTATCAATTGAAAGGGTATCATAAGTAGAATAGCATAAGCGACATAATATACTCAATATCTGCTTAGATCCATGGCGGTCATCTCAAGAGGGCGGATTACCATTTTCATCAAAACCCCCTCGACATGGGTATCAAATGAAAGGGAATAAGAACAACATTATAAGCGATATAGTATACTCAATATACCGTTAGATCCACGGCGGTCATCTCAAGAGGACGGATTACCATTTTCTTCACAACCCCCTCGACATGGGTATCAAAAGAAAGGGAATGATAAGTAGAACATAATAAGCTATATAGTATACTCAATATCTGGTTAGATCCATGTCGGTCATCTCAAGAGGACGGATTACCATTTTCTTCACAACCCCCTTGACATGGGTATCAAATGAAAGGGAATGATAAGTAGAACACAATAAGCGATTTAGTATACTCAAAATATATTTAGATCCACGGCGGTTATCTCAAGAGGGCGGATTACCATTTTATTCACAACCCCCTCGACATGGGTATCAAATGAAAGGGAATGATAAGTAGAACACAATAAGCGATTTAGTATACTCAAAATATATTTAGATCCACGGCGGTTATGTCAAGAAAGCGGATACCCATTTTCTTTACACAGCCCATCGACATGGGTATCAAATGAAAGGGTATCATAACTAGAACACACTAGCATGAAATAATTAAACACGTGCATTTACGAACGAATTCAAAGGAACACTCGAACAAGGTCATTAGATCAGCATGTTGAAAGAAAAATCGAGCTGGTTATGGATCAATAATTCCATAGTACAGAAAAAATCTTGGCCGAGAAACTCGAAAGGAGCTTATGTTTGTTTTTTTACAAAGGCAATAATATTAATTTGAATTCCTGCATTTTGTTATTTTGTTATTACCTACTTATAAAATAAATAAAAAAATATAATGAACAATTAAATACATAATATTTCTTTATACAGAAGATTATTTATTTTTTATTTTAGAATATATTAAAACAAAAAAGAGTGATATCCCACCAAAAAAACATTAAAAATGTGGATTAGAAGTTCGTGGGCGCGGAAATTTTTATTGGGACAGTTTAAAACACACTTATAACAAAAAGAAGTGATATGGATTAGTCAAGATGAATCGTTAATAGCATGAAATAATTAAACACGCGCATTTACGAACGAATTCAAAGGAATTTTACAACAATTTTAGAGCATGAATCTTAGCTGCCCTTCGAAATGTAACAAATTTTATTAGAAATACTATAGACTGAGGCACGCTGAATTCAGCAAAGATTCATGCTAGGTATACAATGAACGCGCCAGCCAAATACCTTTTTCGCGGTTGATAATACTTTATTGAGTTTATATAAAATTTGGCAGTTATATAATTCCTTTGAGTTCGTTCGTAAATGCACGTGTTTAATTATTTCATGCTATTAACGATTCATCTTGACTAATCCATATCACTTCTTTTTGTTATAAGTGTGTTTTAAACTGTCCCAATAAATAATTTCCGCGCCCACGAACTTCTAATTCACATTTTTAATGTTTTTTTGGTGGGATTTTATTTACACAGACAAACTTAATATATATATATATATATATATATATATATATATATATATATATATATATATATATATATATATATATATATATATATATATGTGCCCATAATTATGAAAGTGGTCTAAGTCAAAATTTAAAAAAAATGAGTTTATCAGTTATTTCATACCACATTAGTTTAAACTAAATGTATTCAATGTAATTTTTACGAAATTGTCAAAAATGAACCATTAGATAGTGGTTGTAATTTCAACATTATATGGAATTCATTCAGTGTGTCAAATGCAATTCATTAAATATCTTCAAACAAGAAATATATGACTTAGACCACTTTCATAATTATGGGCACATATATATATATATATATATATATATATATATATGAATACAATTTTAATATTTATGTAGAAATTCGTTTATATTGTTTTAATTTTCGACACCCCTCAACAAAATGCAAAAAACGAAGATTAGCTATCTCGTCTACGGCAACGAAGATCAGCAACTTCCCTCGCCGCCTTTTCGTATTTGATTCTTTTACAAAATTCCAATATCTAATCGATACTGGAGCAGAAATATCAATCGTCCCAAAACGCTATTTTTCCAAGTTTCCACGAACTTTAGATTTTAACCTCATATCTGCTAACGGCTCAAATATAGCGACATTCGGTTCGAAACAATTGACGCTGAGCTTAAATCTACGTCGAAGTTTTGAACACTTATTCATTATCGCAGCAGTCGACCATGCGATCATCGGAGCCGACTTCCTTTATAAGTTTAATCTTCTGGTAGATCTCCGAAACCGGAAACTGATCGACAACATTATTATCTGTAAATTGACCATACAGCAACATCGACTCTTGCTCTCCCAGACTTTATCCTTTAGAAGGAGAATACTGTGCAATACTTAATGATTTTTCGTCGCTCAGAACTCCTCCAGACTTCAACACAAAAGTGAACCACGAGGTCGTTCATCGTATAAATACTCAAGGACCTCTCCCGTCTGCACGACCAGGGAGACTCAATCCAGAAAAATATAGGATAGCTAAGGCATCTTTCGAGGAAATGGTCAATATGGGAATATGTCGCCCGTCATCATCATCCGTCGCATCTCCATTGCATATGGTGCCAAAGAAGGGATCATCCGACTGGGGACCATGTGGTGACTATCGACAATTAAATGCAGTTACAATTTTTGATAAATACCCGCTCCCAAATATCCAAGATTTTACTCTTAATCTTCACGGTTGTCAAATATTTTCCAAAGTTGATTTAGTCCGAGCGTACCACCAAATACCCGTCGCATCCGAGGATATTTATAAAACGGCAGTGACAACTCCATTTGGTTTATACGAATTTTTGCGAATGCCCTTCGGCGTTAAAAATGGAGCACAAACGTTCCAACGTTTTATTAGCCAAATGCTAGGCGATTTAGATTTCATATTTATATACGTTGATGACATCCTCATATTTAGCAAATCGCCAAAAGAACATAAGGAGCATTTACGACAGTTATTTATGCGATTTCTTGAAATAGATATATGTAATACCAAAGAGGCTGAATTTAAGCGTAAAATCTTAAATATTCTGAGTAATCATTAGTAATAATCATTTAAATTTATTGATCGTGTTCATAACTTAAGATATACTAGTTGTATCATTCATTGGTAAGCGGTATTTGTCTTAGTAGGAAACGTTTAGGATATATATTGTTACGTTATCTTGTTATTTATTATCTTTATCTATTTTTGCAATGTGTATCTGTTGTTTCTTCAATAAATAAATAAATAAATAAATTACAGAAACACGACATGAAAATTAATCCTTCAAAATGCATTTTCGGAGCAAACGAAATAAACTTCCTTGGTCACAAGATTACTTCTAAAGGCATTACACCTTCACAAGATAGAGTACAAGCCATTTCTTCCTTTCCAACCCCGTCTTCGCAAAAAAGCCTACAACGTTTCCTTGGTATGGTAAACTTCTACCATAGGTTTTTACCCAATATTGCTGAACAAGTAGCACCGCTTTACGACCTACTTAAGACAACCAAACCCATAAAAAACCACAAGGTCGACTTTCAATGGTCCAGCGAACATGAAAACCATTTCAAAAGCATTAAGAAAAGCTTAGAAGACTGCACCCTACTAGTAGAGGTCGCAGTAGAATCCCCGCATGCCGTTCCCGTCCCTTAAGCCTAGTCGCAACAAATTTCGAAGGGGAAATTTGAAAATACATAAGCGCATTTCTTATCAACATGTGCGCAATTTTTATTTGTGTGCAGCTTTAATTTCCCCAGCTGCGCGCTCCGGCATCAACTCTTTTGGCGCGACCTCTACACCCCGACACATCGGCGGAAATTGCAATATGGGTAGACGCATCGAATGATGCTGTAGGCGCTGTTCTCCAACAACGTAGTCATGATACATGGCAGCCCCTTAACTTCTTCTCTAAAAGGTTACAAACAACCGAAAAGAAATATTCAACCTTTGACAGGGAGTTGTTGGCTATCTATCTCGCCATTAAGAGATTCAGATATTTCGTAGAAGGTAAGAAATTTATCGTCTACACGGATCATAGACCCCTCACAAGAGCGCTACAATCTAAAACGGAAAAATCCCCTAGGCAAACAAATCAACTTGGTTACATATCACAATTTACGAACGATATTAGGCATGTAAAAGGTTCACACAATATCGTTTCAGATACTTTATCTCGGGCTTATATTAATACAATAGAGAACATTACTAAGGTAGACTTCCAAACCATTAAAAGGGAACAAGATTCAGACGAATACTAGCACAATGTGCAAAAGGTGACACGAGATCCTTTATTCTAAAAAGGATAGCAATCCCCTTTGAAGAGGACGAAATATGGTGTGAAGTGTCCACAGGAGTCAATAGACCCTACGTTCCCGAAACAATGCGTCCTACCATCTTCGATAAGTTACACAACTTATCTCATCCTGGCATACGATCATCTAGAAAGCTAGTAACAGCAAAATATTTTTGGCCAAAAATGAACTCCGATATTAATGCATGGGCAAAAACCTGTATCCCCTGCCAGAAATCTAAAATAACTCGTCACACCTTTTCCCCTTATGGACAATATGAAGTACCCAAAAGAAGATTTGAACATGTGCATATGGACATCGTGGGCCCTTTAGTTCCCTCACAAGGACACCATTACATCTTGACCCTAAAAGATCGTTTTTCGCATTGGCCAGAGGCCATTCCACTCAAAGATATGTCTGCCAAATCGGTTTCCATGGCCTTCCTCCATCAATTGATATCAAGATACGGTGTATGTTACGGCGCAAGCCGTAATAATAAGAAAATTATTTTATTATAAACTTTAAATTCTTCCAAATTGAAGAATCTACAATATTTTTAACTTCCCAGTATAGAAAGTTATTGTAATCGGTCCGAAAATCGAAATCGAAAATTTCAACGTATTTTCATCTTTCAAGGTCCCAGGAGCATTTTAAGCAAAAAATTGGGTGGAAGTATGTGTGTGTGTGTGTATGTGCGTACGGATGTGGTCATTTTTTCCTGCACGATATCGCGCGAACCAAAACTGATATCGACTTCGTTGAGGTGTTGTTCGAAGCGTATTAACCGAAATATGATCTGAAAAGAATTTCATGAAATTCGGTCCAGCCGTTTTTTTGTTTGAGCGACGTAAGTGATTTTTGTACCTGCACGATATCGCCCGAAACACGAAAGATATTGACTTACTTGAGGTGCCGTTCGAAGCGTATTAGCGACTATATTATCTGAAATGATTTTTATAATTTTCGGTCCAGCGGTTTTTTTGGTTTAAATGACTTAAGTGAATTTTGTACCTGCACGATATCGCGCGAACTATAAAAGATATCGACTTAGTTGACGTGCCGTTCGAAGAGTATTAACCAAAACATGATCTGAAAAGATTTTCATAAAATTCGGTCGAGCCGTTTTTTTGTTTAAGCGGCGTAAGTGATTTTTGTACCTGCACGATATGGCCCGAACCACAAAAGATATTGACTTACTTGAGGTGCCGTTCGAAGTGTATTAGCGACAATATAATCTGAAAATATTTTTATAATATTCGGTCCAGCGGGTTTTTGGTTTAAATGACTTAAGTGATTTTTGTGCCTGCACGATACCGCGCGAACTAAAAACTATATCGACTTCATTGAGGTGCCGAAAAACATTAATACATCAATTTTATATACATTTTCGTCATCCTAATCTTGTAAGTGCGCAAATTTAGTTTGACATTTTAGCGAAAATATTGATAAACAATTGTGACAAATTCTCGGTATTATGCATATATTCTATATTACCTATTGTTCATTTATTATTAAAATATCCAATCATAATATTCAACATCCATCATACTGAGAAGTTGATCGTGTGGACCGAAAGGTTCGAACCCACATCCCAACTAGTTTACCTTTTTTTTCACCTTAGCTTTCTGTAATGTTAAAAGGTTTCGGAATCAAAGATAAAAATGGTTTAAAATACTTATATTATCTCCTACAAATTACACATCTAATTAATTCTAAATTTCTCTAAACTCTACTTTACTTTAATATTCAATTTTTGTTTTTAAATTTCAAATTGCTTATAACTACTTATGCTATTACCGATGCCTTTATTTATCTGAAAATGCAATTATTAGTAAATCATTCAATATCTATTTCAAGTTCAATGTTTTTTACTTTTGTTCCTTATTTCTCAATTCAGAATATAATTAGGTCACCACAGCGTCCCGGTTGTATTCCAGCTGCTGTAGCTGACCAATAATTGTTTTTGTTAATCGCTTGTGCTTCCACTGTAACCCGACTTAGATCTGAATGACCTTGCAGGATTCAGTGCACACAGGAGAAATGGCGATTTATTGGCAGTATTCAGTGGACACAGGAGAAGTGGCGATTTATTCGCGGTCTTCTCTCTTTTTTGCTGTCCTATTTTAAAACGTTTTTATTAGCTCGCTTTCCTGTCTGTCTGTTTGTCCGGTACAAATCTTGCAATCGATTTTTTGACTACTTCCGGTTACCCGATCACCCTGAAATTTTGCACACAGCTTCAGCTCCGATGACAATGCAATATGGTATACTCATTATACCGTTAGATCCATGGCGGAGGACTATAGAGGACGGATTACTGTTTTCTTCACGGAACAAATTTTGCATTCGATTTTTCAATCGGATATCCTATCATGGTGAAATTTTGCACACAGCTTTAGCTGTGATGACAATGCAATATGGTACATACCTTTAGTCCATGGAGGCCGTCTCAGGAGGGCGGATTGAAATATTCTTCACAAACCCTGCAACATGGATATCAAATGAAATGGTACGTTAAGTAGAACACCATAAGCAATATAGTATACCCAATTTATCGTTTGGTCCATGGCGGTCATCTCCAGAGGGCGGATTACCATTTTCTTCACAACCCGCTCTATATGGGTATCAAATGAAAGGGCATCATAAGACGAATGCAATAAGCCATGCCCTTAGATCCATGGCAGACTCCTCAGGAGGGTGGGTTACCATTTTTTTCAGAACCCTTTCGACATGGGTATCAAATAAATGGGTCTCGACATGGATATCAAATGAAAGGGAATCATGTGCCGAATGCAATAAGCTATGTCTTTAGATCCATGGCGACCTCCTCAGGAGGGCCGGTTACCATTCTCTTCAGAACCCTTTCGACATGGGTATCAAATGAAAGGGTATGATAAGTAAAACAACATAAGCAATACAATATACTCAGAACCTCATTGGGTCCATGGCGGCCTACTCAGGAGGGTGGGTTACCATTCTCTTCAGAACCCTTTCGACATGAGTGTCAAATGAAAGGGTATGATAAGTAGAATACCATAAGCAATATATTATCCTCAATATTTCGTTTGGTCCATGGCGGCCATCTCAAGAGAACGGATTAACATTTTCTTCACACCCCCTCGACATGGGTATCAAACGAAAGGGCATCAAAAGTAATGCAGTAAGTTATGTCCTTAGATCCATGGCGACCTCCTCAGGAGGGCCGGTTACCATTCTCTTCAGAACCCTTTCGACATGGGTATCAAATGAAAGGGTATGATAAGTAAAACAACATAAGCAATACAATATACTCAAAACCTCATTGGGTCCATGGCGGCCTACTCAGGAGGGTGGGTTACCATTCTCTTCAGAACCCTTTCGACATGAGTGTCAAATGAAAGGGTATGATAAGTAGAATACCATAAGCAATATATTATCCTCAATATTTCGTTTGGTCCATGGCGGCCATCTCAAGAGAACGGATTAACATTTTCTTCACACCCCCTCGACGTGGGTATCAAACGAAAGGGCATCAAAAGTAATGCAATAAGCTATGTCCTTAGATCCATGGCGACCTCCTCAGGAGGGCCGGCTACCATTCTCTTCAGAACCTTTTCGACATGGGTATCAAATGAAAGGGTATGTTAAGTAAAACAACATAAGCAATACAATATACTCAGAACCTCATTGGGTCCATGGCGGCCTACTCAGGAGGGTGGGTTACCATTCTCTTCAGAACCCTTTCGACATGAGTGTCAAATGAAAGGGTATGATAAGTAGAATACCATAAGCAATATATTACCCTCAATATTTCGTTTGGTCCATGGCGGCCATCTCAAGAGACCGGATTAACATTTTCTTCACACCCCCTCGACATGGGTATCAAACGAAAGGGCATCAAAAGTATTGCAATAAGCTATGTCCTTAGATCCATGGCGACCTCCTCAGGAGGGCCGGTTACCATTCTCTTCAGAACCCTTTCGACATGGGTATCAAATGAAAGGGTATGATAAGTAAAACACCATAAGCAATACAATATACTCAGAACCTCATTAGGTCCATGGCGGCCTACTCAGGAGGGTGAGTTACCATTCTCTTCAGAACCCTTTCGACTGGGTATCAAATGAAAGGGTATGATAAGTAAAACACCATAAGCAATACAATATACTCAGAACCTCATTAGGTCCATAGCGGCCTACTCAGGAGGGCCGGTTACCATTCTCTTCAGAACCCTTTCGACATGTTTATCAAATGAAAGGGTATGATAAGTAAAACACCATAAGCAATACAATATACTCAGAACCTCATTAGGTCCATGGCGGCCTACTCAGGATGGTGAGTTACCATTCTCTTCAGAACCCTTTCGACATATGTGTCAAATGAAGGGGTATGATTAGTAGAATACCATAAGCAATATATTATCCTCAATATTTCGTTTGGTCCATGGCGGCCATCTCAAGAGAACGGATTAACATTTTCTTCACACCCCCTCGATATGGGTATCAAACGAAAGGGCATCATAAGTAATGCAATAAGCTATGTCTTTAGATCCATGACGACCTCCTCAGGAGGGCCGGTTACCATTCTCTTCAGAACTTTTTCGACATGGGTATCAAATGAAAGGGTATGATAAGTAAAACAACATAAGCAATACAATATACTCAGAACCTCATTAGGTCCATGGCGGCCTACTCAGGAGAGTGGGTTACCATTCTCTTCAGAACCCTTTCGACATGGGTATCAAATGAAAGGGTATGATAAGTAACACACCATAAGCAATACAATATACTCAGAACCTCATTAGGTCCATGGCGGCCTACTCAGGAGGGTGGGTTACCATTCTCTTCAGAACCCTTTCGACATGGGTGTCAAATGAAAGGGTATGATAAGTAGAATACCATAAGCAATATAATATCCTCAATATTTCGTTTGGTCCATGGCGCCCATCTCAAGAGGACGGATTAACATTTCCTTCACAACCCCCTCGACATGGGTATCAAGCGAAAGGGCATCAAAAGTAATGCAATAAGCTATGTCCTTAGATCCATGGCGACCTCCTCAGGAGGGCCGGTTACCATTCTCTTCAGAACCCTTTCGACATGGGTATCAAATGAAAGGGTATGATAAGTAAAACAACATAAGCAATACAATATACTCAGAACATCATTAGGTCCATGGCGACCTCCTCAGGAGGGTGGGTTACCATTCTCTTCAGAGCACGGCTTACCATTTTCATCACAACACCCGCGACGTAGGTACTACAGAAAAGGGTGTGATAAGTAGAATACAATAAGCTATATGAGGTCATTGTAAATTTAACTTGGCGGCTGACATAAACTGGTGGATTGCCTAACTTTACAACAACCTTCACATGTATCAGTTACATAATTTAAATTAATACGGTAAATTATTCAAAGTAAAATGAAAGATAAAAGTTTCAGATAATCACGACTCAAATTTAATTTATAAATGTTTTTATATGAAGAAAGCAGTTAAATACAATCAAAAGTCAGCTAAGCGCTTTTCAGTAAAAGAGTAGTTGCGGGCACTCACGAGTGAAAATAGTAAAAATGATCAAAAAAGAGATGCAGCTAATATTGAAATAAAAATCATATAAAATTAATTTAGCTTACTCCTTCATTTTAATTTTCAGGAATATCAAAATTAAAAAGATTGGTATATTATTAGTAGATTTAGGTAACAATTATCCACATGTATCCATCATAATATCATGACCATGTTAAAAAGTGATTGCAAAATGTCGCACACAAGACTAAAAAGCAGATAATAATTATTAGATAAAAAAAAACTTTTTAATATAACACGTTTTTATAACGAACTAAAAAGTATAAAATAATGGCACTATCCCCATACAGATTTAGAACCTCAAACATATTTCTAACACCATACAGATAGTCCTGAAAATTTGTGATTGTGAATTTGTAATAGCTATGAAAATATATGTAAAATTTTAAACGAAAAAACGTGGGGCGCATGCTATAGACAATAGTAAGGAGTGTAGAGTAGCTGGGTTGAGAACTCATTCGCATCAATAATATATACGCCCCACGGTTTTTCGTTTAAAATTTTACATATATTTTCATAGCTATTACAAATTCACAATCACAAATTTTCAGGACTATCTGTATGGTGTTAGAAATATGTTTGAGGTTCTAAATCTGTATGGGGATAGTGCCATTATTTTATACTTTTTAGTTCGTTATAAAAACGTGTTATATTAAAAAGTTTTTTTTATCTAATAATTTTTAATTTACAGCCTATAATGTTTTTTACCTGCCACTGGTTTGGACTTCTTAAACCAGGGTCAAAGCCTTTCACACGCTATGGATTTATGTATACGCAACTTTGTTACGATTCAATATTGGAAATTTAGGTAATTGATATAGAGCGAATTTCGCTCAACCTTAATTTGTTTTTAGTCGAGATTCGACTTTGACAATTTAAATATTTAAAATTAATTTATGATGTCTGCTAATCACGAGCCGTAAATTCAAGAAATCAACTAAAATCCGATTACACGAATTAGTGTTTAGCGATTACAGTATATAACCGCTAGAATATAGTTCAAATTGGATTCTTCAACAGAGATTCCTAAGCAGTAAATCTCTGATGGAGAATGAAATATCAGTCGACATTCGACTTATAGCAAAAAAAACCTCCACCAACTTGGGCGTCCACACAACTACGTTGTTTGTACTTTTTATATGCTAAACCTAACAAAGTAATTGTCGGTGAAAACCCGACAATTATCTACACCCTAATCAATGTTTTATGTTAGTTTTATAAAACGTGATATCCGCCACCAGTGTTTATTTCGTAAATTCAATATTTTTTTTTTCTAAACCTGACAAAGGAATTGTCGGTGAAAACCCGACAATTATTTACGCCCTAATATTTACTTGCGAAAATTCTGTCGGGATACGACATCCATCACCAAAAGTGAATTTAAAAAATTTAATAAAAGTTTTTTGTTACGCCTGTCTAACCTTTTCAAATTGCCGGTAAAAACCCTGACAATATCTAAATCCCTAATATAAGTATTAGGGTGGCCGTTAATTCCCAAATTAAAGATATTTATGAGAGGACTGGTAAAATCGATTATTTAGATGTCAAAAAGTAAACTATCAATTTAAAAAAATTTGTAACATTAGTTTTCGCGTGCCTTTAGATAAAACAATTTCCTCCTTTAAATAACATGGGAAAATCCATTTTCACGTTATGTTATTTATTTCCAACATTATCCGAATAGCTGTGAGTATCGGAAATGCTTAAAAACATCAAGAATACCTAAAGGAAAATTTCCCTTTTGAATAACAAATATAAATAATAATAAGATAGTCAAGAGATAGAGCCTACACGACCCACGTCCAATCAGAGTGCAGAGTGTTTAAAAATTGAAATCTCTCAGCAGTTACGAAAATTACTCCGTTTTAATTAAGTTGATTAATAAAATGTTCATTGTTAGGAATCCTAACAAATTTTATTTTAACTTGTTTAGATAACATGAACAATATTCCTTATAGTATAAACAATGTATGCTAATTATAATGTCATAAACCGACATTCAAAATTGAATTTTTTTTATTGAGAATTGCAAGGATTATTATTAAGAATTTTATTCATTAGAAATTGGAAATTTGTTCTTAACGCTTTTGGTATATTCAATGAGAGTTCCATGTGTCGTCAATTTTTTGAATATTTTACAAGAAAAAGTGTAAAATTACGTATTTGACGGCCAGGAAGGTTTTTATTTGATACGGGAACATTATTCATTTAGTGCAATGCTAAAATCTCGATTTTTGATCGTTCATAAATGGGTTATGTGTTGTTGCGACTAAATGTACTTGTTCAAAACAAATTTTCCTTTTACTATTTTTGATTTTTTTCAACATGTACGATACTCACAGCTATTCGGATAATGTTTTGATTTTCCCGTGTAATGGGGAAATTGTTTTATCTAGAGACACGTGAAAAAACTTACAAATCAAGAATGATTAGCATACATTCTTTATAATATAAGGAATATTATTCATGTTATCTAAACAACTTACAACTTAAAATAAAATTTGTTACTATTCGTAACAATAGGCATTTTATTGATCAACTTAATTAAAACGGAGTAATTTCGTAACTGCTGGGAGATTTCAAATTTTAAATACTCTGCACTCTGATTGGACGTGGGTCGTGTAGGCCCTATCTCTTGACTATCTTAATATTTATATTTGTTATTCAAAAGGGAAATTTTCCTTTATGTATTCTTGATGTTTTTAAGCATTTCCGATACTCACAGCTATTCGGATAATGTTGGAAATAAATAACATAACGTGAAAATGGATTTTCCCGTGTTATTTAAAGGGAGAAATTGTTTTATCTAAAGGCACGCGAAAATTAATGTCACAAATTTTTTAAAATTGATAATTTACTTTTTGACATCTAAATAATCGATTTTACCAGTCCTCTCATAAATATCTTTAATTTGGGAAATAACGGCCCCCTAATAAGTATACGCTTTGATAGTCTCTCTGACGACTTCGTCTGATCGACTGGGCCAGTTTCTTTCGGTGCAAGAAATTTTATTTCTCTTCCTCTGTCGAAATGAAAGATGGCGCTTGGTGGAGCTTTTTCACCACGGCACGATCACTTTACAGTGGTTGGAATTTAGACCATTTTCGTGATTAAAGTTTTCCTTAAAGCCCTTTTTGTTATTACTGGGTGACATAAGGAAAGTGTTTGTTTAGGCTGTATCAGATCCAACTTTTTGAGCAGCGGCAGAAGCAGAGGCAGAAGCAGAATTCTGCCCGCTGAATCAGATCCACGTAAAGCAGCAGCAGCGGCAGACTTTTAATTTTTTAGCAAGATATTTCAAAAATAACAAAAAATAACATTTTTTCTGAATCATAACTGTGTATATACATAAATAGATACAAAAAACCACCCTAAAATATCCATTTGTCATTTAAAAACAACTTGCCAAGTAACAAATGTTTGAAATGTCAAAAAATTCTGCTTTGCAAAGCAGCAAAATTAGGATTTGAGATGAGAAAGCAGCGGCAGAACTCTCTGCTGCTTTTCTTGTCACGTGACCCACGTAAGCCAATGGGAACAATTCTCTGCCGACGGTTCTGCTTTTCTGCTTTGGATCTGATACAGCCTTTTGTTTGATGATTAAATATATTATTTTGATTTTTTTATTTATTTTAGGAAGGAAGCGGACAGGAATTTAGGATTATGATACAGGTAATTTTTTGTGATCATTTTTATTTATTACTTTTCTTTTTAGCCTGACGTCATGACTATGATATATCTGGTCGGCGTCTGACAGGTTTGTTTACGTCTGTTTTGGATTTATAATTTATTTTAATATTTTTTATTTTCAGGCCAAAACAGTGTACCTAGAACCAGTGGTAATGATTTTCCGCTCTTTCACGTGGTGTTATTAGTTTTTCGATTTTTTTTTTCTTTTTCGAGATATAACGCGAAAACCACATTTTCGAATTTGTTTTCGAAATTGTGAAGTTAGCATACACTTTAGAGCAGCAAAGGTTTTTTTATTTTGTTCTACACCCCAAAAAGTACCTATGACCCAATTTTCAGCGATATCACATTTTGTGCTGGCTTTCAGTCTAAATTTGACTCTGGCAACTGGACTAATAAACAACTAGCTTATAAAAGATCAAACATAAATTACCAATCATTGAAAATTAATTGAATTTCTTTGCATTATCAATGTTTGTATTAAAGTATGTACATCTCAACCTCTCAATAGGAAATTATAATTGAATATGGCATATGAATTTAAGATGCGTTGAAATATAGAAATTTAACTAAGAAATAACGAATATTCAAATAATTTAAGAATTTTTGAACTTATATTAGTAACGAAATAGTCAAATAAGAAATAAATAAGAATTATATCCGCAAATTTCTACCTAATTAACGATGTAGAAATTTTTCGATAAAAGGGGAGTATTGTGGCAGCAATCGGCAACACACAACAACATGACAATCCATTGGCAACCCAGATTTGTTATCATCAAAAATCGACTGTTATCAGCTAACAGTTAACAACATGACCGGCAGTGAGTAGTTAGCCACGACACCAGCAGCAGCCACTGGACCGATGTCTTACCATAGTAAACCGCGTTAGTTTTAAGGAGTAATATTAATTAATAAAGTTATAACGTGAAGTAAATAAGTTTCTTTTTATAGAAATATATTTACATATATTTATATGTGGAATCAATCTGTGTGATACCAAAAACAACAAAGGCACACAAAATAATGAGAGAGAGGAGTTGCCGATGTTACGGTCACAACGGGATCGACGGACTGGATTCTTCACTTGCAAGTTAATCGTCGCCGGATAATTTTGATTTTTTTTTCTCATTGATGTTCATTTCTTTCATTTTGTTAATTTGAATTTTTAAAGCTAGTTTACTCGCGTCAAGTTTAATTGAATTTTGATTATATTTCGATAATATTGTACAGATAAAATTTCTTTGAAATAAAACAGTGTAATTTGGGACAAAAAATTACTGTTATTCTTTTTTGAAGTGCAAGCATTTCGGAATCGTACATTTTTTATGGTCCTTCGAGCCGGATGTGCAGTTTTCATTACCCGTTATACAGTGTCGAATTATTGTAATACTGTGCTAAAATAATTAATTAAGCGGTGCAAACATGGAACTGTGCTAAATGATTTAATTACTGTGCTAAAACCCTTGGATTACTAACTAAGGCAAAGGTGAAATTGTGACAAATTAAATTATTGTGACGAAATATTCTGGGGTATAGTGCCAAGGGGAAAACAGTGCGAAACCAGTGCGAAGTTTGTGACCTTATTATAACCTCCTGAAAAGCCGAACAAAGAAACCTATTGGTGAGTCCGTTCCATAATTTCCGTTATTGATAATCGAACGACATTTGTAAGAGTATTTAACTAACCACATACAAAATTTCAACTGCATATGTATTAAAATATAGTAACCAAATCAATTTAAAAAGGTTGCATACACGGTTGGTGATTTTGTTTTTCATTCCTATTTTTTTAATTATTTAAAGCTTATTATAGCAGCTATTGTTGCTCTTGATTTATTTTGGCCAAAGGCCTATTTTTAAAATAATTTAACCTTCGAGACTTTGAAGGCTTTTCAGATTTCTGTGCTGTAATCATAGCCATTTCCTACTTCTGTTGCTTCTGCAAAAAATATATGTTTAAAAAATGTATTAAGAATAATATTGTGTTTTACCTTTGAAGACTTAATTGATCAACAAAAACTCGTCGTTAAGGTTTTGTTTCTTGTGTGTCCTTCCCTAGCAATTTCTCAAGGTTTTTTGGTCTACTTAGTAATCGAATATGGTGAATAATATTTTAATTGCGTTTATAAATGCTTGAGTATGGATTCCAATTATTTTAAAATACTCATATAACTAGGCTTGGTTTCATTCATCATCATAAATAGCTCCACAGCCTGTTATTGGCCTTGGCTTCCTGCAACATCCTCCTCCAGAACTGTCGGTCCCTGGCTTGAAGTCTCCAATTTCTTATACCTAGGGTTCGTAGATCTTCTTCTACGCTGTCTAAATATCTCTTTTTTGGACGTCCCGTACCTCTGTGTCCGTCTGGTCTCTTGTTCATAATAATTTTTGTTATGCTGTCGTCACTGCTACGTTCAACATGTCCTGCCCATCGGATTCTGTTAATTTTTATAGTTTTAATGATGTTTGGATCTTTATACAACTGATACAATTCGTGATTGTATCTTCTCCTCCAAACACCGTTTTCGTTGATTCCTCCATATATAGTGCGCAGGATTTTTCTTTCGAAGCACCCTAGGAGGTGTTCTTCGTTACTTCTTAATGTCCAGGTTTCGGATCCATACAGTAGTATTGGCCTTATAAGAGTTCTGTACAGTTTTACTTTAGTGCTTCTTGATATGTTCCTTGATAAGAAATGTTTACGTAGCCCAAAGTAGCATCTGTTTCCCAGCGCTAATCTCCTTTTAACTTCTAATGTCGTGTCGTTGTCTTTTGAAATTAGCGTCCCTAGATATATAAATTCTTTTACTGCTTCGATGTTGTATGTATCAATTGTCATATTCTGGCGATCATTACGTCTTTTGGAGATGCACATATATTTCGTTTTCTCTTCATTAATTGCTAGTCCGAGTTTCTTTGCTGCTCTTTCTAGCGATATGAAGGCTTCTTTCATTGCTACGGGGGATCTGGCTAGTATTACGATGTCGATGCTTGGTTTCATTGGTAATGTCATTTTCCGATTTCTGTAGTTCTTCTATACTTTTTAGTGGAAGTATAGAGATTCCTCCTCCGCCACCAAAATATCCAGAATTTTCTTATTTTGCTCTTCAATTGTAGCTGTAATTAAAATAATTGTTTCATTTTCAATTACAAATTCATTTGCCATTACGTGTTTGTCAGTTCTCCGAATTTCTGGTCTATTCTATATATTGTATATGTATGTATATATATCTATATATTGTATATGTATGTATGTATAAACGGTAGCACTGTCTATTACAATAGTAATTCTCCACCGATATAAACGCTCTTTTGCCTCCACGGCGATTTTATGCCTGCAACAACACATTAGTTCCTTCCGCTTATTCCCCTGCATTCCTTTCGCACACTCTACAAACTAAAAATGGGTTCCTAAAAGGAACAACCCGACAACAATATTTTCAAACTCCTAAACTCTTCCAATAAGTCAAAAACCAAAGTTTGTCACCAATGCTCTACTAATTCCGGAATTCTCAAGGCCTCAAGCATCATTCTATCATCCTTCGAACTAAATTTACTACTACCGTGACGTGACTAACGATATGACGGACTGGAAGTGCAAAGGGTGACGCCTGAGCTTAGAATTCCAATACAAAAAATAACAACAAAGTAATTTTGCAAACCATTCTGTGAAGTTGATTTGCTACGATATCACCAAAGCATGATCAAATTAGTTGGATCCAGTGCGGCAATGTCCTCAATCTTTCTTGTATATCTTCAACGTTGTAATAGGACTGTTCTTCTTTTCTACACTGCCAGAAAATTAACGTATACAAACTAACACATTGTTCCTTACTTACAGAACGAAAAAAAAAAAAAAATCTTGCTTCTCAATTAATTTAAAATCTTGCAAGACGAGGCTACAGTGAAAAGAAAAGAAAATTCATCACTTTTTTCATTAAATTCAATTTTCTCCAAGAAAGTGAAAACCACAAGAAAAATTTGAAGAAGTTTTATGTTCAAAGCTGCTTAAATTTACAAAGATAATTTTACATCCTTGTAAATTCATTTTTACCCTGACTCCTCTATATAAAAAATAAAGAAAAATTTTAGAGCAGAAGATAATAAAATGCCAGGCGGGCCAAGTGGTCGCAGGAATATAAATTAATAGAACACACTTTATCTGTTCAAAATCCTATTTTATTAAATTCATGAAGAAACTCCAAGCTTTTACTTTAATCTAATTAAATTATGCTTATTTAGCAGAGCTCAAGGAACAGCCGAGTCCAAACCTTGTCATTTTTAAAGGCACTAAACCCAAAAACCAACATCACAAATTCCTCCACATCCTATGGATATTTTTTATGGCACTTGTTCTCCAAGAATTTTAGTTTCAGTTCAGAGGAAAAGCCTTGGAAAATATATAGAAGGGAAGTCCTAGAATTTCTTCCTTACTCCAGAGAGTGCTTTACTTTGGAACTTCCTTTTACCGTACTTATAGCGTGGTGTGCGTGATATCAAATACCACCAGGAAGCGATCTCGGTGTACAAATATTTGCAAAGCAATTTACGAGCAACCATGTTCAGGGTCCCCCTTATGAAAACAAAATGCTTTAATGCTATTATCGCCAAGTGAATATGCCTATTATGCTCACTACAATAGACCGAGAGATTTACAAAAGTACAAACATCCACGTCCCACATGAGTACTTTATTCGTAACAAAAGCTGGAGTCGTGCATTTAGATATGGATTTGATTGAATTTTAGATACTGATTTTATATCAGAAGTAAATTTATTGTTATCTCGTGGCTATTATTTAGAGCAGAAATTAATCATGGACTCCGCTGCGTCAATATCGTAGTATTTACAGTTAGATGCTGTTTTGCAAAATACGCATCACGCGTTAGTTTAAAATTATTTGGCAACCTGGAAGTAATTTTTTTGTTCACCTTTTGTGTGGGGGAAACCTTTTGAGTACATTCATGTGCTCGTATTATTTATAATAAGCAATGTTCTTTTGATTTTAAAATAACATTTTCACTCTGCAAGGCGAAGGAATTAGGCTAAATTATTTAAACGGATTTATCTACCCTAGATCTACTAGAAGGTGTCAGCAGGGGCAGCAAAGAGCGTAGGGATGGTAGGAAAAGTTCACTCGTCAGTGGCCGTACGTAAGGTTCAGGATAAGGGAAGCAATGCTCATGGCAAACGATAAAAGTAAAAGTATCGAAGGCTTTCACTAAAAAACTGAAAAATAACAAATAGTGGAATCAGATAAGCAAAACATAACACTCTCAAATTTTTTTGGAACATGCTCTTTATGATCTATCTATGTGCCCCTTAATCCCTCGTGGGACATAGGGCGGAAACAGTTGCCCTCCAGCGGACTCTGTTTTGCGCGACAGCTCTTGGCTCTGACCAGGATCTCCCAGTAGTTGCGGCCTCTGCTAGTAGGGTTCTCCTCCACGTTGTTCTAGGTCTTCCAACTCGACGGGATCCTTGCGGGTTCCAGTCAAGGGCCTGTTTGGCTAGATTTTCGTTATCGCGTCGCAAGGTGTGGCCAACCCAATTCCATTTCCTTCGCCTGATTTGGTCGTCTATCCTTTCTTGGCCGGCACGGCGCCATAGTTCTTCATTTGAAATTCTATCTTGCCAGCGGATTTTTAGGATACGACGTAGGCATTTGTTTATGAAGACTTGTAGGCGCCCTGTGATGAATTGGGTGACTTTCCATGTTTCGCAACCGTATAAAAGAACTGCCTTAACGTTGGAGTTGAACAGCCGCAATTTGGTGTTGGTTGAGATCTCCGTTGATCTCCATATGCGGAACAAGCATGCATATGCGCTTCGTGCTTTATTTATTCTGGAACTGACGTCTTCTTCTGCACCACCATTTTCGGTAATAATACTACCGAGGTAGCAGAATTTATCTACCAGTTCCACGTCACGGTTATTCAGCGCAGTTCGTTCAAGTGTGTTTGCATTTATCCGCATTTCTTTGGTTTTATTCGGATTCAGCCTTAAGCCTGCTAGACTACTTTCTGCTGCCAAATTGTTTAACATGTTTTTTAGCTTCTGATGTCTGTGGGCCTGCAAACAGATATCATCTGCGTAGTCGAGGTCATTAAGGCGATCTAGCAAACCCCACTGTATGCCGCCTGTTCTACTATCTAGAGCGCCAACAAGAATGTCATTTATTACTATAAGAAATAGTAATGGGGATAGTAAGCATCCTTGTCGTACTCCTGAACTCACCTCAAAGCTGTCGGATAATTTTCCGTTATGGAGAACTCTGCATTTGAAATTGTTGTATAGGGCTTTTATCAGTTCTATTATCTTATCCGGCAGTCCACGTCGCCGTAATGCCTGCCATATAAAGCTCCTATTAACCGAGTCGAACGCTTTCTCATAATCTACGAAAGCAAGGTAAAGGGGGGATCGGAATTCAGTAGACTGTTCCACTATTATTCTTAAGGTGTTGATGTGATCTATACATGAACGGCCCTTCCTGAATCCGGCCTGCTGCCTTCTAAGCGTTTGATCTACTGCCTCTCTTATTCTTGATAGTATAGTGTGGGACAAGATTTTACCCACAGTAGATAATAGACAGATGCCTCTCCAGTTGTCGCATATTGTTAGATCCCCCTTTTTGGGTATTTTGACTATGATTCCTTCCGTCCAATCCTCCGGAAAGGTACAGGTGTTCCATGCTAATTCGAGGATTGGCTGAAGCGCATCTGCTATGAGGCTTGAGTCGGCTTTCAACAATTCTGGCGGGATACCATCTTTTCCAGCTGCTTTACCATTGGCCATCGCATGAATTGCGGTTACTATTTCCGTCTTGGATGGGGCCCGGGTGTTGATTCTTATCGGCTGTGCATTATTGCTGTTTTCCTGAGGTTCCTGTGTGAGTGAGCCATTCAAGGCGGCGAAGAAATAATCTCTCCATCTTTGGAGCTGCTCCTCGTCGCTGCACAGCAGCCTTCCATCCGCACTCTTAACGGCATGCTTTTTAGTAGAGTGCTTTCCCGAGAGCTGTTTAGTAATTTGGTACAGCACTTTACTGTTGCCTGTGTTTGCCGCGTTTTCCGCTTTTTCTGCGAGCTCGTTTATCTGCTGCCTTTTATCACGCCGGACACTTCTCTTTACCTCTCGGTGTAATTGAGAGTACTCCCGTTCAAGTTGGTGACGTCTATCCGGGTCGCTTGTAGAGTTTATGTTATTTTTGAGGGCCCTCCTGCGTTCTATTTTTTGCCAGGTGCTGTCCGAGATCCAATGTTGCATGTTTCTCTGGACATAACCGATGCTCGTTTCCGCAGCCGTCAATATAGCGCCCTTTGTTGTACTCCACAGGTCTTCAATATTTGTGTCGTCAGAAACGGTTTGCTGGTTTAATATTTGCTGCAGGTTTCCAGCTAATTCTCGCTTTTTAGCGCTCTCCCGCAAGAGGTCAACGTTAAACCGTCTACGGTTTATAGATTCACGTTGAAAGTTTCTGATTGCAGCGATTCTAAGGCGAATAGTTGCTACAACCAAATGGTGGTCGCTTCCAGTGTCCGCTCCCCTGAAGCTCCTGACATCTTCCAGAATGGTTCTCCATCTGCGGCTGACGGCCACATGATCTATCTGATTTCTCGTTCTACCATCGGGCGATACCCAGGTCTCTTTATGTATCTTCTTGTGACAAAAGTAAGCTCCACCTACCATAAGTTGATGGGA
This sequence comes from Thereva unica, assembly GCA_949987705.1. NCBI lineage: Eukaryota > Metazoa > Arthropoda > Insecta > Diptera > Therevidae > Thereva > Thereva unica. The sequence goes on along the minus strand of OX465281.1, from coordinate 161,234,186 downwards.
AGAACAAAAGTCAACGAAAAGCTCACCATTGTTATTGGTAACTTGGCTTAGGCCTTGTTTTCCAATTGTTTGTTCAAGACCGGTGTTGTCGTGACCGATTTGTGCATTTGAGTCACCCATTAATACAATGATGTCTCCCCTTGGAATAGAGCGAAAAACCTCATTCAGTCGCATGTAGAACTCGTCTTTGATGTCATCTTCTGCGTCTTCGGTTGGAGCATAGCATTGAACTACCGTAGTACTTCTTAGCCTGGTACGTAGGCGCACGGTAATAATCCTCTCAGAAACTGGTGACCAGCTAATGAGGCTAGCCCTGGCTTCTTTGGTGAGTATTACGCCAACACCACTCCTACGGCTTTCAGTTTCATTTCTCCCAGAATATAAGAAGGACTCGCCCTTTGGGCAGATATGTTCCCCCGCATCGGGCCATCTGGTTTCGCTCAGTCCCATGATCTTGATTTTATATCGATTCATCTCGTTGAGAACTTCATCCAGCCGTCCCTCAGCAAGCATTGTTCTCACATTCCATGATCCGATTCGTGTCCTTGTTCGAAAAGCATAGGTCGTCGTCGTGTTGTCCATCCGGTTCCGAGGCACTGTTTGCTTTTTTCTATTGCATAGAAAGTAACTGACTGACAGACAACGCACAACTTAAACCGCTAGAGGTAAAGTGTTGAAATTTTGAAAGTGCATCCCTAGAGATTTTTCGAAATTCATCCCCTAAGGGGGTGAAATGGGGTCAACTCAAAACCGCTGTAGCTATAAGGCTGAAATTTCGACAGTGCATCTCTATAACGACGTGGACATCCACTAAGAAGCGATTTTTCGAAATTCATCCCCTAAGGGGGTGAAATGGGGTTTAACCAAACCGCTGGAACTATAGGGCTGAAATATTGACAGTGCATCCCTATAATGACGTGGACATCCACTAAAAAGCGATTTTTCAAAATTCATTCCCTAAGGGGGTGAAATGGGGTTTATCCAAACCGCTAAGGCTATAGGACTGAAATTTTGACAGTGCATCCCTATAATGACGTGGACATCCACTAAGAAGCGATTCTTCGAAATTCATCCCCTAAGGGGTTAAAATAAGGTTTATCTAAACCTCTGAAGTTATAGGGCTGAAATTTTGACAGTGCATCCCTATAATGGCGTGGACATCCACTATAAAGCGATTTTTCGAAATTCATCCCCTAAGGGGTGAAATGGGGCAACCATACTACTGGAGCTATAGGGCTGAAATTATGACAGTGCATCCCCTTAATGACGTGGACATCCACTAAAAAGCGATTTTTCAAAATTCATCCCCTAAGAGGGTAAAATGGGGTCAACCCAAAACGGCTGGAACTACAGGGCTAAATTTTGACAGTGCATCCCTGTAATGACGTAGACATCCACTAAAAAGCGATTTTTCGAAGTTCATCCCCTAAGGGGTTGAAATGGGGTTTACTCAAAGCGCTGGACCTATAGGGCTGAAATTTTGACAGTGCATCCCCTTAATGACGTGGACATCCACTAAGAAGCGATTTTTCGAAATTCATCCTCTAAACGGTGAAATGGGGCAACCATACTACTGGAGCTATAGGGCTGAAATTTGGACAGTGCATCCCTATAATGACGTGGACATCCACTAAGAGGCGATTACTCGAAATTCATCCACTAAGGGGGTGAAATGGGGTTAACCCAAACCTATGAAGCTGAAGGGCTGAAATTTTGACAGTGCATCCCTACAATCTCGAAGAAATGAATGACTCGAAATTCACTTTATTTAATATTCATTTGTGATTGCTTCATAATTTCTTGCACCCACGTAAATAGGCGAACACACATAAGGAACGCTCGTCAAACCCTAAAATTTCACTTCTCTTGCTGACATATGTATACATGCCAATCTCTGCTTCAAAACTTGTAGATTTGTTGAGCAGAGGTGATAAACGCAGCAATTTGTTTACCATATTTATTAAAAAAATGCGCTGTAATAAACCCTTTGTAGGGATAGTAACAGCTGACTTTTTTGTTTGTGAACTTCCCAGTATTGGAAGTTATTGTAATCGGTCCGAAAATCGAAATCGTAAATTTCGACGTATTTTCATCTTTCAAGGTCCGAGGAGCATTTTAAGCAAAAAATTGAGAGGAAGTATGTGCGTGTGTGTATCTGCGTACGGATGTGGTCATTTTTTCCTGCACGATATCGCGCGAACCAAAAAAGATATCGACTTCGTCGAGGTGTCGTTCGAAGCGTATTAACCGAAATATGATCTGAAAAGATTTTCATAAAATTCGGTCGAGCCGTTTTTTTGCTTAAGCGGCGATATCGCCCGAACCACGAAAGATATTGACTTACTTGAGATGCCGTTTAAAGCGTATTAGCGACAATATAATCGGAAAAGATTTTTATAATATTCGTTGAGCGGTTTTTTGGTTTAAGTTATTTTTGTCCCTGCATGATATCGCGCGAACTATAAAAGATATCGATTTAGTTGACGTTCGAAGAGTATTGAGCAAAATATGATCTGAAAAGATTTTCATAAAATTCGGTCAAACCGTTTTTTTGTTTAAACGACGTTTATGATTTTTGTACCTGCACGATACCGCGCGAACTTAAAACTATGTCGACTTCATTGAGGTGCCGAAAAAAGAATATTAACGAAGAAATGCTCTGAAAAAAATTTCATAATGTTCGGTGGGGCCTTTTTGGTTGAAATAGAAAAACTTCGGCTAATTGTCAGAAAGACCTTAAATTGACAAGTTTTGCTAATATCTAATAAACTCGATGGAATGAGGCCCGTTCTAAACGAAGTGATCTTTTTTGGGTTCTGCACAGCGATAGCCTTCGAACAAAACATCACTTGTCAAAATCCGACAACCTTTCAAAATCGTGCAAGAATTTCGTTACCCTTTACAAACAGCGCGAATTTTTCAAACCTTGGATTAGCAGTTTTTGACGGGGACTTGTTTTCTACGCGTGATACAGTTTCAGGAAATTGCGGTTCATCCCGGGATTTCCGGTAGTTACCGCCAAATTTGTTCTTTTTGGTCAAGTCTGACAAGTACTTAACAGTTACAGTTTTACTAATATCTCCGGAAAGCTTTGGAATTTCAAAATGAAGTCATTCGCTTCTCAGTTTGTCAACGGCGCTTCAGCACGCTCAATACGAATTTGAACACCCGCTTTAGTGCAGCGAACGAAATACGGAGGAAATGTTTGTTTTCTAACGTTCAGGAAAAACAAATTCTCTAGAAAAATCTTGTGGATTTACTACTATTATAGTTATTTGAACTAGCTTCTCTCAGGATTGCTTTGTCATCAGTTCTGATACTAGCCAATTTTCCACCAGTGCTAAACGTATAACTATTATGTAAGAAGTCAGTTTATTCCATCTTCCTCTATCATATGGGAAGTTAATCGGGTGGACCGAAGGGGTCAAACCCACATCCCAACTAGTTTTTTTTATTTGAAGGGAAACATTGCACATAATAAACCGTTTTTATTTAAAGCGTTGCAATGCACGCTGGTTTTATGCTAGTCTAAAATACGACAAGCTTGATCATTAGATATTTTAGGTATAACCAAAGCCTCAACGGTAGTGCTAAATTCATTTACACGAGATCTAATTACAAGGCGAACCTTATGTCTGACTTTCACAGACAAGAGTCCAATAGCATCAATATTGATATGAACCCTCGATTTTTTCCAACGAAGTTGCTGCACTACTCTCTCCGAAACGAAATGCGAATGGGTGCACCTGAGTCTTTAGGAGAAGCCTCGGACTTATTATTTGAGAAACTTGATCCTTGACCCATCACAGTATCACATACTGAAGTTCTATGAAGCAGAGTGTGGTGCTTGAAATTACAATACTTGTACCTACGTGATTTACAATTTGTAGTTCTATGACCCAATTTTAAACAGTTAATACATGAATTTAATCGTTTTATCTCATTATATCTTTCTAAAGGTGACAGATTCCGAAAATCTTCACAACCTGCGATATCATGATCTCGTTTTTTACATAATATACAAGCTACATCAACGTGATTAACAGAAACGGTTGACCTTTGCACGAAGTGCTTTCTATTATGAAAGGTAGGTTTGAAAGTTTCCACCTTGCGTGGCCGCGTAGGTTCATTTTTTCCGAAATCAGCATTTTCCAACGCCTGGCATCGTTTGTCCAAGAAACGAGAAAACTCTTCCAATGAAGGCAAAACATTAAGAGGTGCTTCCTCTTCCAACTTTAACTTAGTTTCCGAATCGATTTTATTTGTAATCAATTTCAATAACAAACCATCTGTTATTTGCTCAATTGTGGCCATGCCTTTCAAAGCTCTAAGGTGAGAATTAACTAAATCACTTAATGCGCGCAATTGCACTACCGAGGTTTTTTCGACGGGCGTAATCTCAAATAAGTTCCTTATAAGTCCTTGAAAAATTAACCTTTTGTTCTCGTATAGCGCCTTTAGAAGATCAATAGCATTACTAAAACCATCATCATCTAGGCAAATGTTGTTGATAACTTCAAGCGGACCAGCCTGTAATGACTCTCGGAGATACGCCAATTTTTCAATGTTGGTAATATCATCATTATCCTCTACCAAAGTTCGAAAAGTGGCATAAAAATCAGTCCAGTCCTGAAAATTACCAGAAAAGGGCTTAATTTGCAATTTAGGCAACCTGACGTTGGTTTTAGGGTGCGAGGAGAATGATAAAGAGCTTGGAAGAGAAGCTCTGGGCCACCTTTGGTCAATTAACGCTAATAATTTGCTTTTTATGTAAATGTATGTTTCTTCATACAAATAACGTTATGTAAATGTATGTTTCTTCATACAAATAACGTTTATCGCCTTTCTGCTCTTCCGGATCTTCAACTTCCAACCGCGTTTGAAATTCGTTGAATCTCACCATGTAGCTTTCCAATAGACTCAGTCATGTTTCCACTTCGGACAACGGCATGAATCTACCAGGAGTACAATATAATTTTTCATTTTGGTCTGCTGCACCGTAACCGTCCCGCGCAATACACGAGCATCGCTAATAATTTTCCTATTATCAACCCTTTTGGAGCTAGCAGTCGATTTAGCACTACCGGCATCGCTATTGTCTATCATTCTAAACTTCAATTGTCTATCAACTACACTTCAATTCAAATTACAAAGACAAAAAACAGCAACCGCTATTACTGTTTAGCTTTGGAAATTTTCTAAATGCTAAAGTCTTTCAAACTGCTATAGCTACTTGCTAACCGAAATACAAAACACAGAGATGAGATCCTTTGTACCTATTCAAATTTATGTGTTTTAAATATGTAAATGTTTTAAATATATCCAACGCGAATTTTTTTCCTTACTAAATTCACTTCCAAAATTATTTGCATTTATACATTAATGTTTAAATCCTATTCAAATTGTGTGATCACTTTAATAATTATTCAGTTAAAATAAAGTTGTACTCACAGCATTTCCTCGAGCAAATATACCTGATATATGCATGCGTAATTATTTTCCAGTATTTTCATCCAAAAATTTTATCTCCGTTTCCAAAAATTTATTAATATGTACTGTTGAATCTCCTACATAAAAACATAAAAAAAAATAGAAAAAATTAGCATAGACATAGAATAAGCACAAAAGTAAATTCCTTCACACCGTAATTCAATACCATTTCCTGCACTTGCACCAAAAAGCTTTTTATCTCCTCAAGAAAATGCACCGTAAACTAATTATTAAAAGGTAAAATTCGTCGCCAGACGAAATTTAATGCTTTTGTTTTTCAACTTGAATTTTCTCGTGAGAAAAGAAATATGTCGATTATGTTGTTCTTTTTGTTAGTTTAAAAATTAGTATTTAAGAAAAGTTGGAAAATAAATGAAGGGATTCAGAGATTATCTATTCACCTGAAACAAAGGCTTTTATTTCGCGTATTACCAAGTGAGCCTACTTGGAACAATCATTCTAGTGTAGCAGTATCAAGCACTATTTTACACATAACGTCATACGCTTACGGGTACAAGAACCCTAAGCAAATTATAATCGAAACTTTAAGGCAAAAGAGTCTTAGACATGTACGTTGCAATTAAACTCCAAACTAATCCAAAATCCGGCAACCGTTATTACAGCTCAGCACGTATCCAGTGAGAAATAAATTATAGCGGATAACAAAATCCGTTATAGCGGATAACCGAATCTGAACCGCAATGCGTTACACGTGTGTGCGTTTTTCTTTTGTAACGGTTTGCACTCATGTAAATCCAAAGCCAATCTCAAAATATATTTTAATAAATATATGTATGTAAATTTTTTAATTATTTTTCAAAGATGCGCTCACCTTAGACATGTGCACTTATAAAAAAAAATAAAAAAAAAATTTTTAAGAAACTCTTTTCTTTACCTTAATATATTGATCAGTTGTGAACACAAAATTAATATAAATACTAAAAAAATCGACTAAAAGGTAAAAAATAAGAAGATTTTTAACAATATAAACTTTTAAATCAAAATGGAAAAAATCTCACACATTAGGTCCCCATACACTACAAGGTGTTATGCGTACAAACATGTCCCACAATCTTTCTGACAAACTTGTTTGAACGCCGCGCTTACCCATACACTATTATGGTTTTCATTTTCCTTTAAAGATTTCAAATCGAAATGAGTTCTTTAACTAGGAATAAGTTGTAATCAATAGCCTTTGAAATTTTATGTTATGCACAGAACTGTCAGATAAAACCACGAAAAAATCAAACCATTTTGATATTTGGGACAAACTTGTGACAAACATAAAACCAAAAACCAAATTCACCACACACTGTCAATCTTTGTTTGAACGCCTTGTTTGTACGCATAAAACCTTGTAGTGTATGGGTGGTTAATGGAACGCGATTCCTTAAAGAAAAGCGTGGGGTGCGTTTTTATGAAACAAAATGCTCAATTAGTGAAAATTCGTAGCTGTCTGAAATGTTAAAATGTACTCACGGCAGTCATGTTTTTTTAAGTTCAGGTTGGTATGGGCGCCCCACGCTTTTCTTTAAGGAATGTGTGAGATTTTTTCCATTTTGATTTAAAAGTTTATATTGTTTAAAATCTTCTTATTTTTTACCTTTTAGTCGATTTTTTAGTATTTATATTAATTTTGTGTTCACAACTGATCAATATATTAAGGTAAAGAAAAGAGTTTCTTAAAAATTTTTTTTTTATTTTTTTTATTTTTTACTTTTTAGTAACGAATAGCGTTAATTAATACATTACAATTTCCAAACTTTTAATTAGATTATCATGTTAAATAAGGAAACTTTTTTACATGTTTTGTATTTGTTTCTTTACAACAGTTCTCAAGTGCAGCCCAAAAATGCACAATTTTATGACCCCTCAAAAATCTAATAGCGCTCTACGTTTTTTTTACATTTTGAAAGGTAGTGTGCTCGCGTATACTGGCTGGAGCAATAAAAACTAAAAACTGGAAACATATTTTTTTGCATCTTTTTAAATCATATTTTTATTTGCTATTGGTAGCTATGTTATGTCTTCCGCCATTTTTTAGTGAACGCCATATTTGATTTAAAACGACGTCATACAGTTTACTTACTCACTTTAATACACTTTCATTTGATATCCATACCGAGAGCGAAGTAAATAAAAGGGTAAACCGTCATTTTGTGTTGGCCGCCATTTTGAATTGAAATGACGGGACACAGACAACAGTATTCTAATTGTCACTCCCTTCCATTTGATACCCATGCCGAGCGCGTTGTAAAGAAAAATTGATCCTCAGTTTTGTGTTGGCCGCCACTTTTATGCCGCCATTTTTCTACCGCCATTTTGAATTTAGGATGACGCTAATTGTATTCAACTTGTTATAACCTTTCATTTGATACCCATATCGAACGAGTGGCTTGTAAAGAAAAATGTAATCCATCATATTTTTTTGGCCGCCATTTTTAATTTGGAACTATCATTTTCGTGTGTTTTCGTCGGAAATACACATGTCTGTTAATTTTTACCAATTTTTATTGAAGGGAAGTGAATTTTAAGACTCTACATTGAGTAGAACGAATAATTCCAAGCATTTTTTATTAAAAATCGTTTTTCGTTACTCAACAACAAAATCAACAACAAAAAATGTAACAAAATGTCATATTCGTGTATTGTCATCGGGAATATGTATGCCTGCAAAGTTTCATCCATTTGCATTGAGTAAAAGGCGGTTAAATTAACGTTACAAGATTTGATGCTCCGAAGTGAAAGTAAAGAAAAGAGTTTAAAAAGTGTACTAACAGCAATGAATATACCTGGTCCACTGAACGAGAAATTATGTTCAACTCACATATATTATGTATCTTCTTCTTCTTTAACGGCTCTACAACCGGGATCCGGTCCTGGCCTCGCGCAACTGTTCTCTCCACCGGTCCCGATTCTGAGCCGATGTCATCCAGTTTGGCATCCCTAAACTCTGAGCGTCCTGGTCCACGCCATCCTTCCAGCGAAGGTTGGGCCTCCCTCGCTGTCGCACCCCATAGGTCTTACCGCAGAGAACTTTCCGAGCAGGCTCATCTTCACTCATACGAGCTAGATGCCCTGCCCACCGGAGCCTACCGAGCTTTATTTTCTTCACAACATCTATGTCGCGATAGCGCTCGTAGATCTCGTCATTGTAGAGTCTCCGGAATCGTCCTTCCTCACATACGGGGCCAACAATCCTCCGAAGTATTTTCCTCTCAAACACGCCCAAGAGGTTTGAGTGCTTTTTGCTAAGCACCCACGTTTCGGATGCATATGTGAGAACGGGTAAGACCATCGTCTTATATAGTAAAAGTTTAGACGTTATGGTTAGATATTTGGATTTGAAGAGCCTTGACAGACTATAGTAGGCTTTGTTGGCTTTTAGCAGTCGTGCGCGTATTTCTGGTTCCATGCTATTGTCGGCTGCTACTATTGACCCAAGGTAGGTAAATGATTTTACCACGTCAAACTCGTGTTCCGCTACCTTGATTGTGGGACCAATGTTAGGTGTTCTTCCAGACGAGGCCACCATGTACTTTGTTTTGCTTTCGTTAATGTGCAGTCCCAGATTTCCTGCCGCTTGCTCAATCTGAGTGAAAGCTTCTTGTACAGCTGTTGTTGTTCTTCCAATGATGTCAATGTCGTCTGCGTAAGCCAGTAATTGGGTGGACTTGTGGAGGATTGTACCCCTTGATGTCACGCCCGAATCTCGGATCACTTTCTCCAACGCCAGGTTGAAAAGGAGGCAGGCCAGACCGTCCCCTTGTCGGAGTCCATTATAGATGTTGATTGGTCTGGACAGTGTTCCGGATACCTTTACTTGGCTTGACACATTGATCATGGTCAACCTACATAGTCTTGTCAGTTTGTTGGGGATGCCGAATTCTCTCATGGCTTTGTAGAGTTCTACCCTGGCTATGCTATCATAGGCGGCTTTAAAGTCTATGAAGAGGTGTTGAATTGAGTTTTGAAACTCTAGACATTTTTCCATAGCCTGCCTCAAGGTAAAAATCTGATCAGTCGTTGATTTGCCTGGGCTGAAGCCACACTGGTAATGGCCTATGATGTTTCTGGCGTATGGGGCCATCCTGTTTTGTAGGATAGCGGAGAATATCTTATACACGGTACTCAACAACGTTATACCGCGATAATTAGTGCACGCTGTGATATCTCCTTTTTTGTGTACCGGACAGAGGATGCCTTTTCTCCAGTCTTCTGGCATCACTTCCTGCTCCCATACTTGCACAATTAATTCATGAATCGCTTGGTGTAATGTAGGCCCTCCATATTTAACCAGCTTCGCTGCGATGCCGTCTGCACCCGAGGCCTTGTTGTTTTTGAGCCGGCTGATGGCTCTGCTAACTTCTTCTATGCTTGGTGGCGGCAGCATAGCATTGTCATCAGATATTGGTGGAGCCTCCGAATCCTCAGTTAGCTCAGTTATGTATACATATTTCTAACTCCAATCAATGTCCAGTCAATCCAGAATTTCACTATATCCAATTCTAAGTAAAGATGCTTTGGTCCTCAAGACTAATTACTCCCGCGTTGTGGCAACTTATTTCTTGACGAATTTATCCAAAAAAAAGAAACACCTTTGAGTCACGACATATTGCTATATTTCCACTGATAATCCATGCGATAAATTTCCCAAAAAGCTGGTCACTGCTCGGGCGCAAATGTATTCCTTAAGATTTTTTAAGGCAACTAAACAACGATTTTACTATGGGACGAGAACTTTATTTCGCACTTCTAGGCTTACAGATCGTGACTATTTTTTCATTTACAAAAATTCAATATCGATATCAATTCAAATGAAAGTTAAATTACAGTACATTATTAGGATAATGATAAGAAAGAAGAGTGCAAAAATTTAGTGTTACCATAGGTATTGAAATTTTAGAATTTTACATGAAATGAAATTTACATTCAAAACAATGAATTAAATTTATATAGTTGGAATTTAGGAAATAGTTAACAAAATAAATAGTAATAATAAAATAATATGAATTTATATAATTGGAATTTAGGAAGTAGTTAACAGTTTCCTTCATACTTTCCATAACCCAGATCTTAAGTGGTCAACCAAGTGTGTGTACAACGGGACGCACAAGTAAAAGAAAGTCTAGATCAATGTCAGCAGAATATTTCTTTACGTGGACATTATGTAGGGATGATGTGATGAACTTCTCTATAATCGTGACATTGACGGAAAAGTAGATAGTAGATAGACTTCGGACAACGGCATGAATCTACCAGGAGTATCAATATAATTTTTCATTTTGGTCTGCTGCACCGTAACCGCCCCGCGCAATACACGAGCATCGCTAATAATTTTCCTATTATCAACTGTTCCGGAGAGCTGCCTAAAAAAGTTAAATGACCAGATTACAGCAAAATTCAATGTGAAGGAAAGCAATATCTACTTACGTTATGTATATGATGACCTTTGTATATATTCAATTGACGCCTCTCCATTAATAAATATTATAAGCTAAAATTAAATTAATTAAAATTAGGGAAAGTGATTTTCTTACCTCATTTAAAATAAATCCAAAATAAAATTCACTTAAAACTAAACAAACAAAAACACACGAATATAAACACCCGATGACAAATTAAATTGTCAAAATCAGCTGTCTTGGACAACCATATTACCAAGGGCTGCATTATCTACAACAATATCGTAATATCGTAACACCCTGTGAAGAGAGCCTAACCGCTAGGCACAGGATACCGGAGAGGTCTCCCGAAAAATACAAGGACAAAAAGGTCAACCCGATCTTCCCAAAAAATTCTCATTGGGATGAGTTGGCCGTTTTTTCCACTTTCCGTTGACCCATGAAAGAAGAAAGATCTCTAAGAAATTTGCAGCCCTTGCTGAGTGAATCGTATAATATTATCAATTTTTTTATTACAGACTATATGAAAGGGGAAGAAAATCGCGCTCCCTAACAAATTAGTGATTTTAAGTTGTTTAATTTTCATTTTTCTTTTGCCGAACTTAAATAAAATAAAATAAAAGGTTTAAAAGTTTTAAGTTTTTTGAGTTTTAAAATTTATTGAATTATACATTTATAACGTTGCATAAATAGAGGCGAATTATAAACTTTTGTATAAAAACAGAATAGTGCGTTTGATTTGTGAATTTAAACCATTGTTTTGCAAGATCGAGGTTGGCATAGGTAGGAAGCCGGCACATTCGTGGGCTCTAGCACATTGATTATAGAGTAAGTAGATATGGACAAACATCTTTCAGGTTGTCTTGTTAGATGGCGATAGTTACACTGAATTAAGTTTTAGGGCTGCGAATTTCTGTTGTAAACCTCTAAAATTAATGGGAATGGGTTTACAACATTAGTTTAATAATATTAATTTTTTATTAGTGCATAACAATCATAAAATAGACAATTTTTTTAATTTTGCTATTTTTTAGTAAAACATAAAAAAGCGGGTTTGCGCCTGAATTTAAAAAAGCATTTCAAAGCCCTTGACGCATGTTGGAAGAAAAACCAAAAGTTTCGGATCTAAAAATAGATTCCTGTGCGGGCATTCCTTTTGTTTTGTTTTGGAAGGGGGGCTGAAACTACGATGATTTCTTGGTCGGTGGCTGAAATTTATGAATAAAGAAATTACGAATGGGAAGAGAGATTTAATGGGAAATTTAGCATCGTGTTTTTTTTATTTTGAGAAAAATTAAATAAGTTTGTTTTTAACAAAATTCTAGTTTTTTTGTATTGATGTTAATTATTGCTTTTAGAGCAAATTGAGCAAACTATTTGAAAATGTGAATATATGTGTAGGTACATATTTGCGTGCGATAATAGAAAAAAATAAAAAACTTTCGTTTAAAACCCTACTTCATATTTCGTCAATGAAAAAAGAAGAGTTCAGATTTTGAAAGATTTTTTAAAATGTTTGTATTAAGGGTAATTGTTTACTTTATCAGACGCAAAAGTTCGTGCAATACTCCAAAATATAGAGTTTTTGGTGGGAGAATTAAACTGCTATTTTTTATAAAAATTACTTTTACAAAATTTTAACCCTGAATAACCAACCGGTGACCAACGGCTAATTCCAAAAGCAACATGCTCTGGTCAACCCCTTACAAAGCCTACCTCCTGCGGGGGTGCGGTGATAAAGTAAATAATTATCTAAAATTCTAAGAATTTTGTATACATGTATATGAATATCCCACTCCACCACCCGTTCATTTAATTATGGCAGCTTCAATAAAACTACCCTTTTGCTTACTTCTGATAGTATCAAATTTTAAAAATTAATGAAAATAATCCAATTAGAAATGAAAATAATTTAAATTATTAAGAACAAACCAGTCTGGATTCATTATTCAACTGGAAGCCTGCCATGAAAACCTATAATTAGTGGCGGGTCCGTCGACACAAAAACTCAGTTGTTGCAAACAAGTTGCAATTCTTGATGTTCAGGTTGCAACGAGAGCCAAACTTCAAGAAGAAAGATGTACACATATTGTGTAGCTATAAGAATGATGAGGGCTCACATGCTCTTGCTTGGGACGACCAGCTTTTTTAGTATGTATAAATTAACCGTTAATTTAAAGGCCTTCGTGATATTCAATATTCATCTTACTAGGTAGCTGGGCATGTGAGCCATAAGATTTCCCATTGAGTTTTATCTGTGAAACAAAGGAAAGCCGCTGGAAATGTGCGCAAAAACATTCCGTCGACATTGTCCGCACAAGGATTCCGCCGGCCATTCAATTCAAACATCAAAGTAAGACGGGCAAAACCCTCTTTCGTGTAGACCCACCATTAAACACTAAATGCACATCAGCCAGTTTCTTAACAAGTTCTTTAATACATATCTACAATATTTTCATTCAGTGTTACTATTTTTTTTGGTTCAAAGGTGAATTTTTTATTAAATGCTGGTCATTTTCTTAAAAGTTGTAGCTTTAAAAATTATTGTGTTGATTGAGTGGATAGAAAAGCCGCCTCTTTTTAAAACTGCATACATTTTTGCAGAAACTTGAGCGTAGAGTTATGCGTGCAAATTCCTTTGCACAGGTGGAAAATTCGACGCTTTCTGTAAAACTGTAAAATTAACGCCATTCAATTAAGGTAGTACGTGATGGCGTCGAATCTCGACTGGCGTTTTCCGAGAGCCGACTTTCTCACCTGATTTCTTTCTAATATTCATTAATGATATGCTCTCAATCCCCTCCAACCCACTTCATACTTTTGGCAATGACACAATGCGTTACTCCTACGCCTTCGTCAATATAAGACAAGAACGGGCAAGACCTTGTCTAATAGAGTGTGAACTCTCATCCCTCGAAAAAATTGTGCCATCCTTCCCTTTATCTCAGTGGCAAAAAGAATCTAATAGCTGACTCATCTCTTAACATCTTAAGATACAAATCCACCAAAGCAAACAAACATTTGCTCGCCGGCAAAATGACGTCACGAAGAAAAAGCATATCGCAGCTATGCACATTTGGAACATCATCTTTTTACGTCATTATCACGTCAAGAGAAAATGCCTTTGGTGGACTCGTACTTTTAGACGTAATTTAATCTTCAGTGGCATTCCGTATTACAATATTGTTAAATCCGATTAGAAGACGAAGCAGCTTGCAAGTAAAAATTTACCAATATTGTTAAATTTTCATGTAAAATAAATGTCAATATTGTATAATATAAAATACGGTTTCGGCAGTTTCGAAAAAAAATAACAATATTGCAATAGAAAATAAGGTCCCAGATCTGCGATGGAGTAATCACATATTCCAAATCGCCAAACAAGCTTATCAATGCAATGCTTATCAATTATCAGATTCCTGAAGAGATGCAAGTTCCTCCTTCAGCAGGCGGCCCTCTACAATCTACAAGTCCTACATTCCGCCTTATATGGAATTGTATTGAACATAACTCGTATATCTGGGCAGAAGTTATGTTCCCACGGCCACAACCCATACGACACATGACCCCAACCAAAAGTTCACGAGCCTTACGGCACAAGCCACCATCAATGACCTCGATACTTCGGGAGCATCCGGCTACCTAGATATTTAGTTAGCAATATTGTAACATTATTAATATTATTATCCTTTCATCTTTGGAAAAAATAAATTAACAGAGCTTCAGCCTCGGATTAGTCTTTATAAAAATGCGTCTGGTTGTAATTACAATAATTTGTTTAATAGTCCTCTCAATTTATTTTAACTCGTTATAAATCCATAGTTTTTGTTGTAATAAAATACTATATATTTGTTTTTGACGGTTGCGTGGCGCGAACCTGTATTGCAGGTGCCCCAAAAACTAGCTTGCCTTGGCTGGAGAAGGTGCAAAACGAAGAAGGTGCATTGGCGATAGCACCCTTTTGCTCCTCTAGAGACCCTTCAAGCCACGGTAGTATTTGCAGCCCTCGCTAATTTTTACCGCTTTTACCTACATGCACCTTTTTTCCCAAGACAGCCAACTCGGCCTATCGCAGGCCCACTACATATACCTCCCCTTCGTTAATAAATAGAACAAACAGCCGGTGTTGTTGAAACCATATAACACCTCACAGATCAAACGCAAGATTCATTGACATCTACGTATAAAAGGTTCACCATGCTACATAAATAGAAATTATTTATATATCTCAATAGAAGTACAATTATCCGTAAAAATTACTAATTTCTACGAATTCTATTTGTCATTCAAAACTCATTTAAAAAATTGGAATAATCCCTGAAAACCCATTTCAATTATTTCAACATAATAAAAAACCCTTGATGCCAAATTTCCCATTAAAATTATCTCGCCCATTCATTTCATTCCCTTATTGTAAAATTTCACCCATCAGCTACGAAATCATCATCATTTTTTCATCCTCTTTGCCCTTCCCGAACAAAACAATAGGAAAAAGCGCATAGGAATCTATTTTTAGATTCGCAGCCACTAAACCCAAAGCCTTCTGATTTTGTTTTCAAATGCGCAAAGGGCTTTCACATAAACCAGAAAAAGTTTATTTCGGAAACTAACCATATATAGCGGAGCATAAAACCCTGCGATATTAGCGCCCCCAGCTCGTGGTGCCGTAACCTGAAGTTAATTTGACTCGCGTTTGTCCATATCTACTTAGTATATAATCAATGTCTAGCATCACTCGAGTCTGTGGAAGCCCGTCGCCTGGACGGGGGTCATCTGAGACGATTTTAGCGTCTCCGCTGCCCCCCGCCCAGATAGTGCTAGATCTAAGCCATAGAATTAAATAGTTGTAAGGTTTTATATAAAATAAAAATAGTGTCTAAGTTTTTTTTCCAATTTTTCTTAGAATTAAGTTGATAATGTTTTCCATTTAGAGATAAAATATAATTATAAAATAGATAAGTTTTAGCCGAAAGGCATAAGATAATTTACGACATAGATTAATTTAGAGTGCCTGCTGAGGGCCAGTAAGTTAGATAGATTAGAATAAGCTAGAATAATTAACTTTAAGCGTTTAGTTAAATTTATATTAGGATAGATGTTAAGGTAAATAAAATGGTTTTTAAAACTGAAAAAAAGCCGGCACATTCGAGACGGTGGTAAAATTTCGGACCCAGGATCGAAACCAGGAGCAAAAAGATCATTCCGTTCGTGGCAAATTTGTTTTCTTTTCTCATTTTTTTGATGTTTTCAGTTTTTCATTACTTTTAAAAAGATAATTTCCAGGGCAAAATAAATCCGAAAAAACAGCTATTAGAAACATGGTCCTTCGAGCCGGATAAGTGTGAAAAGTGAGATAAAAAGTGAAAATTTAATAAAAAGCGCGGTGTTAATAAAACGGAAAGTCAAACCGGGAAATCTAACAATCATACATATAATCAAAGTGAAAACAATAAATGAAAACATAACCAAAATCCGTTAAATCGAAAGCTCAATTAAAACGGTAATTCGAAATCGTGGTCACTAATATTGAAATCTAATCAATTGTTGTGAAAATCTAAAGTGAAATCAACCCTAAAGTTAACTTAACAAACTGTGAACTCTAATAAAAACTAATTAACCGGTATTCGGGTAATTATTCGAAATCAGAAACGCGTGAAATCTAAGATAAATCATAATCAATTCGAAATCTAAACCTAAAGTTAACTAAATAAATAACTTGTGAACTCTAATAGAAACTAATTAACCGGTATTCGGGTAATTAATCGAAATCATAAACGCGTGAAATCTAAGCTAAAACATAATCAATTCGAAATCTAAACCTAAGGTTAACTAAATAAACTGTGTATTCTAATAAGAAACTCCTAACCGGTATACGGGTAATTAATCGAAACCATAAACAGGTGAAATCTAACTAAAACACAATAAAATCGAAATCCAAAACCTAAACTTATCTAAATAAATTGTGAACTCTAATAGAAACCCATTGATCGGTATTCGGGTAATTAATCGAAATTATAAACGCGTGAAATCTAAACGAAAACATAATAAATAAATTCGAAATCTAAAATCTAAAGTTAAATAAATAACTTGTGAATCCTAATAGAAACTCACTGACGGTAGTCGGATAACTAATCGAATCACGAACGGGTGAAATACGAACGGGTGAAATCTAAACACAAAACAATCAAAACTAAAGCTAAATTTAAAATATTAATGAAACCTAATAACAAGTGTGGTGAAAGTGTATGAATGCGAACATCAAAGAAACAAACAAGGAAGGTCCGAACAGCAGTCACTCCAGCCAGCTACCATATTTGTGAAATGCCCGCCCATATAGATGCAAATTTATTTATTTATTATTTATTTTATTTAGTTAACTACAAATAGCCTACCGCTAATACATATATACAGATATATTTATAACATACACAGCCATTCTTATAACTATTATAGATTTTTACACTTACATATAAAATTAAATATTCCTAACAAGTACATATAAATTTAACAGTCTTTTGTAGTTATAGCACCGTATCACATACAATTATTAAAACAGTCTTCATACTTTAACATTTAATTACTATCAAGCCATAAGCCTACTTTTTCCCTAATTTTTTTTATTGATCTCACTTGTTTAATTTCGACTGGCACCTGGTTATATAATTCAAGTCCATTATTAAAAACTGATTTTGAACCTTTACTACTATTTACATTCACAAGATGGAATTGATGTGCTTGTCTAGTAGGGTAATTATGTATATCTGTGTTTTTGCTAACCAGACACTCTAAATATTCTGGCAGTAATTTATTTTCTAATCTATAGATAAATGTTAGAACATCCCTTTTAATTTCGTTTTCTATTGTTAAATATCCTAATTCCTTCAGCATACTGTTGATACTTTCAGTACGTCTTTTGTTTAAAACCGCTCTCATTCCTTTATTAAAATTCTTTTGTAGTTTTGTTATCTCCTTCTTATTTGCCATTGTTAGTATCGTAGAACAGTACTTTATATGTGGCACCAAGATTAATTTAAATAGCAACTCCTTTCCTTTTCTTGAAATGGTTTTTCTTAATTTATACAATAAGTTAACTTTCTTCGTCATTTTTCCCCCTAAGTACTCCACATGATCTTTGAAACTTAACATATTATCAATAATTACACCAAGATATTTGTATTTTCGAACCCATTCCACTTTTGATCCCATAAGTAGAACTTCTTGCCCTCTTTCTGCCTCTTCTCTAAATTTTGGCTTTCCTAATACCATACATTTTGTTTTCTGTACATTTACACATAACTGATTCCTACAAAGCCACTCATATACAAGTGATAGTTCTTCATTGACTTTAGCGATTACATTCTGTATATTTTGTCCACATAAATAAATTAATGTATCATCTGCAAACATGTGTATTTTACACTGTTCAATCACTCTTGGGAGATCATTTATGTATAATATAAATAACAGAGGTCCCAATTTGCTGCCTTGTGGTTCACCATGCTTTACTTCCTTTCCAATAGACATACTGTCCTTGAATTTCACAGTCTGGCACCGTCCCCTTAGATAATCTTTGATCCATTCATAGACTCTACCAGTTATATTATACACTTCATACAGTTTCTTTAACAACAATTCCCTATTTATTGTTTCAAAAGCTCTTCTGTAGTCCACAAACACTGCTACTACTCCATTTCCTTCATCCATCGCTCGTAACCACTCTTCCACCACCAATTGGAGTGCTGATTCCGTACTATGTTGTTCTCTAAATCGCGATTGATGTTCCGTCAACAACCTATTTTCTTTAATATGTTTCATTAATGTTTCATACACAATTGTTTCTGATACTTTCTCTATTAAGAGTATTTATTGGCCTAAGATCACTACATTTTGCACTTCTCCTAATTTTACTTATAGGGACAATCACAGATAATTTTAATTCCTTTGGCACCATTCTTTGTGTAATTGATTGTTTTACAATATCAGTTACTCTATCACCAACCACCGGCCACAGTTTCTTAAATCATTTCAGTATTGATCTTGTCCGAGCCATTAGTATCCTTTAAATTTTTAACAATTCTTTCAATTTCATCTTTGCTTACTCAGTTCCCAATTGACATCGGTAACGAACGGTCGTATTCTGCAAGTGCTCCGCAGCCAAATTATTTTTCCGCCACAGTCATAATTATCAAAAGTGCAGTTCTATCAAATTTCGCTCAGTTCACCTGTGCAAGTGACAAAAGTGCAGTGTTATCATTTCCGCTCAGTGCACCGGTGCAAGTGAAATTTCTTGTTCACGTTTAGCAATCGGGGGCATGTGCCGTGTGCAAACGCGGCAATGCTTATGAACTCGATTAACCCCAAAGACCCGATCGGTAAGACTAGTGCTTATGTAAGCAGTCCGCATAAAGTGCAAAATAATGTAAACGAACAAAACCAAGAAATGGAAACCGAAGCTAGCAACAAGACAACAAAACCCGAGGGCAACGCTCCCACTGGGATCCAGCGATACTTCAACATCGTAGCCAACGCCGATAAACGTAAACGTAGCCCTCCCAGCCCTAAGCCCGCAACAGCAGCAAAGATCCCTAAGACACAAATCGCCTCATCAAGTAACAGGTACGCCTTATTAGATGTTGATCTAGACGAACCTGCACCCCAATATAAACCGCCACCAATCTACATCCGCGAACAAAGCGGCAACGCTCTTATCAAAGGTATTAACGAAACTATTGGTAAAGACTCCTACTACATAGTTGACCTAAAAAAGGGGGAAATCAAAGAAACAAAAGTACAAGTAAGTAACGAAGTAGCTTATACCCAAGTAGTTAACTGGCTTAACCGCAATGGAAAAAAATTTTATACCTATCAAATGAAAAGTGCAAAGGGGTTACGCGTAGTCCTAAAAGGTATAGACCACAACGTCGATACAAACGAAATCAAAAATGACCTAGAACAGCAAGGCTTCAAAATAAAATCAGTAAATAATATTTTTAACAAAAACAAACAGCCTCAACCAATGTTTAGAGTAGAACTGGAACCCGACAGCAGCAAACTCCCCAAAGGCAGAGTTCACCCCATATACGACGTTAAATTCGTCTTAAATCGCAAAATATCCGTAGAAGAGCCATATAAAAGATCTACCCCAATACAATGCCAAAACTGTCAGGAGTTTGGGCATTCAAAAACATACTGCAAACTAACTAGTGTCTGTGTAGCCTGTGGTGAATGCCACCCGGTTAGCGAGTGTATCAAAAACAAGAATGATCCCAACCTAAAGAAATGCAGCAACTGCAATGGCAACCATACCGCAAATTACAGGGGCTGCCCAGTTTACATAACAATTAACCGCAGCAAAACCCAAATGAGCAGCAAGCATCCCCTCTCAAATCCGCCCCTAAACCAGCATACACCTACATATCAAAGCGCACCAACCTCAAACACCCCTGACATCCAACAATCAACGTACAACAACCCGAACACATATGCAAACGTACTCAAAAACAACCTCAATCAACAAACAGGCACACAACAGGACAACATCATCCAAATCCTCATGGCTCTCTCTGCAAATATACAACAGCTAACCATAACAATGCAGCAGATGCAGAACACCCTAAATAAGCAAACAGATTTACTAACTAAGATACTAAAACCATGAATCAACTAACAATAGCCCAATGGAACGCGAACGGCATTAAAAGCCATTTACTGGAATTAGAGCTCTTCATCAATAACAACTCAATAGATATCATGCTTGTCTCTGAAACTCACTTAACCAGCAACAATAAATGCAAAATTCCAGGTTTCAAATGCTACACTACCAACCACCCAGAAGACAAATCGCATGGCGGCACCGCAATATTTGTAAAAAATAGAATAAAACACCATCCAATTGTGAACAGCAAACACGATTATATACATTATACTGCAATCAACATAAGTGAAACAACAGCTAACTTCAACATAGCTGCAGTTTACTGCCCACCTAGGTTTCCTATATCTACAGCCCAATTCGACGCATTCTTTAACTCACTTGGCCCCCGTTTCTTGGCCATAGGCGACTACAATGCGAAATCCCCCCATTGGGGCGCTCGCCTCACAACACCTTAAGGCAATCAGCTCCTAAAGTCCATCTGCAAAAATAACCTGTCTTGTTCAGCCGGTGGTCTCCCCACATACTGGCCGACGGATAGAAAAAAAATTCCGGACATCATAGATTTCTGCGTTTATAAAAACTTCAACCCCAACCAACTATCTGCCAAAACGACTTTGGACTTATCATCCGATCACGCTCCCACCATCTTCACCCTCACCAGCACTCCCGCATTCACCTCCAAACCTCAAGCCCTCACTAATCATAGAACAAACTGGACCAAATACCAAAAACTAATGGAAAAATCATTCTGCCCACACATTAACCTAAAATCAAAAGCAGATATTGACAACGCTTTGAACTACCTAAATCACACCATCAAAGAATGCGCAGAGATCGCGACGCCAGCAACAAGGGAACTACCTCCTGACAGAACACCAAACCATCTCAATAAGCCTACACTGGATCTGCTAAAAATCAAAAGAAAAGCCAAAGCTAGATGGCAACAAACTAGATCTCCCGAAGCTAAAAGTGCACTAAACCAAGCCACTAGGTCTCTCAAGGCCAAAATTGCGTTGGACAAAAACGAAGGCATTAAGGAGTTCGTATCTGGGCTAAACCACCTCCCAGACACTAATTATTCTATCTGGAAGGTCACAAAACGCATAAGTAAACCTATCCTCCCGGACACCCCAATCAGGAACACCGATGGAAATTGGGTTACAAGCCCAGAAGAAAAAGCGGAAAAATTCGCACAGCATCTGGCCAAAGTTTTTAAACCTATTATTACAGCACAACCTAACAATCAAACCAATAGTAGTACAAGTACCTCAAGACCAATAAAATTCACTATTAAGGACGTCCATTCAAAGATAGCAAACACGGAATCACAGGCAGACTTATCAGAGCTCTTCCTATGTCTAGCATTCTCGGAATTACACACATATTCAACGCTATACTTCGTCTCAATTATTTCCCTGATACCTGGAAAATGTCCAACATTATCATCATACCCAAACCTGGCAAGGAAAAAACCAAAATTGACTCCTACAGACCAATCAGCCTACTACCTATACTATCAAAAATATTCGAAAAACTCCTATTAGAAAAAATCCAAACGGCACTAAAGTCTCGCCAAATCATACCAGATCATCAATTCGGCTTTCGCAACAACCACAGCACTATTGAACAGGTTCACAAGATAGTCAACGAAATCAAAACAGCATTTGAAGGTAAAAAATACTGCGTAGGACTATTTCTCGATGTGGCACAGGCCTTTGACAAGGTTTGGCATGAAGGACTGCTGCTCAAAACAGAAAAATTACTCCCACCCAAATTCCATGGTATTCTAAATAGCTATATCAAAGGTAGACACTTTAGAGTAAAATACAACAACCATCTTAGCAAACCATATCCGATCCAAGCAGGCGTACCCCAAGGTAGTGTGCTAGGCCCAACACTCTACCTAATGTATACAGCAGACTTACCAACAAATAGGCACTTCATAACCACCACTTTTGCCGATGACACTGCTATCCTTATAACCCATCCGAATCCACAAACTGCACGCAGAGAGCTCCAAACCCACGTAGACCAAATAATAGCCTGGGCAGATAAATGGGGTATCAAACTCAACGAAAAAAAATGTGAGCAGATTACCTTCACTCTAAGAACAGCCACTTGTAAGCCTATCCTAATCAACAATAAACCGGTAACAACCAAGAACGAGGTCAGATACCTAGGGCTACACCTAGATAAAGGACTTACGTGGAAATCGCACATAAACAAAAAGTGCGAACAGCTAAAACTAGCCTTCAATAACCTCTACTGGCTACTTCATAAAAACTCTAAACTGGGGTTAGACACGAAAATTGCATTATACAAAGCCATTCTAAAACCCATATGGACCTATGGACTCCAGCTATGGGGTGCAGCAAAAACATCCAACCTGGGCAAAGTGCAACGTGCCCAGACAAAAATCATCAGAGCTATTCTAGGTGCCCCAAGATACGTACGCAATGAAATACTGCTAAATGACACAAATTTAAACACAGTTGAACAAGAAGCTGCCAAGCTCAGCAGGAACTACACAGCACGTTTGGCCATTCACCCCAACATTACAGCAAGACAAATTTTAAGGTCAAGCAAATTCCGCCGGCTTAAGCGATGTGACCCTCTGGAAATCCCATATAAACTCACCACTCTGCAATCCACCTCCAGTAACAATGGGTAACCATCAAACAAAACAGGTAGACAACACCGGGGAGATCATCAACTCTGTGGTGGTTAGCCCCGTCGATATAAACTCGACACGGATCGAGACAACTCTAATTATACTCACCGCCCTTGTCGGGACCAACTTGGTATACCAGCTCTACAAGGACTATAGACGGTCGCTAAAGAGGAAATACCAGGGCAATGGGACTTCCAACTGTTCTGGGAACTGCGCCTAACACCACCAGCAAAGGAAATCAGTTTCCTCGTGATACCAATTAACTGTCCGCAACTGGCGTTTTTAAGAATTGATGTAACTTATGATAGAGGCCATGTGAGGCCTAATACATAAATAACAATAAAGGTTTAAAAAAAAAAAAAAAAAAAAAAAATCTTTGCTTACTTCATTAAATTCTTCTAAATAATTATTGCAGCCTCCCGTATCTATTTGATAATTAGAATCCAAACCAGGTATATTTCCAATTATTTCTTCAATGCTATTCACAAAAAATTGATTGAGCCTATTTGCGATATCTTCTGTATTAGTTACAATTTCATCCCCAAAGATAACATATTTCAATTGTTTTGTTTCAATTTTGTACAAGGTTTTCAAATGTTTCCAGAGTTTCCTCGGTTCTTTACTTAGTCTTATAAAACTATCCTCATAATATTCTTTCTTTGCTTCTCTCCATGTGTTTACAAAATTGTTCCTGTATTGCTTATACGTATTCCACGCTTCATCAACTCCCTGACCTGTTTCTTTTTATAAATTCTTTTATTTAACTTGCATGGTATGTGACCAAATCTTTGAAGTTAAATTTGACCCACTTCCCGGTTTCGGATAGAGCTGAAATTTTGCATACACGTTTAGTTTGGATGACAATGCAATCTGACCATTTTGTAAAAATATCAAGATGGCGGTTCCAAAATGGCGGCCGATTTTTGAAATTGTGCTCCGCGGCCCTCTGACTTGGGTATCAAATGAAAGGATATGACAGGTAGAACACAATTAGCTAAGTGGCGTCATTCCAAATTCAAAATGGCGGCCAACACAAAATTGCGGGAAGCTTAAATAGACTAAAAAGTAGAAAATATAACCGATCAACTTCCAATTTTGGACACACTCGTAGTTCGGGTGATAATTAATGTTTATGAATGATGAGATGAATAGTTGAGTTAAGGGTGAATTGAAAATAAAGAAGCAATACACATTACAAAAAAACACAAATAAACATAGAGATGCTGCTGTCAACTAAATTCAACTACTCAAATACTGAACTCATGTCCGTATGCATTATTTCAACTCAACCCAGGTAGCAGAGCTGAGTCGAGTTCAGTCAACCTTTACCCAATTCGACTCCCGTTTACATGTAGTTAGACTTGGGTTCAACTTGAGTTCAACTCATCATGTATAAGTACTAAATGCAATCTGACCTTTTTGTAAAAAAATCAAGAGATGGCGGCCGTTTTTGCAATTATGTTCCACCGAGCCCACGACATGGGTATCAAATAAATACAGTAAACTGTGTGACGTAATTTTAAATCTAATAGAATTGCCATCATAAAATGGCGGAATACATATAATAAACTAAAAAGTAGAAAATAAAATAAATGATTAAAAAAAATTTTTTTTTTAAATTCTTTTAATAACTAAAAAATGTACTGAAAAGTAAAAAATAAAAAATATTTAAAAGAAAGCATGAAATTTCAATTTTAATGAAAAAGGTAATTAAAAGAATGGCGCATTTTTCATCAAAAAATTTTGTTAGAATTTTCTTAAAAGTGAATTGAGCAAAACAACAAGTTTAAATTAATTTTTTTACTACGCCTTATAAATTAATACATAAAATCTTAAATATATTGAAAAATAAAACAAAATTAAAAAAGATGATTTTATAAAAAAAATGTGAATTTGAAATTAACAAAGCAAAAAATTGAGGGTTATTGTAAATCTAACGCGATTTACAGTTATATTTTCAATTTTTGATGAAAAATGCGCCATTCTTTTAATTAACTTTTTCATTAAAATTGAAATTTCACGCTTTCTTTTAAATATTTTTTATTTTTTACTTTTCAGTACATTTTTTATTTATTAAAAGAATTTTTTAAAATTTTTTTTTTTAACCATTTATTTATTAAGAACTTATTATAAGCTATATCACGTTGAGTTATACAATCTCTTATTTCAGCTGAAAACCATGGACATGGTTTGCTTCTTACCCACTGGTCTGGTCTTCTACCCTGTTGTACACTTTGAGTAATACATTCCCTTAATTTGTTATAGTTATTCCCAATATCTAGGTTTATTGTATCATCATTATCTTCCCTTAATTTTCTTTCAAGTATTCTTGACACTTTATTATAGTCTACTTTTCCTTTCAATAGAAACTTTTCTTTTCTATTTAAATTATTGGTTAATACTCCTTCTATACTTATTATATAATGATCAGATATCCTTGGGGTTGTAAACTTACCGGCAAGTTCTTATTTGTCGTTGCTGTATTAACAGCATGTTGGCTTTTTGCTTTTCTCATTGAAGCTTCGAATGGGTTAGAAGGAGCACCCGCCATTTTCACTTGGACTCGTATCCCTCCATGACACTTCTGCTCATGCTTCTTTCTCCAGTCATTGTCGAACTGCCTACCGCACTGTAAACATTCTAATTTAACTCGTTTGCGTGCTTTTTTAGCAGAAGGTTCACGTTCCATTTTTATTATGAAATATATATAACTATAAAACTAACACTATTTTTACTTCTTGTACTTGTACAACAACTTAGAAAACAGGTAACAAGACTACGAGGACGAGAGAACGTATCTACACATCAGAAAACGTACGCTTTTTGTTCTCTTAAGGAAAATGGAAAGACATGGCCGACGCGTTGAAAATCGAAAACTTCTCTCTCGGATACGAACTTTCCTAACTGCTAGCCGTTAAAGTCAAATAGGTTTCAAATAATCATAAAAAATTCCGAATCAATTTTTTTATCGCATTTGATTCTTCAACATTAGTCATATTACTTATTTTTATCTTTATTTATTTTTGTCTTTATGTAATATAGTATGTAGTTTTCCTTCGAATTTTCGAAAGAAATTCAGAAGAGCTAGAATTTGCCGACTATGATCGAAATTGCCGACATTGGGGGGGCGAGCCGCCCCCCTACGCCCCCCCAGTAGCTACGCCCCTGGTTACAACATCATCCTTCAACTTGGAAAACCTACGTAGCGAATCGGGTCTCGGAAATTCAAGAATTAACGAAGTATTGCATATGGAGACATGTAACATCAAAAGATAACCCCGCAGATATTATCTCGAGAGGGGCGAGCGCAAAGGATCTTGCCAGTTCAATTTGGTTCCGTGGGCCCAATTCTTATATGAGCCTAAGAATAGCGGGCCAGTTTCAAAGAATCGTCATTTAGCCATAGATAACTTGCCAGAGAAGAGGACAACCAAATCCATCTTGGTGTGTACCATTTCAGATTCCTTCCTAGAAGAAATTTACTCTTATAGCAACTTTCAACGGAACTGTCGTCGTTTTGCTGTCGTCCTTCGATTTCTGGAAAACGTCAAGGCGGTAAAGAGTAAGAAACCAAAGACCACTGGTAAGTTAACTGCAGGCGAAATCGAAGAAGCCTTCATGCGGATTTTATGGGCTGTCCAACAAGCGGAATTCACAGACGAGATTAGAACTTTGGAAAAGGGGAAAGAACTCAATCGCAAGAGTCGTCTCAGGAAACTTACTCCGTTTCTCGATAAGCAAGGAAAAATCGAACTATGTATTACGCGTCGGGGGCCGCCTAAGAAACGCAGAATTACCCTACGACTGTAAATTGCCAATTTTGCTTCCTCGCAATAACGCTTTCGTTCATTCCTACGTGCGGGATCTCCATCTCAAGAATTTTCATGCGGGACCTGCAGCATTAGTTTCACTCATACACAGAAAATTTTGGATAGTGAACGCTCGAGACTATGCTAGAAAGATTGTTCGTAAGTGCATCCATTGCTTTAGATACAAACCAAAATTGGCTCAGCAAATCATGGGTGACTTACCTTCCGGTAGAGTAAACATGTCTCTGCCGTTCACTCATACTGGTGTCGACTTTTGCGGGCCACTAAAAACTACCTATAAAATCCACGGAAAGATTCCGTATAAGTCATATGTCGCAATTTTTGTATGTTTTGCCACACGAGCTGTGCATATTGAGATCGTCTCCGACTTGTCTGCAGACGCAGTTGTAGCAGCACTTAAAAGATTCTTCGGGCGCAGAAATTTATGTCGCCACCTCTACTGCGACAATGCCACTAATTTTGTAGGCGCACGAAGGCAACTAGAGGAATTTCGAGCCATATTCTTTGAACAATATACTCAGCAAGAAGTGCACGCTTGGTGCTCAAACAACCAAATTGAGTTTCACAATATCCCACCGAGATCACCGCACTTTGGCGGCTTGTGGGAAGCCGCGGTAAAGTCGGCGAAAACACATCTTTATCGAACTTTGAAGGATGCTCTGCTGACTTTCGAAGAACTATGCACAGTCATGGTACAGATCGAAGGGATTCTTAATTCCCGGCCGATCACAGCTTTGTCCACAGATCCAAACGACGAACAAGCGTTAACCCCAGCTCATTTTAAACCAGGCCCCATTAGGGACTTTAATTGAACCAAACCATTTAAATCAAAATTTTAGTTATCTTCGTAGGTGGCAACGAGTTTCAGCATTACAGCATTTTTGGAAACGCTGGTCAGCAGAATATGTGTCACAACTGCAAGAGAAATCCAAGTGGTATTCTCAGTCCCCCAACATAGATGTCGGAACCTTAGTGGTACTCCAACAAGATGACCTTTCTCCGTACAAATGGCAATTGGGGAGAGTCACCGAGATTTTCCGTGGCACCGACGGCAACGTACGAGTGGTGCAGGTGCGCACTTCTACAGGGTCCTTTAAGCGAGCCATTCACAAGGTGGCCCCACTACCTCTGGATACTTAACTTCTGATTAGATTGCAAGATATTTTCAATTCTTGCAAAGGAGGCGGAATGTTGGAGGAGAACTAGTTTAAGACTTCATACATTGAATATTTGTTACACTTTACTTGATTAATGTTTGAATTCGCATCACTTTTCTACACTTGTAAAAAATCGTTAATATTTTAAATTCAATTTGCTCAATTTATATTAAATAATTGCTCAATTCATATTCATAGTTGCCAACTGTAATACTGCTAGGAGGTTTGGTACAATATAAAGCCTCCCAGCCAGTAATTCCGTTTTTGTAAATCATTGTCGATCTTGTCATCGGAGAATAAAGTTCATTCTACCCACTTCGCCTGTTTTTACTTGAGTCAAAAATTCTTGATTCAACACCTGTAAACCGCATGTTCATTATTGTTAACAATAATATCAATGTCTTTAGCGTGAACATTAGTAAAGGTGTCCTTAAAAGGAGTCTTTTTAATCTCACGTGACCATCTTTGTTTCCTGTTGCTTGCGTGGGTTAGGTATATGTTAATTTGGATTTTTGTTTTTATTTACTAATTTTTATGTTACTAATATTTTATGTTTGCATGTCTCAGCTGAGCCACAGCAGTGGTAAATATTTCTCAGCCCTGCTGGGAAGGGCGCCTTCTGTGTTAGAAGGGAAACTCTATATATGCGAACGCATGCACATGCTCTCACCCTTTTCAAATATAACAGTGGGACAAAAATAAGAATTATAAATTAGTTGCCATATACAAACCTTCATAAAGTCTTACATTCGGCCATCCTGTTAATAACTCGTCCCGAGTTAGTTAGCCTGAAGTTCATCGCTGGACAGCACTACCTCATCCTCACAGCTTTCATCACCTGTTTCTTCGGAAACTCCTCCACCTGAACACCGAGGTTTCATATGATCTACAGCGACTGTCTGTTCATAGCTCCGAGTTGATCTGTATGATCCTGTCATTTCTGCTATGATATACCGATCGTTTGGTAGAACCGTTTTAACAACAAACGGTCCACTATAGGCCGGAAGAAACTTCCTGCTAACATTCGCGGCTGGTTCATTTTTCTCAATATCGCCCTCTTTAAAAATTCTAGCCTTTTTCCTCTTTTTATCAAATTGGTGTTTTTGCTTTTGTTGTTCCTTGATGACCCTTTCATAAGCTAATATCCTTTCTTCTGTTACATCTGCGATAACGCCCGACACTTGCGTTACTTCGTCGGTAAATATAGAGTCGATATTGCTCCTTGGTCTAAATCCAAAAAATATCAATAACATACTTGGTGTGTTTCCAGTGCTTTTGTTCACGTTTTTATTGATTGCAAACTGCACTGCTCGTATATTTTCGTCCCATCTTTCCTCTTCAAATATAGTTGTTGGAAATCGAAAGGAGGACAAGTTACATCAAACCTCAAAACCGAACAAGTTACATCAAACCTCAAAACAAACCAAGTTGTATCGAACATCAACTACAAAAAGCTCGGTATCAGACATGTCATTCGGGGATCATGCCCCCCGTAGATGCATGATCGGCTGAGAACAGTTATCCTGATCGCCCCACCATTTTTATCCTCGACTCACAGCGGTTACCCAGCGTAGGAGATCCACAAAGAAAGACAATAGCAATCCAGAAATTGTAGCAAGCAGAAGTCAACAGCAGAGAATTCGCTATAAATTATTTATTAGTTATTTAAAATAAATACAACGGAAATTACAAGTAAATTAAAGTACTAGTTTAGAGTTATTAGTGTAAACCTCGTCCCTTTTGGTGTTAAATTCAGTGGATGCACCCCAGAATTCACCGTTCGAAGAAGATTCAGCCCCCCCGGCAGATCAGCACCCCTTAACCCCCCGAGTATTTCCACATGGTCCTTCGAGCCGGATCTAATTTGAAAGGTGAGTAAAGAATTGCTTGTTCATCATTTATACAAAATTAAACTTTCATAAGGTTTTCTAATCTGTTGCAAGTGATATAGTAATAAAACATAAAAGAGGTGATAAAAAATTCATAAGTTAAAATCTCTTTTATTATAAGTGATTTTGAAGATAGCACGCCGATAACTCTTGAAATAAAATTCCGTTACCCGTTATATTATAATACCGGTAAAGTCAAGTGTGTGCATTTTTTGTTCCAATATAGTTGATACGGAGTTTTCTACTTCTTTGTGAAAGATTTCTTTGTTTGAAGATTTTATTCGTTTTTTGAAAATTTGTTACAATTCTGCTTCTTTTGTGAAAATAAAAAAGTTGAAATTCTATATTAGTTTCGAAATCACACGTGGTGATAAGGTAATTTCTGCTTCTTTTTGTGAAAGTAAAAAAGTTTGAAAATTTTATTAGTTTCGAAATCACACGTGGTGATAAGGTAATTTCTGCTTCTTTTCTGAAAAATAAAAGTTTGAAAATTTTATTAGTTTCGAAATCACACGTGGTGATAAGGTAATTGATGCTTCTTTTGTGAAAATAAAAGGTTTGAAAATTTTATTAGTTTCGAAATCACACGTGGTGATAAGGTAATTTCTGCTTCTTTTGTGAAAATAAAAAGGTTTGAAAATTTTATATGAGATTTGAATTCACACGTGGTGAAAAGGTAATTTGTGCTTCTTTTGTGAAAGGTAAAAAAAAGTTTGAAGATTTTATATTAGTTTTGAATTTACACGTGGTTATAAGGAAATTTCTGCTTCTTTTGTGAAAAGTAAAGTTTGAAGATTTTATATTAGTTTTGAACTCACACGTGGTGATAAGGAAATTTCTGCTTCTTTTTGTGAAAAGTCAAAAAGTTTGAAGATTTTATATTAGTTTTGAATTCACACGTGATATATCTCTCCCGCTCTCTCGCTCTCTCGTTCTCTCGCTCCCTCGCTCTCTCCCCCCTCTCTCTCCCCCTCGCTCCTCAGATTCATAAAACTGTGTAACGGTCGGAATTATCATTTATTTGGGTTGGGAAATTTATTTTGTAATCACCTGGCAATGGGAAATTTTGGAAAAAATCACTTTGCGGAAACAGGAAAATTTAAAGGATAATAGGCGAGGGAACGAAAAATTGGATTGAAGGGGAGAGCAGATTTTGTTTTTGGAAAAAGAAGAATGATTGAAAATTTGTGGAAGTCGGACGAATTGGGCCGATAAAACGGTTCTTAATTTTTTGAAAATTAGTGTGGTAGTTTCTCCAACATGAACTTAAACTGAAACTCACCAATAAATTCAAAAAAAAACTGATTGGTGGTATTGAATTCTTGAGGACTGATTGCAGTAATTTGAAGCCCTATCAAAATACTGGGAAGTGGGAGTCGAGTATCCTGTATCCGCTGAACAAGAGTGCAGAGGTTGGCGAGCAACGCTGAGAGGTGCTGAGGACAGTCCAGGCTTTTGTGGGTTAGGAGGGACGAAGAAGTGCGGAAGCAGGTTTTTGTCTGATTTATTTTCTGTAACTATCCTCATAAGAATAGGAGCCACGGCGAAACGAGCTGATTTTTTAAAATACACGAAATTTATTGGACCAGCAGCAAAACTGAAGTCCGGAGGTAGCTGCCGAAGAGCATCCCTTTACAAGTTTTGAATATGGGTGCACTGTTCGCAGGCGGAAAAGCTTTAATAAAAATAAATAATGAATCTAAAAAAACATGGGATCTGGATACATAAGGTATAAGGATGTAGAGCAACCGACATTTAAGAAAATCTGGTTATCTGGCTGTAAGTAGGCATTAATAATTAATAATTAAGAGGAACAGAATTATAGAAAGGTGACGTAGGTTATCCCTAATACGGGCTATGGTTACATTTTCTTTTGTGAATACGCCACTATTTAAAACAAAAAAAATTATATATATATACTAAATATAACTATACAAATAAAAAAAGTAAAAAAAGAAAGAAAAAAACACGAATACACCACAGAACACAACACATTATACACATTATATGGTTTAAGAGGTTAATTGATTAATACAATACATTAATTTTTTTACTAGTAGATGATACAGTTGGAAGTAATTTGAATTATATTGAGATTTTTTTGTGTAAATTTTTGAGGGGGCATTTGTTGTCCTAATTTTTCTTGTTGTTTTTCAAGTAATTTATTATTAATTAAAATTGAACACGATATTTGTGATACCATTTGTGATAAAACGAGGCGAAATTGGTACCAATACGGCGCGTTTTAAATCGGTTATCTTACGAAAGTATCCCGACAGTGGAAATCGTAAGTTATTTTTGTTGGTTCTTCTTTAAAAATGTATATGTTGATCTAGTATGACATTGATCTTATTTCGTTTTCCATTGAATATTGTTTTTACCTAATTGTGTTCTGGTTTTTGATAACTGTATCTGAAATAAACAAAACAAAGATTTGTATGCTATTAATGATGAACTCAAGTTGTTAGATTTTTTTTGGGGAATGGTTGGGACGGGTGATATTTCTTTTCAGGGTGTCCTAGATAGTGACTTTCCCTGAAGCTGATAGTCGTAGATACTATGGGCTGTCAGGGAAACAGATAGACATGACACGGCTCAGGCGAGGACCGGGGGACGACGGGAATTGAATAAGATTTTTCATAGTCACAGGTAAGTGGTGAACCAACCGCGGTAAGCCCCGGCCACACACCCCACGACCCCTCCGGCGAGCTAGATAACTCCGTGTGGCCGGCGTAGGAGTTCCGGATTTTCTTTTCATTTCTTATGTATGGTATTGGCTCCTTGGTCATGCTCTTCCGGGCTTGTGGCTAAGGGGGTAATACCTCGCATAAGTGGCGCCCACTATTTTATCGCGCCATTATGCTGTTACATAAATGGCGCCCAACGTAGCTTTTAAAGCCCGTTGACTGTCCTATACGGACCTTGAAGTTTAAATTTTTTTGGTTTAGTACCACTTGTGCCTTCACGGACAACATTTGATTTTTTTGTTTATGGTTCACCACTTTTACCCAGCGCTCGCCGTGGGCTAAGGTAGTACCGCGAGGCCTTAGCCTTTGTCTGTTTTGCCGAATTTTTTTTTTCAGCGCTTGTCCAAATTCTAGGTGAATTTTTATTTGTCTTCGCTTTTAGGCCTGTCCGTTCACTTACGCGGTAACTTCTTCGTTTTGGGAGTAGCTTCGAGCCATGCTGACCTGCACGGCTTGCTAACAAGCGGTGTTCGCTTGGCTATGCGTGCAGGTGTAGTAGTGGTTCATCCCTGTCCTGGTTCTAGGGTCGGCGACTCTGGTATCAGGCGTGATACCGCCTGCCACTGCGTCGGTCCGTGAACAGGATCCTCTTTTAATTTTTCCTGGTGGAAGTTGAAGTTGGTACAAGGGCTTAACCGTCTTTGGTAACAGGCGTGTTAACGCCTGCCACTGCGCCCCTTGTTCCTTCGGAAGGTCCATCCAGCTTTTTTAAATTCTATTTTTTTGTTTTTGTCCTGATTCGTTTTCTCCGTCTGTTTCTCCCAACTGATTGATTTTCCGAAAGGTAGCTCAGTTGTGGTTGAACAGCGGATCCCCCAAATTTTTTTATTTTTGAAGAAGTTTCCTTTCCTTTCGTGGCGATGCGATTTTGAGTTTCGTTTCCGTCCTTCTGTCGGGTGTAGACCTGAAGCTGGGTCGGAGACCTTGATGACACTTGGTGATGACTATGCTTCATAGTTTTCACCAACTGCCATCGAGGCCATCGACATGCGGGAGCCCTGAGGGAATTGTCGTCTGCCTCAACCATTCTTCACACATATTGAATTAAAGCAAATCACTCACCTACCCTAACATATATATACACTAATACAAACTTATCACTACACACTAATCACTGTTGGTTTTTTTTCGGGGGTTACATACAATATTATTAACATCTATTTGATTTGGTTAATTCCACTCTTTGCTTACTGGTTATCGTTTGTTTTTGTGTAGAGTATATCGGGGGGATAATTTTGCTTCAAATT
The DNA here is from genome assembly GCA_949987705.1 of Thereva unica. NCBI lineage: Eukaryota > Metazoa > Arthropoda > Insecta > Diptera > Therevidae > Thereva > Thereva unica. The sequence continues at coordinate 161,200,095 of OX465281.1, read as the reverse complement.
TTACTTTGATTTTTTTTTGAATTGTATATTTGTCGGTACACTGCTTGTTATCTCCTCAAAGTTAAGGGTTGGATCTTTAGTATTATTGAAGTGAATTGAGGCATGGAACTTAAGCCGGCGCCAGACATGAGTTCAAACATTTGAACACATCTTTGAAGACTTTGCAAAGCTTTGCAAATACATTTGAACAACTATTTTCGCAGCCTGCCAGACATATGTTCAAACATTTGAACACATATATTTGAAGACTTTGCAAAGCTTTGCATCAAGATGGACGACGATTTTGTTGACGCGGTGTGTTTGTATTATTTAAGTGCTTTCGTTTTCAATAAAATTCTTCTTTTTCAGTAAATAAATAACTGAATCATTACTGAAAAACAAAATTTTTTTCTAGCCTACTAAGACCTTTTCGATAGTTTTCAAACGAAAATTTACAATTTGAATTTGAACATGAGTGTGGCAGGCTACGCAAACATTTGAACACATGCCAACTTTGAGCACATCTTTGAAGACTTTGCCGATGCGCATGGCAAAGTGCAAATGTTTATTCAAACTTTGAAGACATGTTCAAAGTCCCGTGCCACACATAGCAGTCAAAGATGTGTTCAAATGTTTGAACTCATGTCTGGCGCCGGCTTTAGAAGTGGGAAATCTGCGGGTGCAACTGCTGGTGGAAGTAATCTTCGTAATGTCGCTGGTAGTAGTAATGGAACCGAAGCCGGCCAAGGTGATACACCCACTGTCCCCGACCCTACTCCTTCGCTAGAGGAGCGAGTTTTACAGTTGAGTCAACTAGTAACCACGCTTATAGCTCAGCAGCGACCGGTTGAAATGCCAGTGACCCCTCGCGCCGCCAGTGACCAGTTTTCTATACCAGTGGGGAATCCACAGGCAGACGGCGGAATAGTTTCGTCAGTGGCGATTCAACACCGCAAGTCTCCAGTTACCTTCTGGAACCTAAAGTTCTCCGGCGAGGACAAAATGTTGTCGGCGGAGGAGTTTCTGTTCCGGGTGGAGCTGAAGGCTCGCGACGATGGAGTTAGTCACTCAGAGGTGTGCCGTAATCTCTCGGCATTGTTGTCGGGCCGAGCCGCCGATTGGTATTGGTCACAATTTAGGCGTCAATATTTGGATCCTGATTGGGAAACCGTACGGACACAACTCATTCAACATTTTCGGAGTAGGGAATCAGACGAAGAATTGATTTTGCAGATGATGGACACCAAGCAGCAAAATCTTTCCTTCGATGATTTCACTGCCCAGCTGCTGTCGCTGCACAACCGGATGACTCATCCGATGTCTGCAAACGGATTATTAGGGATAGTGGTCCGAAACTTGAATTACACGCTAGGGTCAGCGGTTATAGGGCACAGTTTCAGAAGCATGCAACAATTGCGGGAGACCTGCATTCGTGTGGAGCGCTGGCAGAAACAGAAACGCTTAGAGCGTAGACCCGATAGGCAGCTACACGAAATTGAATACCCGCCGTCGTATAGCACTGAGCAAATACTCCCAAACCTGTCTTCACCAGGAGTAGACGCAATAACCTCTTCGAGTCAGACCCAGACGAATCCACGATCGCTCCGATGTTGGAATTGCCAGCAACCGGGCCATCCATTTATGGACTGCCCATCTGAGACTCGTGGCTTGTTCTGCTACAAGTGTGGCAAGCCAGGAGTCGTGACTCCAGTATGCCCTACCTGTCAGGGAAACCGGAGCGGGGGTGCGAGACCGTACGGGAGTCCGCGCCCGAGCTAAGCTCGCCCGTTATCCCTTCACATATTCCAAATACCAGTGATATGACTACCATCAGCGACTTTACGTCCACTGATGCTCTTCCTGTTTTTCCCTCAGAGGAGGTTAAACTTTCGTTCCTTTCCCGTTGGAAGAGATATATCTCCACTCGTGCCCGCATCTTTTCGGAGCCACCTTTCGTGGACTCCCTCACTTCCAAGCGCACCCCTCCCCAAATTAGGGTACGAGCAAAGGAGAAGCGACAATGTTTGCAGAAAATTGTTTCTGCCTTCATCTCTGATTCGTCAGATCCTCGGCTGTTTACGAAGGTCCTGTTAGCTAACGAAGAAGTGGTTGGTTTGTTGGACAGTGGTGCCACTGTTAGCTGTTTGGGAAGAGATGCCGAAGCGTTTCTAGCCAATCATCCCGAAGTGACAGTCTACACTTTGCGCTCTGTAGTGCATACTGCTGACGGGGCTCCGCAGAGACTTTGCGGTTATATTCGAGTTCCGATATCCTTTGGAGGAAGGACCCGTGATATAACCATCTATGTGGTGCCCAGTCTCAGCCAGAGACTGTACCTAGGGATGGATTTTTGGAATCTTTTCGGCCTAGCTCCCCAAATAGTCGGCGAGATAAACGCTCCATCCGTGTCTGCAAAAATGCACGACTTAACGTCCACGCAATGCGAACGGTTGGAACGCGTCAAGGCCAGATTTCCCTCCTTCGATGTCTTCGGACTGAGAAAGACTAACCTGGAGGAACACATCATAGACACTGGTGACTCAGTTCCTATTAAACAGAGGCATTATCCGGTCTCACCCGCTGTACAACAGCTGATGTATGGTGAGTTAGACAGGATGTTGTCGCTGGGGGTGATTGAGCCATCAAATAGTCCCTGGAATTCTCCAGTGGTGTTGGTTCGTAAACCAGGTAAGGT